>CM054136.1:51297003-51462003 GCA_028751875.1 Rapana venosa
CCTGATCCTAAAGAGGGCAGGTACCCATTTACAGCTGGGTGAACTGGGGGAACTGTACTGAAGCCAAGGCGCGCAAACGGTCACCCATCCAACTGGTAACCACGCTCGACGCTGCTTATCTTGGCTGGGGGAAAGCGAGTGCTCCGACCACTGAGCTATCCCGTTCCTTCCTACCGGCACGAAATAGACTACTCTTTGAAAGAGGGACGACGGGTTTTTAACGTGTGCGCAAGATGTTGTACATGTATTCGCACAGGGGGCCTCAGTTATAGTCTCATCCCAAGGGCTTTGACATTCAGTTCGATTTTCTCGTCAAACTGGGAAGAAAGGGCAAGGCTAGGAATCGAACCCCAAAACCTCACGGTTGGCTTGTTAGGCAGATGAATGTCTTAACCGTCCTTCCGCCTTCCTTCTTAAAAGTCAGTATAAGAAAGACATCCTAGGCTGGGAATCTTGCAAATGACTGGCTAGTATGTGGCCTTTTAACTTCTCAAGGATTCATTGAGGTATCGTACCAACTTTCAGACACTTTGTCTCGGGCAGGTTGAAACTGTCAGATAAGCCTCCTTTCTTTCTGGCACACAGATTTCGCTGGGTGTGCTAGTGTCGTCCATACCACAGGACATACCCTGGCCTACTCTTCTCCTACGAAAAAGTGAATAGGATTTTTTCACGTGTGTGTAAGGCGTTATAACTGGCTTTCGCACACATGACGTCTGAGTGGGTTATGTTGGGAGTCTACTTTCACACGCCCACATCCGCAGAGTGTAGTAGCATTGTTCTTTTTTTATGTACCCCTCAAAGGGAGGGGGGGGGTGGGGGGGGGGGGGGGGGGGGAGAGCGTCTTGAAACAAAATCTGGAATCTTGGATTTTGCTTAATAATCTTATCCCAAAGCCTTTCAGGGGGAGTGGCGTTGGTACTGAGGTTAAGTCCAGAGGAAAACTCCCCTGGAACGGGCGCCTGGATGGGGTTTGATCCCAGGGCCGTCAGGTCGCCAGCACAACGTTCTAACCACTAGGCTATCCCGCGCCTTGATCCTCAGTCTTTGACTGAGGCTTGGTGTACTTTTGGGGGAGTTTTTGTTGGATTCTTTGTACCCTAGCTGTGTACACACACACACACACACACACACACACGGCTATTTCATTGGCGTCATCAGTAGCCAGCGGTGATTGTCACCTGAAACAACTGTGAATCGAACTACATTTCGGACCTCAGCTGTGGATTGGGAGGGAGATGGGGGGTGGGGGGGGGGGGGGGGGGGGGGGGGGGGGGGGGGGCGGGAATGGGGGGATGTTCACGTGTAACATATGGGGGTGGGGGGGGGGGGGTGGGTGGAGCTAGATACGGTCGAGCGTAACAAATGACCTTGCTTGACACGATGTGTCGCCAGGGGGTACATGCGGTCACGCGCGTGGTTACCGCCCCTGCTGTGCTATGCTGCAAAAGTGAGAAGGGTGGGGGTGGTGGGTTTGTCGAGAAAAGGGGGAGGGGAGGGAGGGGTTGGTCAACACCGTGATATATAAAAGAAGAAAAACAGCCAGCGAATATCATAACAGATATTATATGTCCGACTCTCGCTTACAAAGAAATTCAGTTGAAAATTAAAAGTCTTTTCCGCCGTCTGCCTTTTTAAAGTTTTGTTGCCATTCTTTTTGTTAGCTTTGTTTTTGTAACGGCGATGTGTGTAGAGTCACTCAACAACAGGTGAAAAGTCGTGAGTATTCTGGTGAAAGCTTTTTTTTTTTTTTAGTGGTGTGTGTGTGTGTGTGTGTGTGTGTGTATTCTTTGATTTATTCTTTTATTTCGAGGATAATGGAATAAGCACTCATGTGCTTTTTTTTTTACATCCAGTCCCCGTGTGTATGCAGTTTTGTAAATTTTGTCATCCGTTCCCACCGGCACACAATGGCCTACTCTTCCAAAACGCGGAAAGGGTTTAAACGTGTGCACAAGATGTTCTGCGTGCGTTCGCACACGGGACTTCGGTTTATAGTCTCATCGGAAGGACTTTTGGGGGAGAGTAGAATCGACACTGATGTTAACTCCAGAGGAAAAGCACTCATGTGCTTTTTTTATATCCAGTCCCCGTGTGTATGCAGTTTTGTAAATTTTGTCATCCGTTCCCACCGGCACACAATGGCCTACTCTTCCAAAACGCGGAAAGAGTTTAAGTGTGCACAAATGTTTGGGCGTTCGCACACAACTTGGGCCCTTATACCCTCATGGGAAGGATTTTTTGGGGGAGTAGAATAAACACTGATTTTAAACCCAGAGGGAAAAATCCTCTTAAACGAGATTCAAAACCCGGGTCAGAAGATCACGAATACATCCCTCTAGCCACCGGGCCTTTCCCGTGCTTTGTGGGGTGGTGTTTGTGTGTGTGTGTGTGTTTTGTTTGGGTGTGTGTGGTGTGTGTGTGGGGGTTAGATTGTTGTTACAGGCCGGGATAGCCTTGTGTTTTGGTGTGTGGGGGCTGTGTGTGGTGTGTTTGGTGTGTTGGGGGCTTTTTGGTGTTTTTATTGTTGGTGGGGGGTTTGTGTTAGATATGTTGCTGCGGGGTGGGATGGGCCTGGGGGTTAGAAGAGTGCGAAACTCACGTTTCGGATGCCCTGGGATCAACCCCAAGGTTTGACCCTACCCCCCCCGGATTTTTTTTCAACCCCCACTTGTATCCCAGAAATGGAAATAAAAGCTACCTTAATGAAGGGGTGGGGGGGGGCCGGTTTAAAAGGGAACAAAATTTTTTTTAAAAAAATCAGATTTCATTTTTTTTTTTTTTTTGGGTCAAAAACTACAAAAGTGATTAATCACACAGCAAAAATCTGACCATTGGAGAGTTTTTGAGCTGTAGCCGACAAACCCCTTTTCAAAAACAAAAAACACCAAAAAAAAAACCAAACCAACAAAAAAGTTTCCCTTTTTTTAAATCTTTTTAGCTGGGGAATTATCAAAGGAAATTGATTAACATACAAAAAACATTTTTATTTTTTTTTCCCCCTTGCTCGGCTAGAGAAGGGGGGGCTTCCGGGTTTTACTAAATGGGATTTCGGGTCTTTTGTTTTTTATTTGTTTGCTTGTTTTTTTCTCAAATAAAGGGGGTTTTAAATCGGGATCATTTTGGTATTTTCACCCCAAAACACAGCGGAAAGGGGCCATTTCGTGCAGGTGGGAACGATGAAAAAAATTTGTTGTTTTTTTAAAACCCGCATGCACGAAAGGTTCCGTGTTTAGATCCCCACCCCTTTTAAAAGCCCGGAAAAGCGGTTTACCTAACCCCGCGTTCCCGGGGGGGGAGTGAGGGGGGGGAAATTTTGGAACATCACTCTTCATTTTCTTTTTTACTTTTGCTTTACCCTTAACTAAACTAACTTAACTTAAACTTTGGGTTGGGGAAACTTGAAACACCCCAAGGGGCCCCCTTCGGGGGGGTTTTAAATCTCCTGGAGTTGCATCCCACTAAACCCACCCCCTTTAAAATCATTCCCCAAAAAAGTGTAGTAGTTTTTTGAATTTTTTTTAACTCTTTTAAATTGTTGTTGGTTTATTTTGTGGGGGGGGGTGGGGTTTAAAAGAAAAGGCTTTTTGGATATTTTTTTGCAAGATATAGGGGCTATTAAAAATTTCCATTTATTATTATTTTTTTTAATTTTTCCGAGGGGGCCCTTTTAAACCCCGGGGCCCGCCGGGGGGAAAAACGCACCCCAAACCCGTTTGTTTTTTGGGGAAGGGGACTAGGCCTTTTGTTTTCCAGGGGCCCCCGGATGGGGAAACTTAAAAAACCCCATCCACACTGGTGTCTTTGTTTAGACTTTTCACCCCCGGGGAAATTTCGGAAAAACCCGCTCCCCTTAAGGGGTTGGAGGGGTTTAAAAAATTTTGCATGGGACAAAAGCCCCCATTTTTTAGAACCCTTTTCCCCCCAAGTTTACTGGGGAAAATAAAAAAAAACCCAAACCCTTTTAAAAAAAAAAAAGAAAAAAATTTTGGGACCAATATTGCGAAAGATAAACAAATAAAGGGGTTAAACAGCATTTTCATTTTTAACCAGAAACCCTGGGGTTTACATCTCTTTCTGTGAAACTTTTTTCCCACTGTGATCAGGTTTTTGTCTGTAAGTAGTTTTTTTCGAAAATGTCAAAAACGCGAAAAAAAAAAAAAAAAAAACTGAAACAGACAAAAGGAAGATCGGTGGGGGCCAAAAAAAACCCAAGTTTGTTTTCTTCTTTTTTTTATACAAGGGCGATCATTTCACTTCCTCTGTTTGTGGAGCTTTGAATGGCCGGGGGGGCCCCCCCCCCCTTTTTAAACCTCTTTTACGTCGGTAACACTTTACAACAAAAAACAACACGACTTAAAAACCGGGGCCTTGTTTTGCGGGCCCAAAAAAAAACCCACTCCTTTTAGATATCGGGGGACAAAAAAAGAGAGGGGAGGGAGCCCAATACTTTTTTTGGCAGGGGCTCCTCGACTTAAAAACCCACCAACATAGAATGACTCAGAAAATAAAATGGGGGGGGGTGCCCAATGGGGCCTTGTGTTTTTGTGGTTTTTTTCCCCGTTTGGTGTCATATAAACGAAAAGAGCATCGACAAAATTTAAGGGGCCCTCCCCGTCCTGCCCCCCCTTTTGGCCCCTTTTCTTGCATCCCATTCACCCCGTCACTCCCCCAGGGCCTCCCAACTACGTCACTCGCAGAGCCCTGCTGCAAAAGTTGGGTATTCCAATGATCAATTTTTGCCCCGTAAAAAGCTTTTCGCCCCCTCCCAAAACGAATTTTATTTTATTTACCCCCCCGCGTGCAGAAAAACACGGGTACTCCCACCTTCCAAAATTTTTCCGTCAGGGGCAAAGTGTTCCCGAGTGTTTTTGTTTTTTGGAAAGGAACCTAGGGACACGGGAAGCGCCACACGAAAAGGGAAAGGGGGTTGGGTGGGGACAGGTTTTTAAAAAACAAACCCTCCGGGGGCTCCCCGGCAAAAATACACTAGGCTTCTTGTCCCCCGGGCCCGGGCTGCCCTTTGAAGAGAAGGGGCGGGGGGTTAGCTGATACTTACGGCGTCAGGGTTGAATCCTAGACAGAAGCCCTCTCCATCTGTCCCGTGGGGTTTTTTGGGGTTTTAAAGGCATTCATTCCTTCTGTTGTCAGTCCCCATTTTTTCTCCGGTAAGAAAATTCCCCCCAAAATTTTTGTTGTAGATTTAGAGTCAACGTAATTCTTCCTCCTCGCTCATTAAAGAAAAAAAGAGAAAAGGGGGGGGAGAGAGAGAGAGAGAGAGAAAGAAAAAAAGGGAAAAAACAAATTTAATTGGGGGGGGGGGGGGGGGGGAAGGGGGAAAAAAGGGGAAAGGGGGGGGGTTTTAGGGAGGGGGAAAGGGGGGGGCCCCCAAAAACCCGGGGGGGAAAAAAAAGGAAAAGGGGGGGGGGCCCCAAAAATTGGAAAAAATTTAGGGTTTTTTTTTTTTTTCCCCAAAAAACCCCCCTTTTTGGGGTTTAAAAAAAAAAAAAAGTTTTTTTCCCCCCCCCCCCCACCCCCCTTTTTAAAGATTGTTGTAAATTTATTACTTTTTTTGTCGCAGGTTTTTAAAATTTCTTTTTTTTTTTTTTTTTATGGTTTTAGGTTCCTTAGATTTTGGTTTTTTTTTTTTTTGTTGGTTTTTTAGATTTTGGGGGGTGGCTTTTTGTTTGTGTTGGGGGTTTTTTTTTTTTTGAAGGGGGGCCAGGGGGCCCTTTTTTTTTAGGTTTTGTTTTTTTAAAAAATTTTTAAAAATTTTTTTTTTTTATGTTTCTGTAATAATTTTAATGGCCAAAACGACAAACAAAATAAAAACTTTAAAAAAGTTGCGCAGTTTTTTTTAAGTCCCCTTTTCTTTTTAAAAAATTTTTGGGTCTCCCCCCCTTACCCCAAAAACTTTTTCCTAAAAATTTTTACATAATTTATAAATGTTGTTGTTCTTTTTTTCCAAATTTTTTTGAACAACATTGTTTATCATGCCTTGTTTAGGGGTTTTAAATTTTTTGGGGGCATTGCTTTTTTTCATTTTAAAAAGGGAATTTAGTTTTTTAGAATCGGTCCCAAAAAAAAGTTGGGGACTTTTTTTTTTAGTGGGAGGCCTTTCCCGGGCATGAAACCCTTTAATTTTCGTTTCCCCCGGCGTCCCCCCTTCGGGGGGCCCTTTTTTTTTTTGTTTTTTTATGGGTGGAGATTTTTTTTGCGGTTTGGGGGGCCCGGGCCAATTTTTATAAAATTTGGGGGGGGAATTTTAAAAAGGGGGGTTAGGCCCCCCCATTTAAAAAACCCTTTTTCCCCCATTTCTTTTGGGAATTATTTTTTTTTTAAAACACCCACCCCTATTGAAATATGGTTTTTTTTTTTTGGTTTTTTTCCTGGGGTTTGGTAGTTTTTTGGGGGGGGTTTTTTTACAGGGGGGGGGGGGGGGTGGGGGGGGGGGGGTGGGGGGGGGGGGGTTTTTTGGGTAGTTTTTTTTTGGAGGGTTGGGGGGTTTTTTTGTTTTTTGTTTTTTTTTTTTTTGGAGGGGGGGGGGCGGGGGGGGTTGGTTTTTTTAATTTTTTTGTTGTTTTTTGGTTTTTTTTTGGGGTTGGGGGTTTTTTTTTTTTTTTTTTTGGGGGGGTTGGTTTTTTTTTTTTGGTTTTTTTTTTTGTTTTTTGGGGGTTTTTTTTTTGGGGGGGAGGTTGGGGTTTTTTGTTTTTGGGGTTTTGGGGTTTTTTTGTTTTTGGTCCCCCGGGTTTTTAAAAAACCCTTACCCAAAAGGTATTTCCCCGAAGGCCCAACCCCAAAAACCGAAAAAAAGGGCCCGAAAGAAACGATTAGGTTTTAAAAAAGGGCCCGAAAAAAACAAACAAATCAAAACCCTGTGTTATTTGTTGCCCTTTTGTCGTAGATTTTTTTTTTGTTTTCGTTTTAGTTTTCCCAAAAAAGTCCCCCCTTGTAAAGGTTATGTTTTAAGAAAAAACAAAAATTTTTTTAAAAACCAAACCCAAAAATACGAAACAAAAAAACCCGGGTTTTTAAAGAACGGTTAAAAATTCGGTCCTGGAAATGTTGTAACATTTTTTTTTTTTTTTTTTTGGGGGGGGGGCCCGGGGGGGGGAAAGAAACCCATGATGTTTTTGTATATTTTTCAACATTGTTTTTAAAAAAAAAATATTGTTAAGGGCAAAACACAGAAGGGGGAAAAAAAAAAAAACAAAATTTTTAAATTTTTAAAAAAAAAAGTTTCTTCCCCCCGATTTTTGCCCAAAAATTGTGACATTTTCTATAATAAACAAATTAAAAATAGGAAATAAGTCCAAATTAAATTTGTAAATTTTTTAGCGTTTAGTTTTTATTGGAAAAATTTTCAATTAGAAATATGGGGGAAAATGTTTTATAAATCAAAAAAAAATTTAGGGTTTTTTACAAAATTTACCCATTTCTCTGAAAAAAAAGGGGACCCATTTGTTTTTGCTTTTCCCAATCCAACCCCCTAAACAAAATTAAATTTTATTGAAAAGGGTTCGGAAAAAGGGGTTTTTTTTTACCCTTTTTGGGGGGGGCTTTGGTTTTTTTTTCCTCCACATTTGCAGTATTTGGTTTTTTAAAAAGGGTTTTTTGGGTTTGTTTTTCTTTATTTTTTGTTTGGTTTGGGGGGTGGGGTTTTTTTTTTTTGGGTTTTTTTGGGGGTTTTTTTTAAATTGGGTTTTTTTTTTCTGGGTTTTTGTGGGTTTTTATCTTTTTTTTTTTTGGTTTTGGGGGGAAAACAAACAAAATGAGGAAGTGAGAAACAGAATTTAAAAAACCCCTCGGGAACCCCTTTTTAAAATCTGACCCCCATGAAAAAACGGCCAAAAATTTAAAAAGGGGGGGGGCACCCCTGTCAAAACAAACATCTGGGAACTGGCCCCGGGCTGGTTTTACAGGGGGCCCGTACAAGGGGGGAGACGAAAGGCAAAACAGGAAAAAAACGATGGGGTTAACCCCAAGCAGATAGGTGGACTTTGGCCTAGAGTGGAACGATTTGCTACGGAAAGCAGAGGATCGCGGGGGAGTGGAGGAAGCTGGTTGCAAGATCTTCAATGGTGCCCCCCACGGTTTACAGGACTACGGGATAGGTGAAGGTTAAGGAAAGCTTTTGGTGACGGTTTTTTGTGTTTTTTTGTTTTGTTTGTACATTTTTTTGTTCGTACATTTTTTTGTTTCGTTAATTTATTTGTTCGTTTGATTGCTTTAATGTTATATTCGTTTGCTTTATCGTCATTTTGTTGGTCTATGCGAGTTGGTCATTAGATATTGCCTTGTTTTGAAACTGTTTTGAAACCCATCAAAGCCCTTTGCTTTTCGGGAATCACAGCGTCTACCTGAAAACAACAAAACAACAAAACTTTTGCTTCTCCTTTTATTTGTTTTTGGTTGGGGGGGGGGGGGGGGGGTGGCGGAGGTTGTTTTGTTTGTTTCAAACAATACAGGCGTAAGGGCGCACAGCATGATACAAGTGACATCCAAAACAACGTATCGTTGCCAGTGATAAAAATTAATGCCTGTTTACTTCGCAGCTGCATTTGTTTGTCTCAGTGTCTGTCTGTCTGTCTGTCTGTCTGTCCCTCTATCTATCTCTCCAGTCTGTATAATGTGTGCGTATGTATGTACGTGTCTGTCTATCTATCTATCTATTGGGGGGTGGGGGGGGGGGGGTGCAGGATAGCCTAGTGGTTAGAACATTGCGCTCGCAATCTGACGACCTGGGTTCGATTCCCGTTCAAGGGGGGATATTTTCCCCTGGAGTTAGCATCAGTGCAGACTCCACTCTCCCCAAAAGTCCTTCGGATGAGACTCTAAACCGGGGCCCCGTGTGGGAACGCACGATCTTGCGCACACGTTAAATCCCGTTCCGCTTTTCGTAAGAGTAGGCCATTGTGTGCCGGTGGGAACAGATGACAAAATTTACAAAACCGCATACACACGGGGACTGGATGTAAAAAGCACATAAGTGCTTATTCCATTATCCTCGATATAAAAAATAAAATTAATACATTTTTTTAAAAAAGTATCTTCTACCTACCTACCTACCTATCTATCTATCTATCTATCTATCTATTTTATCTATCTTCTATCTATCAAACTATCTATCTATCTATCTATCTGTCTGTCTGTCTGTCTGTCTGTCTACCTATCTATCTATCTGTCTATCTGTCTGTCTGTCTATCTATCTATCTATCTATCTACCTATCGATGCAGCGATGCAGTTCTATCAAAATAGTATATACTCTCATCACTACTTACCAAATAAACCTGTTCCATAGTTTCACACATAATTATACAGAAAATAACGCAAATAAGAACGTCAACTTTGTGATAAGTAGACCTCAGTTTTGAGGTTGAAGCTACTGCTAAAATGTAGAGTTTTTGCCTGTCTGGCTGGTTTATTTGGCTCAAGTTTTTTGGTTGTTTGTTTTGCTGTTTGTTTGGGTTTTTTGTTTTGTTTTGTTTTATTTTGTTTAACCCCGAGGTTAACATTGGTTGTGACTCCAAAACTCCAAAACCATGCAAGTCTTTCTGATTGCCATGATTAAGAATGTAAATCAAAGTTGTGTGTGAACGCATACCTTATCGCTACAACATTTCCACACAGGTTAAAAATCCATCCACCTTTCTACAGAAAGTATTAAGGCCACTAATGGTCCGGTGGGTGATAGGAATTACTGGGAAAAAAACATAAATAGCTCAGATGCACCCGTGGGGCTGCTATAGTGCCACTGAGTTAACGCCCCTGGTAAATGATCTTAACTGATGAGGTGCGTTGAGTATAGATATGGAATATTCTGTTATATATAAGACCAGAACTAAATCCAAACTCGATCATTATGCTACTGAGCAAAAGATACGTATGCTATATACACAAAACAGAGAGTCAACGGAAACAGTAACTGTTTTTATTTATTTATTCTTTTGTATCGAGGATAATGGAATAAGCACTCATGTGCTTTTTTACATCCAGTCGCCGTGTGTATGTGATCAGTCTTAGCTGAAAAACAAGATCCTTTTTTTCGCTCTTATCACTTTTGCACTCCAAATCATAAAGTCGATTTTTTTTATGACAGTTTACTTGTGCTAGAGTTTGATACAAATCGTTTAATCCACGTTCTATCTATCTATTTATCTATCTATTTTTGGCCAACAAAGCATGTAGCAATTCTGGCGGGCTTGGCTAAAAACCTTGAATATATTAAGCTTATTTCAAAAAGGTTCATGCATATTCGCCTTTTCGTAGAACCTGGCTAAACTAGACTGTCGCATTCACTTAGTAGTACAGATTGAGAGCTGGTTGATGTTCGACTCCGCCATTTACTAAGTGTATGCATCGGTTTTTTCCCTCTGAAGTCGGAGTATGGCTGCCTGTATATGGCGAGGGACAGTCGTGCGCGCAAAATTCTCATTCTGTGTGCAATTTCAATCTCACAGTGATTCCCAGGTGGGATGAGTGAGTCTAGAGTGCACATTCTGGGTGACCCCCAGAGTGTTAAGCTGGGGAACGCACAACAACAACAACAAAAACAAACAAACAGAACTGGTTGATGTTCGACTCCGCTATTTGCTAAGTGTACACATCGTTTCTTTCCATGTCCAAACCTTATGTAGGCTTAGTCCATACACATACTACAGTTCATCCAGTTATTCGTTGTTCCTGAGTGATTTTCTCCGAATGCTGATTTGTTTTTAAATATATACAAACCTCTTGCTAGGGGAAAAAAAATTAAATTTTTTTTTTTTTAAAACCTCTTGCTAGGCTTTGTTTGAAAACAATCATTGTACGAACCTACACACAAACTATTCATACATATGCTTTTTTAGTGCAGCAATTTCAGTAACAACAATCAAAACAACAACAACAACAACAACAAAGAAAAGAAACACTGCTGAAATGAAAGAAGTAGTGGCGACATAAATATAACACACGGTCACTTCCGAGCAACAACAACAATAACAACAACCCCAACAACAATAATACAAAAACAACAGTAAACGACAAAACAACATTTAAAAAACAAAACAAAAAAACAAAGACAAAATAATAATACACAACCGAGAAAAAGAGAGGGAGGCGGGGGAGGAAGAAAGGAAGGAGGGAGAGGGGGAGGAAGGGAGGTAGGCGTTATGTTTACTGGGTATTCGTGCAGTGCATTTGCATCATACGTAACGCAAGTCTCAGATAAACACAGAAATAAAGCGACAGCCAGCCAGAGCAACTTTTGTCATAACGCGAACGTGACGTGAAACAGGCCAGCGATGTGACGCACGCGTGGACCAAAGACGGCACTGGAGGAGCCAAAATAGATCTCTACAGTAGGCCATGCCTTGCCTTGCCTTGCCTTGCCTACCTGTAAGAGCTAAAATACCGCTGCTCCTCTGTCCTCCCTTCCTTGTACTGTACAGGAGGTATTGAACGGTGCCATCGTGTTTCTCTGTCTCTGTCTGTCTGTCTGTCTGTCTCTCTCTCTCTCTCTCTCTCTCTCTCGCTCTCTCTGTCTGTCTGTCTGTCTCTCTTTTATCTGTGTGTCTCTTGTCTCTTTTTCTATGACCCACCCCCACCCCCCTTGCTCTCTCTCTCTCTCTCTCTCTCTCTCTCTCTCTCTCTCTCTCTCTCTCTCTGTCATGTCATTCTCTCTCTCTCTCTCTCTCTCTCTCTCTCTCTCTTTCTCTTTCTCTCTCTCGGGTGTCTCTGTCCCCCTTCATCTGTCTGTCTGTCTCTCCATCCCCCCCCCCCTCTCTCTCTCCATCTGTTTCTCTGTCTCTCTGTTTTTCGCTCTATCTCTCGTGTTTCTCTGTCTGTCTGTCTGTCTGTCTGTCTGTCTGTCTGTCTCTCTCTCTCTCTCTCTCTCTCTCTCTCTCTCCTCTCTCTCTCCACAACGCACGCACACGTACACATACGCGTTCACACACCACACACAAACACACTCAGCAACCACAACACACACACACACACACACACACACACACACACACACACACGACACACACACACACACACTCACACACACACACACACACACACACACACACACACACACACGCACACACACTCAGCAACCACAACACACACACACACACAGAGCAACCACAACACACACAACACATACACACACACACACACACAGCAACCACAACACTTACACCCAGCAACCACAACACACACATACACACACACACACACACACACACACACACACACACACAATCAAACACATACACACACGCCCGCGTTTGTCCTTCCCGTTGCCTGCCCGTACCTTTTTCTTCCTCTTTATTCGTTGGTTTCTGCGCTCCGCTATTTTGGTCACTAATGTGAGACGGGTACTGGAAGGAGAACAGCCACAAACAAAAAAATAAGAAGAGAGAAAGAGAGAAAGAATGATCCCCCACCCACCCCCCACCCCCAATAACAAAGCAACACCACACATTCCACACACGCACACATTCACACACACACACCACATACACACGCACACACACACACACACACACACACACACACACACACACCAAAACGAGCAAACAAAAACAAAAAGCAAAAGCAAGAAAACAAAAAAAGAACCAGAAATCAAATGCAAGAAGAAATTAAGCGCAACCTTGTAAAAAAAAAAAATCAAAGCGCCTGCATCCATTCCACTCCCACACATGCAACCAACAATGATAAAATAAATAGTTTAACAAATTCAAATACACACAAACGCCATGATAAGTGAGATTTCAAAGTCCTTTTCAACAACCCTGCCACTGGCCCCCCTCCCCCCCCCCCCCCCCCCCCCCCCCCCCCCCCCCCCCCCCCCCCCCCCCCCCCCCCCCCCCCCTCTCTCTCTCTCTGTCACATCTCAGTGAAGTGCACGCACGTATATGCGCGCATGAATACATGTGTGTGTGTGAGTGTGTGTGTGAGTATGTGTGTGATATGTGTGTGTGTGTGTGTGTGAATGTGCGCACATTGCATCAGTCTGTCCTGCTCAGTTTGTAGGGTAGTGACGCAATAGCTTAATCAGGTCAGGTTCCCAAATTGTGAAGCAAATTTTAACTTCTTTTTTTTATGCATCAATTCTTCTTCATCGCACTCATGCGTACGCACACACGCGCGCGCCCACCCACACACACACGCACGCCTGCACGCACGCGCGCACACACACGCGCGCGCGCACACTCACGCTCCTTTGTGTTTCTGTCTGTCTCTTTATCTGTCTATCTCCCTCCCTACTTTCCTCTCTCCCTGTCTGTCTGTCTCTCTTTCTCACACACAGACACACACACACTCTCTCTCTCTCTCTCTCTCACACACACTTACACACACACACACACACTTACACACACAACACAGCCTACCTCTGCAAGGCAGCAGCAACAATCTCAGGTGAATACTCGGCGCGGCGGCATTTTGTCGCGAGAGTGTGCCACTTTTAGAAAACTGACGACAAACGCAGCATACGACATACGTAAACGGCGATGGAACAACGAAAAACAAACGTCAGTATTAACAATACATCTCTAACTGCCCACACGATCGGGGTCGGAATGACTTTCTCTTTGCCGGCTATTATTATACTGCTACTTTACCTTTGCTCTTTCTCTGTCCACAACTTCTTGTTTTTTCGTGGTCGTCGCGTTTTCGTTATTGCTGGTGATGGGGTGGGGGTGGGGATGGTCGTTGGTAAATGGTGGTGTGGGTGGCGGTGTACAAAATAGCCACGATTTTTTTTAGTTTAAAAAACGGGTGAATCTTGTTCTTGTTATCCAAAAAACACTGGAAATCGGTGGTGTGTTTTTTTTGTGTGTTGTTGTTTGTTTATATCGTTTTGTGTTTATTAGTGTTTGTTTTTGTAGCTTTTGTTTATTAGTGTTTGTTTTGTAGTTTTTAAGTTATTTATCTATTCATTCATTCATTGCGTTGCTCTGCCTTTGATCTGTGATATTATTTTTAGGGAACGCTTTATGCATTGCCTGTGTATGAAATCGCCATTAGGGGTGTTCTAAAAGGAGAACTGCCAGCTGAAAAAAAAACCATGTTTGTAAATTACTTGCACACAGATTACGCACACACATGGACATACACACACACACACACACACACACACACACACACACCCCACGCATGGCAGCACTTTTTGTTCTTCGATATCATTTAATTGAAAACATTTTTTAATGAACACACACAAACGCGCGCGCGCGCACACACTCACACTCCACACACACACACACACACACACACACACCACACCTCCACTACCAGAGAGAGAGAGAGAAAGATGACGATGATGATGATGATGATGACAATGACAACTTTTATTTCGAGGATAATGAATAAGCACCCATGTGTTGTTTTTTTTACATCCAGTCCCCGCCCTTAGGAATATATGTGATAATAAAATAAACCCAATACCAATACATTCACACAGTAAACGGAAGAGAGAGAGAGAGAGAGAGAGAGAGAGAGAGAGAGAGAGAGAGAGAGAGAGAGACAGACAGACAGACAGACAGACAGACAGACAGATGACAGACAGATAGAGAGTGAGACAGACTCAAAGAAAGTATGGTAACAGGCTTTGTGTCTCGCTAAAAAAATCAAACACTCACACACACACACACACCACCACCACTACACAACATACACACATACACACCACCACCACCACTACACAATACACACACACACATACTCACACATACCCCACCACCACCACCACACAACACACACATATACCCCCCCCCCCCTCCCCCCCCCCACACACACACACACACTGTAACGCCATACAACAGTGGCCAGCCAACACCCCCCCCCCCCCCCTCCCCCTTTAATCTCCTCTTTTGAAACCCATTAAAACTGTTCGTCAGCTGTGCACTAACTTAAAGGATAGATAACGGGGAAAAAACTGTACCAGAGAGGGGAGGGGGGCTGTATCTATATAGATGAGCATGGAAGGAAGAGCAATGGAAGAGGAATGGAAGAGGAACTAGGCTATACTAGCTTAGAGAAATTAGGGCACACTGAACAGTTATCTAGGTTAGTCGTCCGAGTCACAGTCACGTGGTTAGCTAGTAGCCTGGCTGCCAAGTCACCTATTTTCTCCGTCTGGTTGTGTACAGGGGGGGCCCATGCCAGTGTGTGTGTGTGTGGCCACTAGGCCTAGGCCTACTCGTGTTTGACACAAAGATACCGTACTTACCCTGCTTTCTTTCACCTGTCGTGTTCCTTTCAGGTAGGCTAGGCCTAATATGTTCAGTTTTTAAGTTTCGGGTTTAGATTTGAGGGTTAGGTTAGGAGTGTGTTAAGTCTTCCAGTGTTGACCGTGTCTAAACATTCTTGTGGCGTTGTCTCAAAGCGATGTGATAATGAAATTATGATTACAACAACAACAGCAGCAACAGACAGACAGACAGACGCACACACGCACATAGAAACACACACACACATACAGAAGGACACACACACACACACACAGAAGGACACACACACACAGAAGGACACACACACACACACACACACAGAAGGACACACACACACACACACACACACACACACACACAGAAAGACAGACACAGTCACACAGCTACACACACACACACGCACACACACACACACGCACGCACGCACGCACACACACACACACACACACACACACATACAAAGACAAAGAGAGAGAGAGTTCATTCTTTTATTTCGAGGATAATGGAATAAGCACTCATGTGGGGTTTTTTTTACATCCAGTCCCCGAGATGTTCTGCGTGTGGTGAGAGAGAGAGAGAGAGAGAGAGAGAGAGAGAGAGAGAGAGAGAGATATCTTTTACTTCTAAGTGTTGTAGTTAAGCAACATGTTTTGTTCTTCATTTAGCCGGGATACGCACAAACAACCTGTCCATACACATGATGACATGAATACATACAAAACGTTGTGTCTGCGTACATATTTTACACACACAACACAACACACACACACACACACACACACACACACACACACACACACACACACACACACACACACTTTGTGAAGAAAAACACAATAAAAAATATACACACTACAACACACTACAACACATTACAAACTACGGTTGAATGTATTGGGAATATGGAAGTCACTGCTCTTACACGTGTAAACAAACCGGGATTATTCTAGTTCTCAAAAGGTAATATGGGGTGTTGGGGGGGGGGGGGGGGAGATTTATTAAAGAAAGTGTACAGAATGATATGATATTCGACCAGGATAAACTGTTAGAGTAACATAAAAATGATTATGCAGCAAAAATGTATAATGTGCCTGCACAGAGAGAGGAGATATATATGGAGAGAGAGAGAGAGAGAGAGAGAGAGAGAATGTGTGTGTGTGTGTTGTGTGTGTGTGTGTGTGTGTGTGTGTATGCGCGCGCGCTATCAGTGCGCGTGTACAAAAAGCATGACTTTTTTCTTCTTATACGTTTACTGACTGAAGGTTGTTTATCTGTCTGTTATGTTGTTTTTTTCAAACAAATCGATCCTATTTCGTTCGCCTTGGTTAGGTATTCAATATGGGAATTTGCATGTTAAAATTGAGTTGTAATATTTTTCTTTGTACAAAGAAAACATTCCATGATTAAAAGTGTCTTGAAAGCAGTGCTGTAGTTTTGGCCATATACGGGTGGGGGTGGGATGAAAACCAAAGCAAAGAAAATAAACAAACAAACAAACAAACAACCAACCAGTCTGTGCTAGTTCACAACTGCTGACTTACATAGTTTAGTAGGCCCGGAAGAATAACAGGCTGTTGACATCAAAATGACCTTCACCTTTTGTTGTGGTTTTCTTCTACCTTGTCCCTTTGATACCTATGACGTTATGAGCTATTTTAAGTCTGTGGCTGGTCTGATCTGGCTCAAGTTTGATAGAAGCTGCTTCCGAAGCAGAGGTTTAAGTGATTGTCACTAGAGCCACTGGAGAAATTAATTGAAAGAGAGGAAAATTTTATGAGAGTATGGTAGTTACTAAGCGGGTTCATTCCAGTTATCGTAAAGCTATCTGAGCATTTGCCAGTCAATGGCCGCTACGTCAGAGAAAGTTCCCGAACAACTATTTTTAGTTTTAAATCTTTTCATTGGATAGTATTTTTATAATCTCTCCGATTGGTCTTTTGACTTGTTGACGTCAGGATAATTATATGCACTTTGGCAGGATTTTCTCAGACCAACAACAAACCAACGTTGGATGTCAGTGAACTACACAGAACTGTCAGATATTGCTTAGATATTTACCAGTATCGCACCTATATAAGCAAGTATCATCTTCAGCTGGACTTGAGGAAAAGAATCTACTTTCAAAGGACGGAAGTGCCAAGGTCTGTCTTCAGTCTGTTTTTGTGTATTTTGAGAGAAGTTGTGAATCGTATTCCTGTACTCTGGCCAAGTCTTGTGATACGTAACGTGTTAGCATTTTTTCTGATCAGTTTCGAAATTTATCAGATTCTGGTATTTATGGACCGCATTTATTATCTACCGATGAAATTTTGAGTTGTATTACGTTATACCGTGTAGTTGATTTCGATGAATCAGGTTGAAATCGTTTTTATTTCAGAAGTAAAAGGGTTTGTTTACGTTTTACTCGAGGGGCCCACGTGACCTTCGTTGTGTGTCACTCAAGATGAACGGCAGTAGGCTCGTCCAGTCATTTTGAGCAGGCTGACTCGGTGCTAACGTGTCTCTTCTTTGTTACACGTGTGTACTGAACACGTTTCAGTCACAATCGGACAGTATCGGATATCTTATCAATTTTTCTATCAACTGGTTAACCCGTTTCGAACTTGACCGATTTTTCACGGAACAGCATTCCATTGCAGACCACAACAAAGCCTCGCTAGGCCTAGGCCTACCCTCTCTCGCGGGAATCTTTCCTTTGTTTCTTTCCTTTGCGCGTGGTCACCACAGGTGTGGTGGCCAGTCTTACTACCGTCAGTGCTTAGTTTAGTTGTGAATATTTCGTCAGAAATGCTTTTCACGTTCGAGATAATGATGACAGAAAATAAAGATGACTCGTTTTGATCTTATGCCTCATACTTGTCATTGTCACGTGTAGCAGGGTTAAATCGGTGCCAGCAGATCAGTTTACCAAGGACCCATAGATGTTGAGGGATAAGGAGGAGGAGGAAGAGGATGTTGATGATGCCAGTATCAAGGCAGTTTGCACAGTTATGGATAAAGATGGAACAAGTTCTTCGTCTGCTTCCAGGCAGTTAGTTTACATTGTGTTTGTCACCTTGTACATGTTTCCAAAGTTGCACTTTTGTCTCCTGAATTTTGTTTTTCATTGGGGGGGGGGGGGATAGGAAGGTTGTGGGAGAGGTGGTCCAGAGGGAATTTGATAGGTTGATTACTGGTTTGTCAATTTACTGACTGACCCATTTAATCATGCTTTAGTTTCACAACAGTAAGAGTGTCAGATTCTTGCAGAGTACTACTGAGCAATGGATGTTTTGTTCTTATAGGTTTTACTCTCTGTGATTCCTCATATGTGTTTAATATTTTCAGTGATGTTGAATATTGTTAACTTACTTTATCATTATTTTTTTAATGGAGTCTGATATCAACAAAGTTTTGGGGCATCCCTTAGTGTGACACTGTGTGTATAACTATTTAAGTGTGTGTGTAGGTGAATGAGTGCATTTATGTTCTCATAAAAAAGAGAAAAAGTTTTTTAAAAAGATAACCTTTCTTTTACTCATCATGTAAACTTCATAGTGTCAACCTCATGCTTTTCACCATTTTGTTCCATAATGGCTGGGTGTGTTGACTAATTTTGACTAATTTTCTTGTTGCAGACACCGTAGCTTTCCGGACTACCCTTACTCATCCAGAGTTGACTACCAGTGGTCACCCAGGGTGGTCACTAACACAGCCTTCCATCAGCAGAGCAGGGCTCAGAGTTTCTACTACCCGCACTACCAGCACCCCTTCCTGCCCCCCACTGCCTTCCCTGCCCACTGCACTACCCCAACCAAGGTGAAGCATTGCCACCTGCCAGCCTGGTGCTGCTGAGGTTTTGGCTTTAGCTGTGTAGTTCACACTGTTGTGCTTGTTTTAGGATGTGTGTGTGTGTATGTGTATGTGTGTGTGTGTGTGCGTGTGTGTGTATGTGTGTGTGTGTGTGTGTATGTGTGTGTATGTGTGTGTATGTGTGTGTGAGAACACATGTTACGCAATCTGAGGTTGGTGAATCCACACAAATGTATGCATTCATATACATATATATACACATGCATATGCTCAAACCAGTATACTACATAATTATATGTATCACATGTGCATACATTGATTTTAGTGAGACTGAATTTCGGCCCTATTGAGGAGCAAGTCCCCTCAGGAAAGTAAGTGAAGAAAAGAGATGATAATGGTAATAATCATCATCATGATAATGATACTGACAGCAATAACAATTATAGTACACTACAGTCTCCTACAAGGTAATTAAACCAAATCTGTATATTTTGTTTCCAGCTGAAACCCACAGTCACTATGGACTACGTACCCAGTCCAGAGAGTTTCTATGCGCCAGAATTCACCAAATCAGCGTTTGCTGCCAGTCCCAACAGCCTGTATATGTACGACCAGGAGAGACACGACATTCAGAACACACTCAACAACGGCATTCTGGGACAGACGTGTACCAACCCTGACCCAGCAATGATGAACGTAGAGCAAGACTTTGACCTCAATCCTCAGTACGAGAATTCCAACAGCCTGGAGGGGTATTTTAATGGGATTGTGGCTGACTCCATGATGCCAGGTACCAGCGACAGTACTGTCAACTCACAGTCGTCTGCCATCTGCTCTGAAAAGCAGGGATCGACTGAGATGGATGGGTTTTTGGAAACCATGCAGTCCGAGTTGAAACAGGGAGGCCCTACCCTGGCTGAGCTGAACATGGACCCGTACCTGTTTGAAGACATTTACAGCATCATCGGCGAGGACGACCAAGCTGCCAGAAGAGGGAAGGAGGGTGCCAGTGGTGTGAAGAAACAGTGCACAACTACCAGGCGTGTGAAGACGGAAACTTCCCCCACGCCCTATACTCAAGACAGCGCTTTCCCCATCCAGCAGCCTCAGGGTGGGCTGACGTGTTCCCAGCCCCAGGGACCGTCTCCCACACCTTCCAGGTCCAGTCTCTTTGAACTGAAGCCTCAGAACGTGGCTGTGGTACCCCCCATCTCAGTCACCTCAACTGTCATCAAAACTGAGCCCATGGATACCTACGACACAGGGAGCAGGTCTTGTCTGCACAAGATGCTGTCCTCACCTCCGCTGAGGCCTGTCATGGGCACAGCAGCTCCTCTGAGGACCTCCTCCCCCTCTCGCCAGGTGATGCCAGTTGTGGGACAGAGCCGAGCTCCGTCGTTGGCTCAGCAGCCAGTCAAGTCCGAGTCCATGGAAGAGAAGTGGAAGGAGATTGAAAAGTTCATCCATGACCCAGAGCTGGCATCTAGCCGAAAGAGGAAACGTCATGGTGAGTGTTGTTTTGTATTGCTTTTTTGTCTTTTGATCAGAGTGCAAATTTGGCTCCTTTATCAGTGTGTTACAGTGTATTCTTACATTTATTGGTGTAGGTATTATTTTCAGCTTTATTGTCTGTGATTATGAATTAGCTTTGTTTTGCTTGCTTGCTTGTTTCAAGTTGGCAGGTAGTGGGCTACTTTTTAATGGTGTGTGATGGCACAACTTTTTTTTTCAGGGGAAGCTTATTGGTGTCAGTCTTACTGTTTGTATGTAGGCCTATATGTCTCCAATGGCCTGTGTTATTTATCAGTCCCACTGAAGTAATGAGCAGTGCCCTCATTTTAAAAACTAGGATAAGAGGGGCATAATTTCCATTTGACTTAGTCAGTGTGACTTACATAGATATGACAGCTTGACCTATAAGGATCAAGCCATCTCTTCTTTACTTTTTTTCTGATGCTTTTTTTCACATAATGAAATAGGTCAACAGCACAAAGACTGTGATTTAAGCATTCCTCTGCTGTTGCGGGCCAACACTGCTTTGTCAGTGAGTGCATGCCCATGGTGCCATGTATGCAAGTGAAAGTGGCCCGCGCCTGTGTTTGTTGACTGTTGTGGTTGGGGGCTTCAAGTTGAAGGAAAAACCCAAGGTGATTCTCGCAGGCTGCCAAACTAGCCTAGCGCTGGTCGGCTGTCTTGCTGGCTGGCTGGCTGACTGGCACAGTGCCAAGTGGGAGCTAGCCTAGCTCACTGAGCGTGCGCTGCTTCTCCTCTTTCATAAACAGTGGGACCCGTGTGGTAGATATAACACACACACACATACACACACACACATACGTTACGCAGCCAGCAGAAGTTTGGAAAAAAAACAATGGAGAAACGGGGAAAAACGTTATTGTCTAGTTAGTTGTTACAAAGGTTGACGACCTGAGGGAAGGATCGGTCGTTGCCATAGCAGGGAGGTTATGGCGGGACTTTCTATGTACTAGCTTAGTGCACATGCACTAATCTTCGTTCACTTTGTACCGGAAGAGTACATATCTTCCCACCTTGGGGAAAACACAGCAGCAAAAATCGATATTTATTGCATCGTCTGTCATCATGTTGCACCGCAGTGTGTTCACCATCGCGCTCTGCTTCGTCGTCCTTTTGTTGTTGCTGTTGTTGTTCTACGTAGGCCTGTTGTTGTTGTCGTTGTGTTTGTTTTTTGTGTTTGTTTTGGGCCTCGCATGGTCGACCAATGGCACAATTTATCTTGCAGCCTTTCTAGGTCTGTGTCTGTTCTCGTAGAGGGAGAGGGGGGAGGGGGAAAGATGGTGGGGTGGAGGAAGACAAGCTGTTGTGGTGGAGGATGGGAACGGTTCTGAACGAGGGAAGAAGGGAGAGGGAGGGCTTTTTTATTTATGTAGAAGGTTTGTGGCGCTGTCTGTTTGTGATTATAATTATGAACCTGTCAGTTTGTCTCTTGTTTTTATGAGTAATCCTGTTTTGTATTCCCCTATTTCTTTGCCCCCCCCCCCCCCCCCCCCATCCCCACCCAATTCTCTGTGTGTGTGCGGGGTGGTCGGGGAAGGTAGGGAGAGAGAGAGATTTTTTTTTTTTACAAATGGCAGAATTGAATACATGTTTCTTTGGTCATTTTCTTCTCTTCTCTTTCTTCTTCTTTTTAAAAAAAATATCTTTTCGTTGTTATCGTAATTTGAAACTTTTCTGTTAACTAATTGAAATGAGTTTTTGTATCTTTGGATATGAAAACAATTTTAAACCGTAAAATGAAAACAAACGTTTTCACACTTAAATAAGTACATAATGAACAGTATAACCGTTATGCCTCAAACTTGCTTAGGTGCTATCAATAGAAACAGCAAGCTCCAAACTCTTCTGAGGTGTCCTTCCCCCCAATCCTTCCCTCCCAAGATTCAACAGTAGTACCAACATCATTTCTCTGAAAGTCCTTGTAAGGTCCGACTATAAGCCGAGGAGGATCCAAACGTGGACATATATTTTGTATCCACAACGTTTTGTACTTCTGCTACTTTTTCCGCAGAAGAGTAGTAGGCCAGCAGTGACTGGTGCTATGAGTGACACAGACGTACCTAGCATGCACCCTGTGACCTGGAGAGGGATGGGCTTGTGCCAGGTTCAACTTGCCCATGGCACACTGCCTGAAAACTTCAGCGCAGCGATTCCACAAGGAGTAAAGGGAGTCGAGTCTGTGACCACTGCACAAAATTCTAATTTTAAACCTTATTTATAACGATTTCTCAGAGTTATATAAAGAGAAAAGCAGATACGCCACCTTGAAAACGTTGTCAGATACTAAGTATAATTCTGGCATTGCTATTTCATGAGTGTGTTGAAAGTGGACCCTGGCTTCAGCATCGAAAATAACTAGCTGTGTCCAGAGTCACTAGAGCGGGAATTCCCGGTACTCCTCTGACTTGGTACATTTGCACTTGGGTCACAGGCAAGTGCACTGAACGATGTCCATAGAAGAGTTCTAGCTTCCAGTACAGGGGCGGGATGTTGGTTTTCTCTACTAATGAGTAGGGGTTCGTTTGAGGGTGTGAAGATCAGTTTGTCAGTGAGTGGGTCAGTGTGACTTTGATAGTTGAGATCTTCACGTGTTAGTTGATGACCATGGCTGTACATACATCCCCATCCCCAAGGTGTTTGGACACACACACACACACACACACACACACACACACACACACACACCACTCTCTCTTCTCTCTCTCTCTCTCTCTCTCTCTCTCTCTTTCTCTCACACACACACACTCACCCACATACACTCACACACACACACACTCACTCACACACACACACACACACACACACACACACACACACACACACACACTCACTCACTCACTCACTCACACACTCACACACACACTCACTCACACACACACACACACACACACACACACACACACACACACACACACACACACACATCATCACTCACCACACACCACACACACACACACACACACACACACACACACACACCACACTTATTCTACAAAACTCTGTTGCACTAGCTGATGTAGCCCACGCGAGGCTGGAAAGAAAGCAAAGCAAGCAAACATAGACAACCGGATTAAACCGCCTCGACTTCCCCTCCCCCCTCCCCCCTTCTCTCTCTCTCTCTCTCTCTCTCTCTCTCTCAATTCCTCACATTCGGGATCCTCTTCTCATGTATAAACTCAATCAGTGCCGGATATAGAAAGGAACTCAATTCTGTTATCCATTTATTTTTGGGGGAATGACGAAGCAAAAATAAATACATGAATAAAACAACTGAAACATCCACAACAACAAAAAAGAGGAGGGGGAGAGGGAGATATCGCTAATTTTCTGCAAGCCTAGAGCCCTGCAGTTCTACACGTAAGCAAGCGCTCGAACCACAGCCACTTGAGTGGGAGATCGAAGATCTCGTACTGAGTGCATAGCGAGTAGAACCACGAGTTTGATCAGGTTTTTTACAGAAAGGGGAGGGAAGGAGAGAAAAGGGACATATGGAGGTGTCCATTCTTTCACTGTTTACAGTAATTTGCCACCGACCTCGACCTCAGTTAGCCTCATCCGACCTTGCCCTTGCGTTACTAAACAATAACAAATCTGACGCCTTACAGATTCCTTCCCCCCTTTGTTTTTGTTGTCTCTGTCTCTCTCTGTGTCTCTCTCGGTGTCTGTCTGTCTGTCTGTCTCTCTCTCTCTCTCTCTCTCTCTCTGTTCTCTCTCTCTCTCTCTCTCTCTCTCTCTCTCTCTCTCTCTCTCTCTCTTCTTCTCTCTCTCTCTCTCTGTTATGATTCACTTTGCTTATATTTTTGTTTGTTTATCTTCTTTCTTTCTTTTCGAGGGCGGGATGTAAAAAAGTCTTGTACTTATTCTATTACTCTCAGAAAACAAAATTTCGTTATCGTTATCTCTCTCTCTCTCTGTGCTTTGGACAGACATGTTTACTACCACATTTACTCGCATTTGTGGATGGTACCGTTGGGGTGTGTACACCTGTGTGCATGCGCTCTGTGTGTGTGTGTGGCGTGCGTGCTAGTGGTGTGTATGTGTGTGTCAAGTCAAAGTTAAAGTCAAAGTCAAACTTTTATTTCCAGATGGTACATTGTGTGTGTGTGTGCGCGCGCGCGCGCGCGTGCATGCGCTGTGTGTGTGTGTGTGTGTGTGTGTGATTGATTCAAGATTATCAGCGTGTAACGGTGCTGACCCCATTAATGAACAAGTGTCTAAAAGTTCCCAGAATAGTGTGAATGATCAGTCAAGTGTTTGTGGACTGACGCAGCAAAACGTGCAGGACTTGCAACAGTATCCGCATTCCTGAAAGTCTGTGTAACGATAGTGAGAGATATGGGGAAGGGCATGGAGTGACATTAGGCTGTACTTTAAAACTTAAGACTAGACTTTTGTAATAGAAGTGACAAAACCTTCTGTACTTGCACATGCACACATGCGTGCACATGCATACATGCACACACACACACACAGCATTTTTATTTAGCCTGGGTATAGCCCTGGTTGAGACAGTTAGCTAGAAATAATTATTGATTTGTGTGTGTCATCTAGAGAGAAACCATCCCCCACCTCTTTTACAGTAAGAATTAATTCACAAGGGTGTGTGGCAGTACTTTACCTTTAGATTTCTGTGAACATTTAAAATACAGAGGCATGTCTGTAATTTGCCTACAGTAAGGAGTATAGTGGTGTAGTGTTTCACCTTATTCCTGTGTCTTTGTTTACGGTAGTGTATCACAGTCTGTTAGTGTTACATTGAGTTCTCTGTCTTGGAACATTTAATGGTGTGACATAGTATTTCATGTTCACATTTCTGTGCCTCCCCGGAATACCGATTTTATTTTAATTTTACCTTCAAAGTTTCTGTAGGCCATTGTGTGCCGGTGGAAACAGATGACAAAATTTACAAAACCGCATACACACGGGGACTGGATGTAAAAAAGCACCTGAGTGCTTATTCCATTATCCTCGATATAAAAGAATAAATAAATAAAATAAATAAATAAATAAATAACTTGTGTGTTGCAGAGTCTGGGAGCTCCGCCATCATGTCTGATGATGAAGACTTCAAACACAACATGGACATGTCGGATGAGGATGATTCCGACTCCGATGTGGACTCCGACTTCAGCGACACCCCCTTAGAAGAGTCCCTGACAGAGCTGGCCAAGAAGAGCAAGCAGTACTTTTGGCAGTACAACGTGCAAGCCAAGGGCCCCAAGGGCACACGCCTCAAGCTGCATATCAACGACTCCGACCCCCACCACCCCAGCAGCTTTGAGGATCCCGTCTTTGATGCTACCAGCACCAGTCTGGTCGGCATTCGGCACGGTGGCAAAGCCCGTAAAGGAGACGGAAACGAAGTGTCGCCGAACCCCAGGAAGCTTTGCCAGATTGGTCAGCAGCTGTACAAACTGAACCGGCAGATCAACAGCTGCCAGGTGTCCAACGACCTGCCAGCCCACATCCGCAACAAGTCGCGCAAGGAGAAGAACAAGCTGGCGTCCCGTGCCTGTCGGCTGAAGAAGAAGGCTCAGCACGAGGCCAACAAGATCAAGCTGATGGGGCTGGACAGGGAGCAGAGTAAGTCCACGTCCTCTGCCTTTGGTTTTGTCAACGGGTCATTTTCAGTTGCTTTTTATCAGTAGTTTGTTTTTTCTTTCATATCATCTGCTGGGGGTTTTTTTGGGGGGGGGGGTTTTCATCTTCATTTGGCTTCATGACTCATGGTTCATCATTTTTTTTTCCCCTTCTGCTTCATCAGTAGTTTATATTTCTTAGGTTTCACCAGTTGTTCTTTGTTTGGTTTCATCAGTTGTCAATAAATGAGTTATCTCAGTACATATTAAGAAGAAACCTTTTCCACCTAAAAATCAATATGAGCCCTAGCAAGGTTGTCCATGAAAATTTGATATCACAGTTTTGAAATTGGAAATGAAACTGCAAGTCATGCAATTATTTATCACAACAAGAGTGAGGTCAATATTCGCTTTGATTTCTCAGACTTTTTTTTTAATTGTTAAGTTAGCAACATATTTATGCATACATTTAAAACAAAAAAATGATCAGAAGTATAAAAGAAACGTGTTGGATTTTTGTTAACAGATGAACTTCTGGAGGTGATTCGCTGCATCTGGCCACAGCTGAGAGAGCGAGCACGGCAGCAGATGAAAGGCGGGCTTCCATCTCCGGGGTCCAAAGAAAGCCTGATTGGGCAGCTGGATGAGATCGTCAAGTCTCGATACAGTAAGTCAGTCCTCAGTTTGACCTGTTGGGTGTAGCTCTTTGCTTTTCATTGTGTGGTGCACTCAAGTGTGTAAGGGAGCTGTCTTCCCTGATCCTCTGGCATTTTCCTTGCCCAGATGGAATACTTGAGTGTAATATTTACATATGCACACACACACACACGCGCGCGTGCACACACACATGTGCACGCGCATGCATGCTTGTGTCATGTAAGTTAGTGCGTATAAATTGTATATGCTGCCATCACAAGTAATACCTCATGACAACAGTAATAAAAGAAAGCATGAAGTTACTGGCATCATACATACATACATTACATACATCATACAATGACCAAGCACTACAAAAGTCTTTCTATTGCCAATACAAGTTTTAATTGCTGTAGCTACATGTATACATACATTTCAACCAGATATCTGTACAATCATTCTTTTCCTTTTTTTTTCCCTGTACAAATGTTCTATTTCCTCAAGTTTTTGTTTTGAACTTGTTCCAGAAACTGCCACTGCCGGCAAGACCACGGATTTTGTCAATGCTGTCATCAAGAAAGTGGAAGACGGGGATCCGACGGGTGGTCTTCCTATCACGCCGAAGGTCAAGAAATGAAGGGTCCACCCCCTTGCATGGGCAAGGAACGGCCAAGGACTGAGCAAGTCTGGGAATCCTGCTGTGATCCAGTCACGAGGGATCAGCACAGTGGTGCACAGGGTGCATGGAACGTGAGGCTGCTGTGAGGACGTGGTCACCATCTCCCCCTCTCTACCATTTCTGCCTTAAGATCTGAGCAAATTGCGTCATCACCCGCCCCTCTACAGACATCATCCGCTCTGACTCCAACAACGTTCTCACCATCCTCCAGCCACAGCAGCGAAAGGGCCCGGAGCTGAAAGGCGGCCAACTGGGATCCACACAGGGAGAGAGAGAGAGAGAGAGAGAGTCTGCAGCCCAAGGGAGATCACCAGAGCCCAGTGTGGTGGCCAGGCTGCCTCTACAAGCAAGTGGGGAGAAGTGGTCGCATGAGGAGACTCGTTATACTACAACATGGACACTCCGCTGTTGCTGATTATGTGTTTGTCTGCTTGGCATTTATGTCCCACACTTTCTAAAAGCTTCTCTCGGCTTTAGTTGACAGATTCAATTTTGTGTCACACTCTCTGCTGCTGGGATTTTTCTAGTAGGAGAAAAAGTCCTCTGAAGTGAAGACGGAATATTGTGACCATTTTGACCTTGACGTGACAATAATGCAGTGCTGTAAAGGTCAAGGATACTGTGATGTCCTCTTTAGTCTCTTCTGTCTTCTTCCTGCTTTAGTCTGCTACACCCTTCATTTTCCCAGTCTTTCTCCTCCTGTACTTCCTTCCCATATACATTATTTTTCCAGATCTTATGTCAGTTATGGTAAGCTTGTCATCAAACACTTTCAGGTTGTTGTTTTTTTGCTTCCACACTTGATTGTGTGAACTATCCAAACACTTGACCTCCCGTGGTTGCATCGTTTGATGATCAGTCCGTATACC
Source organism: Rapana venosa (assembly GCA_028751875.1). Taxonomy (NCBI): domain Eukaryota; kingdom Metazoa; phylum Mollusca; class Gastropoda; order Neogastropoda; family Muricidae; genus Rapana; species Rapana venosa. The sequence goes on from CM054136.1 coordinate 51,325,299, forward strand.
TCGTATTCAGATGCCATATGTGTCCTAAAGCAAAATGGTGACGTTTCTGTCTCTTTGTTGACATCTTTCCAGTACAGTTTGGATTTGTGAAGTTGTGTGTATTTCTACACAGTGTCACACATTAAGTCATCTTCTTCTGTTCAAGTTGTGCAAATTATCTATCATTTTAAAACTGAACTGGTCTTCTCTATATATGTTTCTTTCACAGTGTAAAAAAAAAATGGCAAAAAGCATGATTTATGTGCATGATACGCAATATTCTGAAAATCAGATAGCCGGTAATGTATTTAAAACAACTCTATACGAAACAAAGCAATCTGTTTGGGGTTTTTGTGTCATTTATGTGACTTGCCTGTTTTCCATTTTGTGTGTATGTATCTTTTTTTTCTTTTTAAGAAAATGTGTGTGTGTGTGTGCACGCATGCACACGCATACTTGCTCGTTTGTTTTTATCTAAGCTATGCATATACATATGTATGTAGGTGGTTTAATTTCATGTAGTAACCTGTTTGTCTTAGATCTGTGTTTTAAATGTGATTCTTAATCTCACCCACCCCCTTATTTGTGTATATCAATTTTTCTTAGAATTTACATTTATCTGATTTCAGAAGAAAATGTTAATTGTTATTGTACTGTAGGGTGTATCTATATAATTATGTACATAATGTATGTGTTGTATCATTCAAGACTGATTACAGTACTCAGTGACAGTAGTGACAGACCATTTCAGTGAAACAAAAGAGTTTTCTGTTTAATTATATCTAAAGCAGGGAGTCAAGTATTTCTTAGCAGTGTTGAATTTGAAGACAAAAATTACTTACTAAGTGAAGTTTTCAGGCTGTTTAGCTTTTGATTTGAAAAGAACTGTAATGGAAAATGGTTGGTGTTTATTCTAAAAGAGACGGGAAAGTGCATAGACATCCATGCTTTCTATTTTGTCACACATTCAAACAAAACTTAATAAAACATTGAGAGTCGAGAACCAATAAATTTAGAAGACAAAAGAGTGGAATGCCCTTTTTTTTTTGGAGGGGGGGGGGGGGAATAAAGAAAAGTATTGACCTACATCTGTCTCTATCTATCTTTCACCAGACATAGCCCTATTTTGATATTAAATTCAGTCCTGCCAAGCTTCCTTGTGTGATATTTAAGTCAAGTCTGGGTTTAGTTTATCACTATGTGTGTCTTTGTGTTGACTTAAAGACAACAAAAAACTACCTTGGTGCTATTCAATTTTTTGTGCACGTACAGTGTAAGACTTTGTGTTCTATTATTATTTGCTGGACAAGATGTGTAGCTTTCTTTCTTTGTTTGTTTTTGTTTTGTTACCAGGATGAGAGTGAGCTTGTTAATTATAAACAAGTGTGGAGGAATATGTGTTATTTGTATAAGTCCAGGAGATGTGCTGTGTGTGATTGTTGATGTGAACAAATATGCTAGTTAGTTCATTCGAAAAATTCTTCTTTTTTCTTTTTAGCTTGATCTGATTGAAAAATAGGGTAATGTTAAGTCATTTGTAAGTATACCAGATATGAACTATGTTGCTACATTAAAGCAGTGAATTATCACAGTTTTCAGATTGCTTTGTTCTGACATAAGAAATATGTATTACTGGGGTTTGCATTTTTAGGGGAGTTGAATGAATTAATGTGTCAGAATGTTTACGTGTCATTTGAACCAAAAAAATGGTTGTTGACATTACTTTGAATTTAACTTTCACAATGATAAACATGCTATGAAAATTTTGGTTAATAAATATCTGATTCTATGAAAAATTGTATTTCAGTGGTTGAATTTTGAAGAGTGAATCTTGCATACACTTGCACCAACATACAGACAATCCATACAGGGCAACTCTCTCTCTCTCTCATCTCTCTCTCTCTCTCTCTCTCTCTCTCTCTCTCTACACACCACACACACACAGTTGTGGGTATACATTAACACTTTGGTTTTTTGTGTTACTTATTTTTCTCACTAAAATACTAAGCAGTTGGCAACCCCCCTTCATGTATGGGCCAATGGCCTTTTGTGAATAAATCATTCGAGTTTGAGTTCTCTCTCTCACACACATACACACATGCACACACACACATACACACACACGCATAACATGTGCATGGGTGATGACATGTCATTCTGACTTTGAGGGATGTATGCTGGGTCTGTTCATGCGTTAAGGCACTTGCATGTCTGCACTTGAAGTTGACATAGAAGATCATAAAAATCCCTACTCTTTAATTTATCAGATGCCGCTGAGATTCAAACCTAAGACTTAATAGACCCAAGGGATTGAAGTCAAAGGACCTTAACCACTGGGCTGTAATGTATGTAAAAGTGATATACAATTGTATACAACACATAACTGAAAAATTGATGAATCAGAGAAGTATCTTCACCTTCCACACAGCATTATGTAGACACAGCAACTATAGCCTAGTGGTTAGAGTGATGCACATTGCGTTCGTGACCTTCTGACCCGGGTTCGAATCTTGTTCATGAGAATTTTTCTTCTGGTGTGTTAACATCAGTGCCGACTCCACTCCCCCCAAAATAGACCTTCAGATGAAACTATAAACCAAGGTCCCGTGTGCGAACGCATGCAGAAAATCTTGCGCACACGCACACGTTAAAACCGTTCCAATTTTGGAAGAAGTAGGCCATTGTATGCCTGTGGGAACAGATGACAAAATTTACAAAACTGCATACACACGGGGACTGGATGTTAAAAAAGCACACGAGTGCTATTCCATTATCCTCGAAATAAAAGAATAAAATAAATGAATGAATAAATAAATAAAATACAGGCAGTTCCTCCTAATTCTTGATGTGCATTGTCCCATGACTTACTACCTATGGGCGTGGTGACCTATGGGTGTGGGTTTCGTGGTAATAATAATAATAATATATGGAATTTATATAGCGCTGAATCTTGTAGAAAACAAACAAATCGAAGCGCTTTCAGATGTGGAGCTGTAAACAGCATCAAAATCCCTGCAGAAAATGCTAAAGCCAAGTGGTTAAGACTGACTTCGTTTCTTGTGGGTCCATAAAGTCTGGTGAATCAAGGGTAGGGATTTTTATGATCTCCCAGTCGACTTAAAACGCAAACCTGCCCTTTTATAATATACACACATGCAAGACGAGCAAATATGTGTGTTAAAAGATCCTGTAATTCGTGTAAATGTCTGGTAAAGTTACGGAAGCACAAACATACCCAGCATGCATCCAGTACAAAAAAGGAGCTGCTCGGAAGCCGGACTTTGTTGGCTGAGGCCAGCGAGCTGACCTCCTGCAGAGTTACAAGCAGGGGAGGAGGAGTTCACAGTGATGTGACCCCAGTCTCTAGGTGTCACCATTTCTCTGTGTACTCAGTTTTGTAGTACGTCTTTTTCTGCTTCCAGGGGGTGTTCTATGTGCCCCCGTCTCTATTTGCCTCCGTCTCTATGTGCCCCTGTCTCTATGTGCCCCTGCCTCCATGTGCCCCTGTCTCTATGTGCCCCTGTCTCCATGTGCCCCTGTCTCCGTGTGCCCCTGTATCCATGTGCCCCCGTCTCTATGTGCCCCCGTCTCTATGTGCCCCTGTCTCTAATTGCCCCTGTCTCTATGTGCCCCCGTCTCTATGTGTCCCCGTCTCTATGTGCCCCTGTCTCCATGTTTCTTTGTGCCCCTGTCTCTATGTGCCCCTGTCTCTTTGACATAGTGACATAAAAACATACAGATATTTCATACCCAATGATATGGAGGCACACAGAGACATGGGTACACAGAGAAGGGAGGGGGGGACACATAGAGACGAGGGGGGGGGGGGCACATAGAGGAGGGGGGCACATAGGGACAGGGGCACATAGAGACAGGGGCACATAGAAACATGGGCACATAAAGACAGGGGCACATGGAGACAGGGGCACATAGAAACATGGGCACATAAAGACAGGGGCACATAGAGATAGGGGCACATGATGACAGGGGCACATGGAGACGGGGGCACATGGAGACGGGGGCATATGGAGACAGGGGCACATAGAGACGGGGGCACATAGAGGCAGGGGCACATAGAGACGGGGGCACATAGAGACAGGGGCACATAGAGACAGGGGCACATGGTGACAGGGGCACATAGAGACAGGGGCACATAGAGACGGGGGCACATAGAGACGGGGGCACATAGAGACAGGGGCACATAGAGACAGGGGCACATAGAGACAGGGGCACATAGAGACGGGGGCACATAGAGACGGGGGCACATGGAGACAGGGGCACATAGAGACAGGGGCACATAGAGACAGGGGCACATAGAGACAGGGGCACATAGAGACAGGGGCACATGGTGACAGGGGCACATAGAGACGGGGGCACACATAGAGACAGGGGCACATAGAGACAGGGGCACATAGGTACAGGGGCACATAGAGACGGGGGCACATAGAGACGGGGGCACACATAGAGATGGGGGCACACATAGAGACGGGGACACATAGAGACAGGGGCACATGGTGACAGGGGCACATAGAGTCAGGGGCACATGGTGACAGGGGCACATAGAGACAGGGGCACATGGTGACAGGGGCACATAGAGACAGGGGCACATAGAGACGGGGGCACATAGAGACAGGGGCACATAAAGACAGGGGCACATAGAGACAGGGGCACATAGAGACAGGGGCACATAGAGACAGGGGCACATGGTGACAGGGGCACATAGAGACAGGGGCACATAGAGACGGGGGCACACATAGAGACGGGGGCACACATAGAGACGGGGGCACATGGAGACAGGGGCACATAGAGACAGGGGCACATGGGGACAGGGGCACATAGAGACGGGGGCACACATAGAGACGGGGGCACATAGAGACAGGGGCACATAAAGACAGGGGCACATAGAGACGGGGGCACATAGAGACAGGGGCACATAGAGACAGGGGCACATAGAGACAGGGGCACATAGAGACAGGGGCACATAGAGACAGGAGCACATAGAGACAGGGGCACATAGAGACGGGGGCACACATAGAGACTGGGGCACATGGAGACAGGGGCACATAGAGATAGGGGCACATGGGGACAGGGGCACATAGAGACGGGGGCACACATAGAGACGGGGGCACACATAGAGACGGGGGCACATGGAGACAGGGGCACATAGAGACAGGGGCACATAGAGACAGGGGCACATAGAGACAGGGGCACATGGAGACGGGGGCACATGGTGACAGGGGCACATAGAGACAGGGGCACATGATGACAGGGCAGATAGGGAAGGGGACAAAATGAGGTGACCCCCAAGAAGACGAGGCACTAGGCCCTCCTCCTGGTAAGGGAACACAGAGAAGAGAAAGAAGAGAAAATCCCCGAGCACAGCCAAGCATGGGGAAAACACAGCATGAGCATAATAGCACCACTACACTGAATGGATGTGGGAGAGAGAGAACAGAAAGAGCATTATAACACCACTACACTGAATGGATGTGGGAGAGAGAGAACAGAAAGAGCATTATTACAACACCGCTACACTGAATGGATGTGGGAGAGAGAGAAAAGAAATAGCATTATTACAACACCACTACACTGAATGGATGTGGGAGACAGAGAACAGAAAGAGCATTATTACAACACCGCTACACTGAATGGATGTGGGAGAGAGAGAGAACAGAAAGAGCATTATAGTAACACCACTACAGGTAGACTGAGAACAGAAAGAGCATTATTACAACACCACTACACTGAATGGATGTGGGAGAGAGAGAACAGAAATAGCATTATTACAACACCACTACACTCTATGGTTGCCGGAGACAGAGAGAACAGAAAGAGCATTATTACAACACCACTACACTGAATGGAAGTGAGACAGAGAGAGAACAGAAAGAGCATTACAACACCACTACACTGAATGGATGTGAGACAGAGAGAACAGAAAGAGCATTATTACAACACCACTACCCTGAATGGATGTGGGAGAGAGAGAACAGAAAGATCATTATAGTAAGTAACACCACTACACTGAATGGATGTGGGAGAGAGAGAACAGAAAGAGCATTATTACAACACCACTACACTCTATGGTTGCCGGAGACAGAGAGAACAGAAAGAGCATTATTACAACACCACTACACTGAATGGATGTGAGACAGAGAGAGAACAGAAAGAGCATTACAACACCACTACACTGAATGGATGTGAGACAGAGAGAACAGAAAGAGCATTATTACAACACCACTACACTGAATGGATGTGGGACAGAGAGAAAAGAAAGAGCATTATAGTAAGTAACACCACTACACTGAATGGATGTGGGAGAGAGAGAACAGAAAGAGCATTATTACAACACCACTACACTGAATGGATGTGGGAGAGAGAGAACAGAAAGAGCATTATTACAACACCACTACACTGAATGGATGTGGGAGAGAGAGAACAGAAAGAACATTATAGTAACACCACTACACTGAATGGATGTGGGAGAGAGAGAACAGAAAGAACATTATAGTAACACCACTACACTGAATGGATGTGGGAGAGAGAAAACAGAAAGAGCATTATTACAACACCACTACACTGAATGGATGTGGGACAGAGAGAACAGAAAGAGCATTATAGTAACACCACTACACTGAATGGATGTGGGAGAGAGAGAACAGAAAGAACATTATAGTAACACCACTACACTGAAGGGATGCGGGAGAGAGAGAACAGAAAGAGCATTATTACAACACCACTACACTGAATGGATGTGGGACAGAGAGAACAGAAAGAGCATTATAGTAACACCACTACACTGAATGGATGTGGGAGAGAGAGAACAGAAAGAACATTATAGTAACACCACTACACTGAAGGGATGCGGGAGAGAGAGAACAGAAAGAGCATTATTACAACACCACTACACTGAAGGGATGCGGGAGAGAGAGAACAGAAAGAGCATTATTACAACACCACTACACTGAATGGATGTGGGAGAGAGAGAACAGAAAGAACATTATAGTAACACCACTACACTGAATGGATGTGGGAGAGAGAGAACAGAAAGAGCATTATTACAACACCACTACATTGAATGGATGTGGGAGAGAGAGAACAGAAAGAGCATTATTACAACACCACTACATTGAATGGATGTGGGAGAGAGAGAACAGAAAGAGTATTATTACAACACCACTACACTGAATGGATGTGGGAGAGAGAGAACAGAAAGAGCATTATTACAACACCACTACACTGAATGGATGTGGGAGAGAGAGAACAGAAAGAGCATTATTACAACACCACTACACTGAATAGATGTGGGACAGAGAGAACAGAAAGAGCATTATTACAACACCACTACACTGAATGGATGTGGTAGACAGAGAACAGAAAGAGCATTATAACACCACTACACTCTATGGTTGCCGGAGACAGAGAGAACAGAAAGAGCATTATAGTAACACCACTACAGGTAGACAGAGAACAGAAAGAGCATAGTGGATCCGTGGTCTAGAGGTAACGCGCCTGTCTAGAAAGCGAAAAGTCCGGGTCTGAAGTGTGCGGCGGTTCGTACCCCGTTTGGACCGGAAACTTTTCCCCCATCCATTAGACCATGAGGGGTGGTCTGGGCGCTAGTCTTTCGGATGAGACGATAAACCGAGGTCCCGTGTGTTACACGTAATTATTTAGCGCACGTAAAAAAACCCACGGCAACAAGAGAGTTGTCCCTGGCAAAATTCTTTGAAAAAAGCCACTCTGATAGGGAAACAAATACAGTTGCAGACATGAAAAAAAAAAAGAAAAAAAAAAAGGGTGGCGCACCGCTTGTGGCGACGCGCTCTCCCGCTCTCCCCAGGGAGAGCAGCCCGAATTTCACGGAAAAATCTGCCGTGACTTAAAGTGGTATGAAATGAAATCTGAGCGCTTTGATTTGTTGCTTTACAAGATTCAGCGCTATATAAATTCCATACATTATTATTATTATTATTATTATTATTATAACACCACTACACTGAATGAATGTGGGAGAGAGAGAACAGAAAGAGCATTATAGTAACACCACTACACTGAATGGATGTGGGACAGAGAGAAAAGAAAGAGCATTATTACAACACCACTACACTGAATGGATGTGGGACAGAGAGAACAGAAAGAGCACTATTACAACACCACTACACTGAATGGATGTGGGACAGAGAGAACAGAAAGAGCATTATTACAACACCACTACACTGAATGGATGTGAGACAGAGAGAACAGAAAGAGCATTATTACAACACCACTACACTGAATGGATGTGGGAGAGAGAGAACAGAAAGAACATTATTACAACACCACTACACTGAATGAATGTGGGAGAGAGAGAACAGAAAGAGCATTATTACAACACCACTACACTGAATGGATGTGGGTGAGAGAGAACAGAAATAGCATTATAGTAACACCACTGCACTGAATGGATGTGGGAGAGAGAGAACAGAAAGAGCATTATTACACCACTACACTGAATGGATGTGGGACAGAGAGAACAGAAAGAGCATTATTACAACACCACTGCACTGAATGGATGTGGGAGAGAGAGAACAGAAAGAGCATTATTACAACACCGCTTCACTAAATGGATGTGGGAGAGAGAGAACAGAAAGAGCATTATTACAACACCGCTACACTGAATGGATGTGGGAGAGAGAAAACATAAATAGCATTATTACAACACCACTACACTGAATGGATGCGAGAGAGAGAGAACAGAAAGAGCATTATTACAACACCGCTACACTGAATGGATGTGGGAGAGAGAGAACAGAAAGAGCATTATTACAACACCACTTCTCTGAATGGATGTGGGACAGAGAGAACAGAAAGAGCATTACAGTAACACCACTACACTGAATGGATGTGGGAGAGAGAGAACAGAAATAGCATTATAGTAACACCACTACATTGAATGGATGTGGGACAAAGAGAACAGAAAGAGCATTATTACAACACCACTACACTGAATGGATGTGGGAGAGAGAGAACAGAAAGAGCATTATTACAACACCACTACACTGAATGGATGTGAGACAGAGAGAACGGAGAGAGCATTATTACAACACCACTACACTCTATGGTGGCCGGAAACAGAGAGAACAGAAAGAGCATTATTACAACACCACTACACTAAATGGATGTGGGAGAGAGAACAGAAAGAGAATTATAACACCACTACACTCTATGGTTGCTGGAGACATAGAGAACAGAAAGAGCATTATAGTAACACCACTACACTGCATGGATGTGAGACAGAGAGAACAGAAAGAGCATTATTATAACGCCACTACACTCTACGGTTGCGACACAGAGAACAGAAAGAGCATTATAGTAACACCACTACACTGCATGGATGTGAGACAGAGAGAACAGAAAGAGCATTATAGTAACACCACTACACTGTATGGTTGCCGGAGACATAGAGAACAGAAAGAGCATTATAGTAACACCACTACACTCTATGGTTGCCGGAGACATAGAGAAAAGAAAGAGCATTATAGTAGCACCACTACACTGCATGGATGTGAGACAGAGAGAACAGAAAGAGCATTATAGTAACACGACTACACTCTATGGTTGCCGAGGACAGAGAGAACAGAAAGAGCATTATAGTAACACCACTACACTGCATGGATGTGAGACAGAGAGAACAGAAAGAGCATTATAGTAACACCACTACACTGCATGGATGTGAGACAGAGAGAACAGAAAGAGCATTATTACAACACCACTACACTGAATGGATGTGGGAGAGAGAGAACAGAAATAGCATTATAGTAACACCGCTACACTGAATGGATGTTGGAGAGAGAGAACAGAAGTAGCATTATAGTAACACCGCTACACTGAATGGATGTGAGACAGAGAGAACAGAAAGAGCATTATTACAACACCACTACACTGAATGGATGTGGGAGAGAGAGAACAGAAATAGCATTATAGTAACACCGCTACACTGAATGGATGTGGGAGAGAGAGAACAGAAATAGCATTATAGTAACACCGCTACACTGAATGGATGTGAGACAGAGAGAACAGAAAGAGCATTATTACAACACCGCTTCACTGAATGGATGTGGGAGAGAGAGAACAGAAAGAGCATTATTACAACACCACTGCACTGAATGGATGTGGGGGAGAGAGAACAGAAAGAGCATTATTATAACACCACTACACGGAATGGATGTGGGAGAGAGAGAACAGAAAGAGCATTATTACAACACCACTACACTGAATGGATGTGGGACAGAGAGAACAGAAAGAGCATTATTACAACACCACTACACTGAATGGATGTGAGACAGAGAGAACAGAAAGAGCATTATTACAACACCACTACACTGAATGGATGTGGGATAGAGATAACAGAAAGAGCCTTATTACAACACCACTACACTGAATGGATGTGGGAGAGAGAGAACAGAAACAACATTATTACAACACCACTACACTGCATGGGTGTGAGACAGAGAGCACAGAAAGAGCACTATTACAACACCACTACACTGAATGGATGTGGGACAGAGAACAGAAAGAGCAGTATTACAACTCCACTACACTGAATGGATGTGGGAGAGAGAGAACAGAAAGAGCATTATTACAACACCACTACACTGCATGGATGTGAGACAGAGAGAACAGAAAGAGCAGTATTACAACACCACTACACTGAAGGGATGTGGGAGAGAGAGAACAGAAAGAGCATTATAGTAACACCACTACACTGCATGGATGTGAGACAGAGAGAACAGAAAGAGCATAATAGTAACACCACTACACTCTATGGTTGCCGGAGACATAGAGAACAGAAAGAGCATTATAGTAACACCACTACACTGCATGGATGTGAGACAGAGAGAACAGAAAGAGCATTATAGTAACACCACTACACTGCATGGATGTGAGACAGAGAGAACAGAAAGAGCATTATTACAACACCACTACACTCTATGGTTGCCGGAGACATAGAGAACAGAAAGAGCATTATAGTAACACCACTACACTCTATGGTTGCCGGAGACATAGAGAACAGAAAGAGCATTATAGTAACACCACTACACTGCATGGATGTGAGACAGAGAGAACAGAAAGAGCATTAAAGTAACACCACTACACTGAATGGATGTGAGAGAGAGAGAACAGAAAGAGCATTATTACAACACCACTGCACTCTATGGTTGCCGGAGACATAGAGAACAGAAAGAGCATTATAACACCAGTACAGGGAGACAGAGAACAGAAAGAGCATTATAACACCACTACACTCTATGGTTGCAGGAGACATAGAGAACAGAAATAGCATTATAGTAACACCACTACACTGCATGGATGTGAGACAGAGAGAACAGAAAGAGCATTATTACAACACCACTACACTGAATGGACGCAAAAGACAAACAGAGAACAGAAAGAGCATTATAACGCCACTACACTCTATGGTTGCTGGATACATAAAAAACAGAAAGAGCATTATAGTAACATCACTACACTGCATAGATGTGAGACAGAGGGAACAGAAAGAGCATTATTACAACACCATTACACTGAATGAATGTGGGAGAGAGAGAGAACAGAAAGAGCATTATAACACCACTACACTGAATGGATGTGAGACAGAGAGAACAGAAAGAGCGTTATTACAACACCACTGCACTCTATGGTTGCCGGAGACATAGAGAACAGAAAGAGCATTATAACACCAGTACAGGGAGACAGAGAACAGAAAGAGCATTATAACACCACTACACTCTATGGTTGCAGGAGACATAGAGAACAGAAAGAGCATTATAGTAACACCACTACACTGCATGGATGTGAGACAGAGAGAACAGAAAGAGCATTATTACAACACCACTACACAGAATGGACGCAAAAGACAGAGAACAGAAAGAACATTATAACACCACTACACTCTATGGTTGCTGGATACATAAAGAACAGAAAGAGCATTGTAGTAACACCACTACACTGCATGGATGTGAGACAGAGAGAACAGAAAGAGCATTATAGTAACACCACTACACTCTATGGTTGCCGGAGACAGAGAGAACAGAAAGAGCATTGTAGTAACACCACTACACTGCATGGATGTGAGACAGAGAGAACAGAAAGAGCATTATAACACCACTACACTCTATGGTTGCCGGAGACAGAGAGAACAGAAAGAGCATTACAGTAACACCACTACACTGAATGGACGCAAAAGACAAACAGAGAACAGAAAGAGCATGATAACACCACTATACTGAATAGACATGGAAAGAGAGAGCACAAAGAACATTATAACACCACCACACTGAATGAATGGATGCAGGAGACAGAGAACAGAGAAGAGCATTATAGGAACACTATTCCATGGATGTGGAAGGCACAATAAGCCTAAAACGTGCATTTTAATATCACTGAAGGGACAATGAAGGCAAAACACACACACACACACGCATGCACACACACACACACACACACACACACACACACACTTCACCCCATAGATATAATAGTTTTTGAAAACCCAAATCCTTCAGTGTCATGACATTATATAGACATTTTTGGTGAAGCACATGAAAAGGGAAGGGGTAAGGGGAAACCTGGTATTTTTTTAAAGTTGTTTTTCCTTTTTCAAATGTATGTTGATCTGAAACACCACATACTTTTCTCTAGCAGGTTTGCTTGAGAGTAGAAACTAGTTTTCAACAAGCAGGCTGGAAAATTCTGCAATGAACCAGTATAAATAAATGTGATATCCCATCACGTGGCCACCCGCTTGACACAGTGACCCATTTTTATGCAATCCACGTTTCCCAGCCATGGCCTCATGTGGCGTCTGTGCTGTTGCCATTGTCACTCATGCAGAACAGTAGGTTGCTATCTTATTATCTTGCTCTTAAAGGCTGCTTGCCTAACTGTTGCGCAGTTTTCATTTGATATTGTCAGATCTAGGATGTTTACGTAGCTGTCCTGTTGTTTTCTTCTTGGATTGCATGCTTCAGAGGTCCTAAGCCTGTCATGTGATATGACTCATACACCCATTTGAGACCAACGTGGCTTTTATATAATTCTAGAATGGGTTCATTGACTTTCCAAAAAACAAAAATACAAAAACGCAAACAAACAAGAAAACCCTCTGACTACAGGTATGTGCAGATTAGGCCATAAACACACACACACACACACACACGAGCACACACACACACACATACACACTGGGTGATTATACCTACACCAGCAGGTGCACATACCCACTTGCTTTGATACTCAACAAAACTGCCTTTCCCACAAAGTCAAATCTACTTCGTACAAAAGTATTGGGTATAATCTAATCACGCTGAATAACTTAAACATTTGTCATGTAGCCTATGTCTCTCAGCATAGGATAAACATTTGACGATTTTTTTCTAGATTGGAAGTCAATCAGCTGCATCCAATCAATCCGATCATGGTCGATTCAGTTCCCAACTGTGTCCTGAAGTCGGAAGGCGGCTACCTTAATGGTTTTTGGGGGAAGAGGGGGGGGGGGGGGGGGTCGCATATGCAATAATGTCGCCATTAGTGAACCTTGGAGTGGACAAACCAAGAAAACCCCAAAGCATAAACTTCCTTGTCACACAATTATATATAGGTAATTCTTTTTGCTTTGCAGCTATTAAACTAAACACGGCCCTAGTAAGCTTTACCATAAGCATTTTACTTGCATTTTGCAAAACAACCACGCTTAGGGGCATTCTGGGAATGGATGACAAATTTACAAAACTGCATGCACACGGGGACTGGATGTAAAAAAGCACATGAGTGCTTATTCCATTATCCTCGAAATAACAGACTTTTAAAAAGTCAGTTCCTAAATGTTTCAAACTATTAAGAATTTCTTAAGTGTTCCCAGCAAACTTAAACGTCTTGCGAGAGGCCAAATATCATAATTTCTGTTTTCACTGGATTCACAAGTTTCCACTGATAACAGTAGCCATAATTATAGATTGTCTAAAGCATGGTGTAGTCCTTTCCTGTATCTGAAAATAAGATAGTATCATCGGCATATAACATAACTAAAGGTTTAACATAGCTGATTTAACATTGTTCTATTAGATGAAAGTTGAACATTTAATGCTGTTTATTAGATGAAAGCTGAACATTTAATGGTGTATAATTTCTGTCTGTTAAATATTGTTCCAAATGATTAAGAAACAAAGAGAACAATGCTGCGCGGCGCACAAACACACACACACACTCATACACACACACACACACACACACACCTAAAAAAGCACAGGAGTGCTTAATCCATTATCCTCGAAATAAAAGAACACACACGCCTGCGCGCACTGCTCTTCTGCTGTGCAAGCAATACTGGCGAGTTCCATAACTGGGACTGTGCCGCACTGAACTTGACCTTGCAATGTCAAGGCCGTTCATTTATCACTACAAAGGCAATGGCTTACAGAACGTTGACACAACCAAGACAAACAGACAGACAACAGGTTGTTGACAATCTTGCAGCCGGTTTGGTTGGCCCAGTACTATTTGAATGGGGTTAGGGCTAGTGATGCTATTAATAAAGGAGGAGCTTCTGGGCCCAGGCACAGTCCTACAGCAGTAGGCTAGAAGGCTTCAGGTTCAAGTCTTGAGCACCTAGTGCCTTTTGGTTTTGTTTTGGTTGTGTTTGTTTATTTGTTTTGTTTTGTTGTTGTTTGAGGTAGGGTGGGGGTTATTTATTTATTTATTCTTTTATATCGAGGATAATGGAATAAGCACTTATGTGCTTTTTTTTACATCCAGTCCCCGTGTGTATGCGGTTTTGTAAATTTTGTCATCCGTTCCCACCGGCACACAATGGCCTACTCTTACGAAAAGCGGAACAGGATTTAATGTGTGCGCAAGATGTTCTGCGTGCGTTCGCACCCGGGCCTCGGTTTATAGTCTCATCGGAAGGACCTCTGAGGTCAACCTTCTGCCCTTCTTACATACAGTTACTATCATCACTATACAATTTCTTTTTTGTCTCAGCTAGAGCTCAGAGGCTCATCATCATCATCATCAACCATTACACCCAGTGGTGTGTAGGGCAGCAACAAAGCGCTTCCACTCCTGTCTATCCTGGGCTAACATAGGTCACTGATCCCCAAGAGTGCTGCATGTCCTTCATCTCACTTTCTACAGTTCTCCTCCACGTTGCTTTTGGTCTTCCTTTTTTTCTCTTTCCTTCTGGGGTCCAGTGCAATGCTGTTCTTGTGATTGACTGTGGGTCTCTTCGGAGGATGTGCCCAATCCACTTGGAGGTGTACAGTGTGAAAGGATCGAAGTTTGGTAAGATCCGCTTCCGTCATCCTCCAGCACTCAGAACCGTACAGGAGCATAGATACAACACAGCTCTGGTATAGCTTCAACTTGGTGTTGGTGCTGTACTGAGTTGATCTCCAGATATTGTTCATCCAGCGAATCCCTCTTGGGGTGTCTTCTGTCGTCTTCCTCATCACCCAATCAATGACCAGATTGAAGAGAACTGCCAACATCACACATCCTTGTCTTACTCCAGTCTTGACTTCGAAGACAGTGTTGCTATGGCCCACAGAGCATCTGAAGTTGTCGTAGAAGCTCTTGATAAGGTGTACCAGTTTCAATGGGATGCCATAGTGTCGAAGGATACTCCAAACGCTGTCTCTGTATATGCTGTCAAATGCCTTTTCGAAGTCCACAAAATTCACATACAGTTGTCTTTGCCACTCTGTGCACTGTTCGATGATGTTTCTGAGTGTGAATATCTGGTCTATACATTCTCGTTGCTTCCTGAACCCTGCTTGTTCCTTCCTCAGTGTTTCGTCCACAGCGTCTGATATTCTTCTGATGATGACCTTGGCCAGTATCTTGCTCAGCACAGACAAAAGAGTGATTCCCCTCCAGTTGTTGCAGTCGCTCAGGGTTCCTTTCTTGGGGATTTTGACTATCACTCCCTTGGTCCAATCATCAGGTACTTTCTCGTTCTTCCATGCAGCTGTGAACAGTGGTTGCAGTATGTCAGCTGCTAGTTCAGAATCTGCCTCGAATAGTTTGGCACCAAGGTTGTCCTGGCCTGGTGACTTGCTGTTCTTGAGGGTCTTGATGGCAGCCACTATCTCTTCCTTTGTTGGGGGGTTGACATCAATGTCTAAGTCTTTCGTAGCTTCTGGGATGTCGGCTGTCTCGTCAGGTGGTGGTCGGTTGAGAACTTCCCGGAAGTGTTCAGCCCATCTTTCTTCTTGCTCTTTCTCTGTTGTCAACAGTTTCCCTTGTCTGTCCCTGATTGGTCCCCTAGTGCTCCTCTTAAATTTGTTGTATACTTTCTTGGTGATCTTGTAGACTCTCCCTTGCTCTCCTTGGACCGCCGGTGACAACGTGACGGGACGAGAACTGAACGGGCGTGCTGTTAGTAAGCTGCTGCAAATTTTTGCATTTTAGCTTTAAAATGTCAGTTACTGGCCTTCCAGCTACTGTAATAACAACTTTAAACGCCCTGCTGATCGACAACGTCGTATCGAGTTGGAAAGTCGCGGGGGAGAGCGGCAGTGTTGTGTTCGTCTTGCGAATGAAGCCAGCTGACAAGCCAGTGTCAACAGAAATGGCGGACCCGGTGCTGAACCGTAACTCCGTGTTCAGTACTATCGCAAGAAACCCCCTTGTCAAAGACGTCGCGATGTTCAAAGAAGCAGACAACACCAAGAAAGACAGGCAAGTCGCCAATGTGACAATGACAGTGTCTTGGAAGAGCCGGTCTTGTGTAACATTGACTCCCTGCTCGATGTGGAAACAGAAGGAAAACAAACCAGTGTGTACACAGAACTATGTGTCAGCAGTGAATTGAATGCCTCAGCCACACCAGATTCACTTGTTCTACTGTGTGATCCAGCAACAGACAACAAGATCGGTGTGTCTTCTGAGGCGCCTGATGTGCAGGAAGAGCTGACAGTTGGCTGCACAGTGGATGACTCTGATACTGATACTGGTATTGTGAAACAGTATGTGTCTACTCTAACTGACAAACGTGTACAGCGTCGATTAAGGGACAGCAAGAGAAACACACGGTTTCCGAAAGGTGGTGGTACATAGTTCGGTTGATCAAAACATTGTGATGTGTGAATCAGATGACATCATCCTGGAATACTCTTGGAATGGAGATCCTGGCGAGGAATCTAAGTGTGTGTTCTGGTACATCAAGCAAGAAGAGAAAAACATGTTGCCAGAAGAACGTGTCAGGCTTGCCAGACTTCGTAAAGGGAAACAGTGTACTAACACACAACACACAGAGACAGTGGTGTCGAGTGCTGAGCAGGAGTTACATCATCTTCGGGACCTGATCCGGTCTTACATGGGCTGACTTAGCTGGCTGTAGACTGGAAAAGGAAAGGCTGGTTTGAAAATTGAGACACTTGAGACACAGACAATAATGTATCGAATCTTGATGTACATACCACCACTGCCATGGTTTCCATGTCATTGTAATCGCGTCGCGTTGATATCATTGTTACCGCGCCGCAGCGCTATATGGCTTGATCGCTAAATAGCAATAAAATTGTGTCAATTGTGTGTCCTTGGACCGCCTCCTCTTCTGCCTCAGCTGCCAGCTGGTCCATGGCTTCTCTTTTGTCACAGCGTGCGAGTCTCTTCACTTTCCTGTGTGCCTCTCTGTACAACTCTTCCTGCCTCTCTCGTAGCCTGGAGACTTTACTTGCAGAAGTCTCTTCTTGATCTCTCTCCTTTCTTTGATGGCATCGAGGGTCTCTTGTTGGATCCAGTCATCGTTGGTCTTCTTCTTTTGATGACAGATGCTCTCCTTGCTGCTCTCAGTGTACAGAGGCTCATCAATGGTCAGGTTTTGTATTATGTGACCATTTGCCAACCATTAGGGTAGCCGCATAACGACTTCAGGGGTGATGCGTAAACACGACACAAATATGCTTGGGTTTTTTTGTTTTGTTTTGTGGTTGTTGTTGTTGTTTTTAAACTTTGTCACTCGTTCCTATCGGTGCGCAATGGCCTACTCTGCCGAAAGGAGGTACGGGTTTTAACGTGTGGGCAAGATTCTGCATGCGTTCGTACAAGGGATAGTCCCATCCGAAGGACTCTCGGGAAAAGTGGAGTCGGTACTGATGTTACCTCTAGGGAGGAAAATAACTCCCATTGAACAGGCATCTCGGTGGCAGCTCGCACCCGTGTCCACAGATCACAAGCTGAACGTTCTAACCACCAAGTGCCCTACACAAGGACCTGCATGACTGAGGAAGGTTCGGTATGAGTAGGCTAATTCATGCTGGTATTGACGTTTAGTAGACTGTAATTGCAGCAATGCGAGACATTAAGAATACCCAGTGTGGCTGCAAGGCTTAACCTGCACTTTTAAAGTCATGACACCCCTATAGATTTGTTGGATCATCATCATTAACCATTACACCCAGTGGTGTGTAGGGCAGCAACAAAGCGCTTCCACTCCTGTCTAACCTGGGCCAACCCAGTCACTGATCCCCAAGAATGCTGCATGGCTTTCATCTCACTTTCTGCAGTCCTCCTCCATGTTGCTTTTGGTCTTCCTTTCTTACTCCTTCCTTCTGGGGTCCAGTGCAATGCTGTTCTTGTGATTGACTGTGGGTTTCTTCAGAGGATGTGCCCAATCCACTTCCACAGTTGTCTGGTGATGATGGTTCCCATGTCTTCTTGCCTGCATCTCTGCAGTAGGTCTTCATTGGAGATCTTCTCTGGCCAAAAGATCCGGAGAATTCTTTGGAGGCATAAAGTGTGAAAGGATCGAGGTTTTGTAAGATCCACTTCCGTCATCCTCCAGCACTCAGAACGTACAGGAGCGTAGACACAACACAGCTCTGGTATAGCTTCAGCTTGGTGTTGGTGCTGTACTGAGTTGATCTCCAGATATTGTTCATCTCCCTAAACACACTCCTGGCCTTGCCCAGTCTGTTGTGGATGTCTTCTTTTGTGCCGCCCTCTGGTTTGATGCTGCTGCCAAGGTATGTGAACTTGTCTGTCTGGCGCAGGTCAGTTCCATTCACTTTCACAGGGGCTGGTGTGTTCACATTGAGCGACATTGTCTCTGTTTTCTTGGTGCTAATACGAAGCCCCACTTGCTGTCTGAATGTTTGGAGTCTCCTGGATATGTTGGTGTGTGTGGGACAGCAGCGCCAGGTCATCCGCAAAGTCAAGGTCATCTAGTGTTGAGAACAGGCTCCAGCGAATCCCTCTTGGGGTGTCTTATGTCATCTTCCTCATCACCCAATCAATGACCAGATTGAAGAGAACTGCCAACATCACACATCCTTGTCTTACTCCAGTCTTGACTTCGAAGACAGTGTTGCTATGGCCCACAGAACATCTGAAGTTGTCGTAGAAGCTCTTGATAAGGTGTACCAGTTTCGATGGGATACCATAGTGTCGAAGGATACTCCAAAGGCTGTCTCTGTATATGCTGTCAAATGCCTTTTTGAAGTCCACAAAATTCACATACAGTTGTCTTTGCCACTCTGTGCACTGTTCGATGATGTTTCTGAGTGTGAATATCTGGTCTATACATTCTCGTTGCTTCCTGAACCCTGCTTGTTCCTTCCTCAGTGCATCGTCCACAGCATTTGGTATTCTTCTGATGATGACCTTGGCCAGTATCTTGCTCAGCACAGACAAAAGAGTGATTCCCCTCCAGTTGTTGCAGTCGCTCAGGGTTCCTTTCTTGGGGATTTTGACTATCACTCCCTTGGTCCAATCGTCATTTGTTGGATGGACAGATCATTATTGAACGTGTGTACGAGACTGCATTGATAGAGTGAATAAATGAAAGATCTTAAAAAACAATCTTGATGATAATAGAACAAGCTTAACGGTTTGGGATTTTTGTTGTTGTTTTGGGTTGGTGGTTTTTTTCCCCACCCAGCCCTCTAAGAAGAAGAAGAAGACTGATGATAATAAAAATGATGATGATAACAAGAACCACAACAATAATAATATAAATAGAAAAGAAGATGAAGAAAAGAAGAAAGTTATCATTATCATAATAAAAAATAACCTTGATTATTAACAGGCTTGAAAGAAAGAATAATAACACATCATGAATTACACAATCAAAAGATTTTGTAAACATGTCAGATGTCTATGTGGGGATCATATTTCCAATACTCATATCATATTTGAGTGCCCTATTGTAAAACCTTTTTTACCTACATTTTCTGAACAGTCTCTGGAAAATGTATTTGAAAATTCAAAGCTATCCTTTGCCATTGCCAGATGTTTATTGCATAGTCCACTTGAATATTTATTGTAGTTACATTATTGTTATTTCATGTTTCCACTTTGTTGAGTTTACATTTTGCTCCTGTTTAAAAGTATTATCCTTACCTTTCTAGTTGTTGTTTTTTCTCACAAAAATACTAACACTGATGCTATTTCTTAACCTTTTCTCCTTTCACTCCTTCCTCTCCCTTCTTTAACTTCCATTACACTTTCTATTTCCCTCGTCTAATATCACTTAGAGTGAACAGACGTTAAATTGAAGACAACAATCAAAAGAATGAGTACAAAATTGTGAACAAACACCAATGCCTATCCCAGGGCAAAATTTGCAAGAGAAGAATCATCAGCATCAGCAGTCCATTTACCAAGATGGTCATGGGATCCCCTGGAGGTGGGGGAGGGACATGCAGGACATATTGAGACAATTTACTCAGGGGAGAAACAAAGTGAGAGACTGAATGACAATAGTAGCCTAGTAGTGATAACAAATGAGCAAATACATTTTTAGATCAAGAGATGTAAATTTGGAAAGATTCATACCAAATAGTTTTAAAATCCTGTAAAAAATTATATTCAAATTTTAAGAACTCTGGAATATGATTCCATAGCCATCCCCTAGAACACTTGAGGATAGATTTACATGGATTAATCGTTGTGAAAGGAAGGTTTAGCTTATGTGAGTGTCGATAATCATTATAACTTAACATATTCATAATAGAATGTGGAGTATTGCCATGAAGTACCTTATATAGGAGAATCCCTTTATTATATACAGATTTAGTTGGGAGAAGAAGAGTATTTGATTGTCTGGTCATGTCTCTTAGACTGGAAGATTAATTCCTGAAATTCGTTAGAAGTGTTTTGACCATAAGTTACTATTGTTACACCTAGAACTTTATGATTCATTACTTCTTCCACTTTAAATGACTGAGTGAGATTTTGACAGTTTTGTTAATTGGTGATCAACATAATTCTGGATTATGGAGGCGGAGAGACATGTGGCTTAAGTGTGTCCATTTAATAAGATTATAGACACATTTTTTTCATTATGTGATAAACCTCATCTCCCCATGGGGATGCCTGGATGTCAGTATAAATAGCATCCCCACTTTCTGGAAATTCTGTGCTAAGAATTCCCTCTTTTCCACCCCTCCCTTTGTTTCTGCCTTCTTCCAGTCATCTCGATCTCCCCTTCTTATGTATTTTCTGCCATCTTGGTCAATTCTCCTGCCTGTTTTCTCTTGTTTTGCCGAAGACGATCTCCCAGGTCAACTTCCAGTGCAGACCTGCCAGTAACATTTATTCCCTTCGTGTACATACACATGCACAAGATCAAATGTGCACGTTCAAAATCCGATAATTCATGTCAATAGTTTCCGTGGGTTAGGGAAACACAACATACCCTGTAACCTAGCATACATCCCTGAAGTTGGAATGCCCTA
This sequence comes from Rapana venosa, assembly GCA_028751875.1. Lineage (NCBI taxonomy): Eukaryota > Metazoa > Mollusca > Gastropoda > Neogastropoda > Muricidae > Rapana > Rapana venosa. The sequence goes on from CM054136.1 coordinate 51,347,000, forward strand.
CCTTTATGGTGGGCAAAAAACGGTAACTTAGGCAAAATCTCGGAGCTCTAGCCAAGGGACGAAAAAAAGATACCTTTATGTAGGAGAATCGATGTATTTTAGTTATCTTTATCTTAGCAGTGAGGAGGCACCGTGGTCGAGTGGTTTAGGCGGTCAACTCGTGATCCAGAGGTCGCGGGTTCGATCCCCGCTCGGCTCGGTGTTGTGCCCTTGGGAAAGACACTTTACTCCTATTTTCCTCACTCCACCCAGGTGTACAAATGGGTACCAGCTCTGCTGGGGAAGTATCTGGCCACAGACTAGCATCCTGTCACAGGGGTGGTGAAAAACCATCAGTTCGCTTAATGCTACAGAAACCGGGATAAGCTCCGGCTCTATGGGCCTTCTGGCTCGAAAGAACATACTTTACTTTATCTTAGCAGTGGAGGAGAATCAGTGTGTTTTAGTTATCTTTATCTTAGTGGAGAAACGATGTGTTCTAGTTATCTTAGCAGTGGAGGAGAAGCGATGTGTTCTAGTTATCTTTACCTTAGCAGTGGAGGAGAAGAGATGTTTTAGTTATCTTTATCTTAATGAAGGAGAAACGATGCGTTCTAGTTATCTTTATCTTAGCAGTGGAAGAGAAGCGATGTGTTTTAGTTATCTTTATCTTAGCGGAGAAGTGATGTGTTTTAGTTATCTTTACCTTAGCAGTGTAGGAGAAACGATGTGTTCTAGTTATCTTTATCTTAGTGGAGAAGTGATGTGGTTTAATTATCTTTATCTTGGTGGAGAAGCGATGTGTTTTAGTTATCTTTAGCTTAGCAGTGGAGGAGAAGTGATGTGTTTTAATTATCTTTATCTTAGTGGAGAAGTGATGTTTTTTAATTATCTTTATCTTAGTGGAGAAGCGATGTTTTAGTTATCTTTACCTTAGTGGAGATGTTATGTGTTTTAATTATCTTTATCTTAGTGGAGAAGCCATGTATTTAAGTTATCTTTATCTTAGAGGAGATGTGATGTTTTAATTATCTTTATCTTAGTGGAGAAGTGATGTGTTTTAATTATCTTTATCTTAGTGGAGAAGCGATGTGTTTTGATTATCTTTACCTCAGCAGTGGAGGAGAAGCAATGTGTTCTAGTTATCTTTATCTTAATGAAGGAGAAACGATGTGTTTTAGTTATCTTTATCTTAGCAGTGGAGGGGAAGCAATGTGTTTTAGTTATCTTTATCTTAGTGGAGAAGTGGGGTGTTTTAATTATCTTTATCTTAGTGGAGAAGCGATGTTTTAGTTATCTTTATCTTAGCAGTGGAGGGGAAGTGACGTGTTTTAGTTATCTTTATCTTAGCAGTGAAGGAGAAGTGATGGGTTTTAGTTATCTTTATCTTAGTGGAGATTTGATGTTTTAATTATCTTTATCTTAGTGGAGAAGCGATGTGTTTTAATTATCTTTATCTTAGTGGAGAAGCGATGTGTTTTGTCTTTATCTTAACAGTGAAGGAGAAGTGACGTGTTTTAGTTATCTTTATCTTAGCAGTGAAGGAGAAGTGATGTGTTTTAGTTATCTTTACCTTAGCAGTGGAGGAGAAGCAATGTGTTTTAATTATCTTTATCTTAGTGGAGAAACGATGTGTTTTAGTTATCTTTATCTTAGCAGTGAAGGAGAAGTGATGTGTTTTAATCTTTACCTTAGTAGTGGAGGAGAAGGGATGTATTTTAGTTATCTTTACCTTAGCAGTGGAGGAGAAGGGATGTATTTTAGTTATCTTTACCTTAGCAGTGGAGGAGAAGGGATGTATCTTAGTTATCTTTACCTTAGCAGTGGAGGAGAAGGGATGTATTTTAGTTATCTTTACCTTAGCAGTGGAGGAGAAGGGATGTATCTTAGTTATCTTTACCTTAGCAGTGGAGGAGAAGGGATGTATCTTAGTTGCATATCTTAGCAGTAAAGAAGAAATATAACTGAGGTCCAGTGTGCAACACATAATTATTTAGTGCAGTGAAAGAAGACACAGCAAGGAAGTTACCCTGGCAAAACCCTACAGAAAAAAAAACCCTCGCATAGGGAAGCGAGTGTAATGACAGACAAGAAAATAAAGGGCTGGTGATACAAAAGAGATGACAGTTTTTTTCCCCAGCAAGAGCAGCCTAAAGTTCATGAAGAGGAATCTGCATGGCTGAAAGTAATATACAATTACAGTCCTATACACTACAATACAATATACAATCAGGCTCTATGGAGTAGGGGTGATACCCTTTGGCTCTTTGCTTGTGGGCAGTGAAAGCCATTTTCTGGACAAAGAAAAGACCGTTCTCACCTTTTCAAAATGTACATGAATGGTTCACACACACACACATGCACACACACACACATGCTTACACACACACAAGCATACACACATACACGCTTACACACACATGCTTAGACACACACACACACACACACACTTATGAAAAGTATAAATTTATTACATGAACGCAACATTGAATTTCAAAAGAACATACATAGTAATAAATAGCATTTTTCTGTTCAAGAAGATTAACAAACAAATCAGGGCCCTTGACCATTTCACTACGATCACTGATAAAAAAATCGTGGATGAAAACTTTCAACATGCTTTCACTTTTGTTATTGAAAAAAATCCCCCACCCAATGAAAATGCATACACACAAGACAAAAATTATCGTACAGTCTACATAATTTTGGTTTTCACAACTTCGTATAAACAGGCCAGAAACAAAAAGAAATGGAAAGGACCAAAGCGCATCACTGCATTTACAGAGGGTAACATTTTTTCACTTTCTTCTATGAACTCAAAACATGTTACGATTCAACAAAGCTTTTTTTTTCATCAGCTCCTAACAATGTCTTTACTAGTTTAAAAAAGTCTTCACTAGTTTAGGAGTATGGCTTCTAAGAGTAAGGAGCTACAATGCAAACTTATTTCAAACAGGGGACTGGTAGGTTGGTTTTCTTTGATAATTTTCTGTGATTCTTTGTGTTTGTTGCCCAGCTAGAGCTCTGAGGTTCACCAATGGTGAAGAGATTTTTGTGTATGCGATCATTTTTTCTCCATCGTGAAGGTAGCTGCATTCCAACTCCTGAGATAGAGTTGGGAACTGAACCTACCAATTTTGCTGGGGCAGTCAGGAAGTCCCTGCTCTGTTTTGATTTTCAACAATTGTGAGTTCTTTTGACATGCATAAGACTGTAAGCATATGGGTCCATCTGGTTTAGAGTGTCTTCCAAAAGACTTGACATTCAGTTTGATTTTCCCATCAAACTGGGAGGAAAGGGTGAGCTGGGAATGGAACCCAGAACCTCATGGTTTACATGTCAGGCAGGTGAATGTCTAAACCGTCCTGCTACCTTCCTTCTTGGTAGGATGTTTGACACTCGATCGAAGGGTCACAGGTGGAATTCTCACTTTCAGCTGCGAGGCTGGAGGAGACTTTCTCTTCAGGGACAATCTGTCTGCAGACGGTGGTCACCTTCCTGTCCTTCAGATGAGACTTCAAATCAAGGTCCCATGCTTGACGTGAGCATGCGTGCAGAGAATCTCAAACACAGGAAAAATACCACTCCATCTTTAAAGACAAGTAAGCCATCATGTGTTGGTGGGTATCCGTGACAAAACAAAAGCACATGCGCACTGGTGCTGTGTTTTTTAAAAAACCCTCGGAGCTGGAATGTGGATACCTTGTTGTTGGAAAACAGTTGCATGCACAACTTACCATCTCACCTTAGGTAAACCTCAGAGATCTAGATGAGAAGAAAAAAAACATAAAGAGGAAAGTTTTCATCTTCAAAGTCAACAAATTTGTTTCAGGGTGAAGAGTTTCTGATATATCAGGTCAACATATGTACAGACCTTATGTACCTTATGTATTAATGTAACCAGAAAAAAAGGTTTAAAAGGCTGTATTCAGTGTCAGCATTCCATAAGTCCAAATATATCCAAATGAAACAACCTATTCTTTATATTTAATGTGTTAACTAAATCAAAAAGTTGTCAAAAACGACAAATAGAAAGCTGCCAGAATTGTTTTCATAGCATTTAATACTTGCTGATAGCAAAAACATGGCCCCCAAAATTACTGGTTTTAAGAAATTACTGGCACTTTTTTTCCTGCAAGAATTTTTATATTCAAAAGACAAAGAACAACAGATTGAAAGCTCTTTGGATTTAACAGACCATTCTGCACTCATGTTACTATATCACACAATAAGTGTCCTCAATGGCTCATTCAATCAAGACAACTCATTCATGGTGATATTTACACTAGTCTTTCTTTGTACGATCTGCTTTTGCCCATGGAGAAAATGAAGACAGAAGAACAAACATATTCAGTACAGTAAATGCTAAGAATGAGCATAGCTTCATTCACAGTAATGAGTCTACACACACACACACACACACACCACACACACACACACACACACAGAGGAGACATGACTCATTCCATTTCTATCACGATGCCAATAATGAAAATATAAATGCCATACATCTACAACCTTGTGCCATCAATTCAGAAAAAAACTCAAAACTGAAAAAGAAAGAAGAATTGCAGACATGCAAATGTTCCCTGATTGTGACTTTGTTTCATGAACTTACTGTAAAACACAATATAAAAGAGCCCTTTTCCTTCACATAAACACCTAGTCAAAAAAACCCCTCTGCCAAACATTATGTAGCCTTAATAGCCCTATTCCCTCTCACCCCCCTCAAACATGCACACTTCTTCACACACATATGCATTCAAATTCACTTCCACCCCCTATCCACCAATCCCCCCCCCCCCTCCCCCCCACACTGTATGAATGTGTGTGTTGTGTTGGGTTGTGTTATATTGCGTTGCGTGTGTGTGTGTGTGTGTGTGTGTGGCGTGTATGTGTGTATGAGTTATGCAGTGTATTTCTCTTGTTGGGGGTGGGGGGGTGTTCTATTTTCGTTATTGATGAGGTTTTTTTGTTTTTGTTTTTGGTCGCATGTGAGTGTGTGTGTGTGTGTGTGTGCGTGTGTTCTTTTTTTCCCGCTGTTTCTATTTTTCTTATGGAGTTAGTTTTTTTTGGTTATGGTAATGTAGTTAGATAATATTGAGATAATATTGATCAAGCTTTTTGTTTTTGTTTTTTTTAAAAGTTTTTTGTTCCTAGATAGATGGCTTGATGAAAAAAAAGCAAATGCATTGCTTATTCAATGTACCATCTGGAAATAAAAATTTGATTTGACTTTCCACACACACATACACACACACACATGCATAAAAATAAACAAAGAATACCCACACAACTTTGCATAGTGTGCACATTCAAAAAGCAATAGACTTCATATTCTGTATGGCAACACACACACATTGGTAGCTGTGCTAGCAATACCCTTTGCCCTTTAAGGAACTGAACACTCAGAACAAGAATCCCCTGGTAACAGATGCCCCATACACACAGTCACTGATAATTTAACCAACATCGACTACAATCATATGGAAGTATGAACACTCAGAACAAGAATCCCCTGGTAACAGATGTCCCATACACACAGTCACTGATAATTTAACCAACATCGACTACAATCATCATGGAAGTATGAACACTCAGAACAAGAATCCCCTGGTAACAGATGCCCCATACACACAAGTCACTGATGATTTAACCAACATCAACTACAATCATCATGGAAGTATGAACACTCAGCACAAGAATCCCCTGGTAACAGATGCCCCATACACACAAGTCACTGGCATTGATAGTTTAATCAACATCATAGGCTACAATCATGTATCATGGCTATAAGTATGAACACTAAGCAAGCACTGGCTAGGTAGAAAATTTATAAAACTACCATAAAATGTAAGCACACACACACACGCGCATGCACACACACAATACACACATTTAAAGATATGCATGCGTACATGCACACACACACAGAGATACACAGACACAAGTACACATGTGCATGCTTCATCATTATGGCATATGTGTAAGTCTCTTATGCACACAAAGATCATAAATCAATATTTGCAAAATCTCACCATCTGTGAACCTGAGAACTCTAAGCCCAGGACCGAAAAAATAAAAACACCCCCACCCAAAAACATGACTATGTGTACACAAACAACAAATTGTGGTTGTTTCATGTTTTATCTCTGAGGTTACATCCTTAAACTGTGCACATTTAGTTTTAGAACGGCAACTTTCAGTCAGAAACAGCAAAATAACTCTTTTTGGTCTGCCAATGATCCCATTTGTTTAAGAAGATTCTTTTATAGAATAATGAAAACTTGAGGAGCTGTCCATAACTAATGTATAAAATAAAACAATCCAAACTGTATCAAGTCATTCTGGTATGTCAATATACACTATGTCACCCAAAATATCACATGACTTTTTTTTCTTCTAAACATTAAAGTATGAAAATCAAAGTCTTAAAAGGAAATTTGGATAGATGTAGATTGATTTCTTGTATCTGTCAACTCTTTGGCTTAAAAAGAAGTAAGAATAAAAAGAGATAAAGCCAAGCCACGAATGATGTTAAAAAAACGACAGTCTTAGTTCTCACACCTCTTACCTGTCTCTGTCACCATTCAAAAGCACTGGTCAGAAGATTTATTATTCTTTTATTTTGAGGATAATGGACTAAGCACTCATGTGCTTTTTTACATCCAGTCTCCATGTGTATGCAGTTTTGTACATTTTGTCATCCATTTCTATGGGCACACAATTGCCTACTCTTCTGAAAAGCGGAACAGGTTTTAACATGTGCGCAAGATGTTCTCCAAAAGTGTGGGTGCCCTCATTCTATGCACTATTTAATCTATTCTCTTTAGGTGATAATTTGATGCAGTTAATTTTTGGACAATCTGGATATTTTCTGTTACACTTCAGGAGAAGCAGACATCTCTAACATCTCGCTTCCCAACAAACGCATAGGTTATGGGACATCTTTACCTTTTCCTTTTTTACCCGTTACATTCAGAGCTTCATAAATGGCTAATTATGCAACATTAGTGTTTGTCTGAACCTACCAAAGTTTTTGTCAACAACTCAAGCCTGTCTAGATTAAAAATGACTCCCGAACTAAAATGATTTATTTAAAAAGGTCTGAACATAAAGAAAAACAATTTTGAAAAAAGCAGAGAGAGAGAAAAGTTTTTGATGTTTTAATTTGTCAAATCAAACTAATGGGTTCACAGGCACTGAATTCTGTGTTTTGTTGTCTTTTCCATCACAACAAGAATCTATCTATAAACAATATCGCCATTTCATATAAATAATTTCATGTCTGAAATATACATGGGTTAATGCTGCATAAAGTAAAGTACACAGTATTCCACAATGCAGCCGAAAAATCAAACTGTATTATGCATTTACATCCTGTTAAAATGTTGGATTACATAAAAGCCCTCGTAACGGTTGCTTCCTTGATACAGCCTCACAGAATGAACATATTTTCTGGCACACCTGAACACAGAATGTTCTAAAAAGATAACACAAATAATTGCAATGAGAAAATCTCAAACTGCTCTAAAAAGATAACACAAACGATTGCAATTAGGAAAAAATTCAAAGTTATGAACAGGTAATGAACTGATAATAACAACAATGCTAAGTATATTATTCACTATTTATATAACAACAATGCTAAGTATATTGTAAACTATTTATATAACAACAATGCTAAGTATATTGTAAACTATTTATATAAAAACAATGCTAAGTATATTATTCACTATCTTTATAACAACAATGCTAAGTATATTATTCACTATCTGTATAACAACAATGGTTAGTATATTGTTAACTATTCATAGAACAACAATGCTAAGTATTATTGTTAACAATTGATACCTACATATACTACCATTTTCTTTTTGTCTTCACTATACAGCAACTTAAGACATTTGAAAAAACCCACCAACCAAACACTTACGAAAACAACCTCTCCCCCCAAAACAGACTACAACAAAACAACCCAAATAAAAAACAACAACAACAACAAACAAGCCCCATAACAACCAAAACTTGTCTGATTTTTCCATTTCTGCGTAGGTTTCAATTGCAAGACATGCCATATCATCAGTGCATTCAATTGTGCAAAACAAACACCGTTTTTGTTGCATATCTTTCTGTGTAGCAGGATATGACATTAAAAACACAGTATTTGACACACCAAAGAACTGTCACTGATTTCAACAGAACTTATCGTTTTCTTGGTGTTGCCAGTTTCTGTTGATGTGTATTTTTAATGTTTTGTGAGCTGAAAAAAAAATGATCACACATGTGCAAAAATCTCACCACTGGTGAACCTCAGAGCTCTAGCCGAGGAATTTGAATAAATTCTTTTTTTTTAAACTTAATTTTAGACAACCTGCAAGATAAATCAAAATTAGATGGCTTCTGTTTTATGATTCCTCTTTAACCTCTTAACTGCCCAGTGCAAGTGCACCCTATATGCCGGGGAATAAAATTCTTATGTACCACTGCTATGTTCATATCCCTCTTACTCAGAAACTACTACATGAATATTCCTGATAGTCTACCCAATGACAGTATATATATCGTAGACTACTTCGAGGCAAGCTCAAATTAGTTAGCATGATATTTCACTGCGAAAATATATTTAAAATGTAAAACATCGACCATAAATACGATTTCTTCATCACCACTGTCATTCGAGTACCCCCCATCTCAATAATGTCAAACATATGTCTAGGCCAAATCTCATTCATTGTTTTTTAAATACACGATCTCCTGAATCATACGCGATCGTTTTCATCAATGTTAGGTAAATCTAGAGTTTTATTTGCCACTTTTACAGCTGTGTAAAGTTATTTATGCCTTCAACAAGAAGTGTCAGCAATTTTGAACAAGAACTTCCCAAGCAGTCATGCATAAAAACACAAAATACGAGCAAAAAAACGATCGTTTTTGCCACGGTTTTTGCAGCTCGATGTTGCCAAGCAACAGGAGAGTGACCTCCATTAATTTTGGAGTTTTGCCACGGTTTTTGCAGCTCAGATGTTGCCAAGCAACAGGAGAGTGACCTCCATTAATTTTGGAGTTGTTTCCCTTTAACTGTAGTCAAGGAAGCAGGCTTGTTTACTTCGGTTAGACACCCCGGAAATTTTCCGGATTGTTGGCGTATAGGGTGCACGTTTAGCCCCGGAGAATTTCCGGGGTAAGGCAGTCTAGTGGTTAAGGGGATATTTTTTTCCCCTGGAGTTAACATCAGTGCAGATTCCACTCTCCCAAAAAGTCCTTCAAATGAGACTATATAAACCGAGGCACCGTGCAGGAACGCATGCAGAATATCTTGTGCACACGTTAAATCCTGTTCCGCTTTTCGAAAGAGTAGGCCATTGTGTGCTGGTGGGAACAGATGACAGAATTTCCAAAACTGCATACGCATGGGGACTGGATGTAAAAAAGCACTAAAGTGCTTATTCCATTATCCTCAACATAAAATAATAAAATAAATAGATAGAAGAAAACTCAGAATAGTAGGTGTGGTTTGAATCTTTTGTACTAGTCTGTTGTTTACATAATCAGGACTGTTTTCATGCTTCTCTGCCTTGAACAACTCTTCTTTTGTTTTATACAGAACATCTGTTGTGTACTCTATCACAACTTTGGACTTGGAAAATATCACATCAAATCTTTGGAATTTTGAAGAATATTACATCAAAGTTTTGGAATTTGAACATGATCACACATCAAAGCTGTGGAATTTGAAAATGATCATGTCAAATCTTTTTTTAGTTCATGGCAGGCATTCCAGAGCAGAAGGTTAAAGACTTGTTCCAGCTACTGTGTGAGAAACTGGGTTAAAGGGAACTTAAAGGCATAAAACTGTGCACCATCATGTGACATTGTGCTGTTTCATGTTCTCTGTGATCACAATCATATATATGCACCTTTCTGCCATTTTTTCCCCATAAAAATGCCACAGAAAACCAACATAAACAATCATATCAACCCAACCATACACAATACAACTCCTCTGGATGGTAAACATCAATCAATGACCAAATCACGCGTCAGTAATGCATGTAAAACAATTTGGAAAAATAGCCAGTAAAAATATCTCTCTGCACCCCCCTCCCCCCCTTTTTTTTTATTCCCTTCCCATTGATGGTGCCAGTGATCAACAGATATTAAAGCGATGTCTCCAATCTTTCTCAAAGAAAAGAACCAAAAAATAAAGCTATGATAGCTGCCTTGTTCATGGAATGTTGGTCAATAACATACTTCAAAAGCTTTGACAAATTGGTCACATATGCAAAATCTTGACCTTGGTGAACCTTGGAGCTCTAGCCGAGGAACGAGAAAATAAAAAGTTTTGACGACTGTGAGTGTGTGTGTGTGCGCGTGCGCATGCATGTGTGCATGCGTGTGTGTATATGTGTTTACAAGTGTGTGTGTATGTCCACAAGGAAAGTCACCTTTACTGACATGCTCTATGACATAAAGTATGTTTGAAAGTATGTTTGCAACCACTACAGTCCTTCGGATGAGACTATAAACCGAGGCCCCGTGTGCGAACGCATGCAGAACATCTTGTGCACACGTTAAATCCTGTTCTGCTTTTTGAAAGAGTAGGCCATTGTGTGCCAGTGGGAACAGATGACAAAATTTACAAAACTGCACACACACAGGGACTGGATGTAAAAAAGCACATGATTGCTTATTCCATTATCCTCGATATTTAAAAAAACAAAAAACTGAGCACTTTGATTTGTTGCTTTACAAGATTCAGCGGTATATAAGTTCCATACAATATTATTATTATTATTATTATTATTACACTGGTAAACTGACAACTCCACTCCATGAAACGCTGCACTTTCAACTGCCCTTGATGACTGAAGGAAAAGAAAAAGCCCTTGATCCTGACAATATTTCTCAGTTAAACTCTGGAATAAGCACCTCTGTCTACAACAACAACAAAAATGGCAATAAAACGTTTTGAACCTTTTTTTCTTTTAACTGCAATTCATCAATAAGTCATCAAAAAAATATCACAAACGTCAAGCTGTTGGTCATAGGAATAAAAAAAAAAAAAATTGAATAAATGTTTGCTAAAGATTGTACTAAATAGGACTGTAGCCGTGGTATTCAGCTAAAATGCTCCTCTTTGAAAATCTGCTGTGGCCAAAGGCAAGTCGAGCAAAGTAGAGGAAAAGCAAGAAGAAACTGACAAACAGGCAGATGAGGAGCACAAAAGCAACGGTGGTGAAAATACGCTCCACAGACATGGACGGCAGAGAGTCGCTTTCGTTGATTGTAAAGCCCAGGGACCAGCCAACATCCACACCACCAATCTGAAATAACAACGCATGATTGTGATAGCAGCCAATATCCACACCACCAATCTGAAATAACACATGATTGTGATAGCAGCCAACACCCACACCACCAATCTGAAATAACAAAACGCATGATTGTGATAGCAGCCAACATCCATACCACCAACCTGAAATAACAAAACGCATGATTGTGATAGCAGCCAACATCCACACCACCAAACTGAAATAACAAAACACATGATTGTGATAGCAGCCAACATCCACACCACCAATCTGAAATAACGCATGATTGTGATAGCAGCCAACATCCACACCACCAATCTGAAATAACAACACAAGGTTGTGATACCAGCCGACATCCACACCACCAATCTGAAATAACAACACATGATTGTGATAGCAGCCAACATCCACACCACCAATCTGAAATAACAACGCATGATTGTGATAGCAGCCAACATCCACACCACCAATCTGAAATAACAACGCATGATTGTGATAGCAGCCAACATCCACACCACCAATCTGAAATAACAACGCATGATTGTGATAGCAGCCAACATCCACACCACCAATCTGAAATAACAATGCATGATTGTGATAGCAGCCAACATCCACACCACCAATCTGAAATAACAAAATGCATGATTGTAATAAATCTCTTTTACAGTCACTATGAAGAAAGAGTTAGCCTTTTACAAACACCAAGAAGACCGTTAAAGCTTTTTACATGCAAAAGAGTTTTGTGAAGTCTTTTACACACACATAATTATGCAACCCTCTTCCATCCCACACCCACTCCTCTAACACACACATCATTTTGAGAAGAGACTTTAAGAAAGAAAAACATGCACAGACACACACACACACACATACACACAGGCACGCATAGTGCCGCGCGCCACACACACACACAACAACACACACAAACACACACAGTGAATCCTTTTAAATACGTACTGTAAACAGTGATTTGTTGAATAATTCACACAACACTGAAAAACCATAATTCATCTTTACAAAATAAAACATTCCCAGCTTTCCTATCTTGTGTGCCTTGTACAACTTATCACCTCTGTTTCTTACTTTTCTCTTTGGCTCAAATTGGTACTATGTTTCTTTATATGCATTGGCAACATACCAAATCACATAACACATTTATGAAAAATCTTATTACTGTCATTAAGCTTGAATACATTAGATTTCAATACGCTTGTTTTAAAAAATCTGCTTTTTTTTCTTCTCTTTTTTTATTTTCAAAAAGGAGGCACCGTGGTCAAGTGGTTTAGGCGGTCAACTCGTGATCCAGAGGTCGCGGGTTCGATCCCCACTCGGCTCGGTGTTGTGTCCTTGGGAAAGACACTTTACTCCTATTTTCCTCACTCCACCCAGGTGTACAAGTGGGTACCAGCTCTGCTGGGGAAGTATCTGGTGACAGACTAGCGTCCTGTCACAGGGGTGGTGAAAAACCATCAGTTCGCTTAACGCTACAGAAACCGGGATAAGCTCCGGCTCTATGGGCCTTCTGGCTCGAAAGAACATACTTTACTATGGGCCTTCTGGATCGAAAGAACATACTTTTATTTTCAATGCCCAAGAACAATGTTTCAAAATGAATTTAGAGTGTATATCAATATACACAAGCAAAATAAAATGTTAGTGTGAAAATGAACACATTTCACAAATAACAGCTTTATGCTACAACTTTATATGATGGTTCACATATTAGTCAGTTGGAAAGCTTTATCAAAGACGGTATTAGACAACACAGATCAGAAGTTAGTGTGCCATAAAGCTTCATCAAGAATGCTATCATTTAAGGGCTTTGATTTGTTTTTACAAAACACAGCGCTATATAAATTCCATATATCATCATCATCATTATTACCATTACCATAACACAAGCAAGACATGAGCTTGAAAGAGAGCTTTTGCAAAGATGTAAAAAACAATCACTTACCGAGTCAATAAAATGGATCGCATTCCAAGTGGAGTTTGGATCAAAGCCATAGCCGTCGACCAGAATAGTGTCGATGTAGATTGACAGGAAGCAGTACCAGGGCAGATTCTGAGGCGTTACCGCCTTCATGTGTTTAACCTGTGGAAATAACCAAACACTTCAAAACAGTACAAGATACAGACTAATTTTCAACCCAAAACACCCACAATCATTACAGTGTGCAGCATGTACATTCATGACACACAGCTGTCAGTTTCCCCCACTGTCAGCTACTCTCAGCTGCTGTCCACTCCATCCCTTCGGATGAGACTATAAACCGAAGTCCCGTGTGTGAACGCACGTCGAACACCTTGCGTACAGGTTAAAACCTGTTCCACTTTTGGGAATAGTAGGCTATTGCATGCCGGTGGGGACGGATGACAAAATTTACAAAACTGCATACACACGGGGACTGGATGTAAAAAAGCACATGAGTGCTTATTCCATTATCCTCAAAATAAAAGAATAAATCAATCCCATCCCAACCCAGCCCAGTTAGCGCTAGCTGGTACTAATTACAGCAGAAACTGACCACACTTGGACTAGGTAAAAGGAAGGGGCGCGCAAATTTTATCACTGGGTTTGGACCCTTGACTGAGTTATGCTGTATTTGCGAGCTGTGGACAGGTTTCTCTGTGTAGCTCTGCTCTGGAAGAGTGCTCGACTACAGTGCACTACCACCACTCTTTTGTCAATATTTTCCTGCCTGCATGTATATATGTTTGTTTCTCCGTCTGAGAAGCTAGTTCACAAAGAATTCTGCTAGGGACAAACAACTCTCTTCTTGTCCTGGATTTTTCCATGTGCCCTAACTGCATGTTGTATAGGAAAACTCAGTTTATTGTGTATTTCTATTTAAAGACTAGTTCCAAGACCATCAACTCGTAATCCAGTGGAAGAGGGTAAAGCCCAGTTTTAGTAGAAATCAAACCCCAGACCTCACACTTTGCATTTATGGGTGTGTTACTGCTATACCACCGATCTGCTAATCATGCATTCCACATAAAAATGAAACAGAACACATTCCCACAAAGGCACACAAAAACCCTGACTGTGAGAGCGCATATTTGTGCACGGCATGTGCTTGCACTCTGCATGTGGACAAGGAAAACGATGATGATGATGCCGTATAAATCTAGCTAGGTTTAAGACTTTATAACAAAGCTGCATATCTTTTCATGAAATATTGCAATGTTAATCAGGACTGAGAATTAATTAGACAAGAAAAAGAGATAAGTAGCACTCTCATGTAATTTGAACTCTACCATTAAATATGCATCCATAAGCTTGATATTACAGGACCATGTCGTTCCCACTCAACCCATATCAAACTTAAATGTGGGAAGCTGTCATCTGAAGCCTCCAAAATGCCACGCTCAATTGAAATAACAATTTGATGCAAGCAGGTTGAGTTGGGGTTTTTTGTGGTGCTTTTCATTCCTCAGCTTGAGCTCCAAGGTTCACCGAAAGTGAGATTTTTCATATGCGACTGTTTTTGCCCACCATGAAGGTTGCTGTGCTCCAACTTTGGGGATGTATGCTGGGTGTGATAATGCTTCTGTAATCCACTGAATGCTGACAAGAATTACGGGATCTTTAACGACTTCATGGACGCATGGGATTGAAGTCGGACGGTCTTCACCACTCGGCTGTAGTGTCCATCAGATGGACGTATAATTCCAGGCATCAAAACCCACCCCATCTAAGCTTGACTCTCATTCCCCCATTAGATTTACCCCCCCCCTCCCCCCGCACCTCCCCCCAAAACCCCCCACACACAAACAAAAAGCACCACAAGTACCTGGCCTCAGAAACAAAGCTCGTTTGTCATGTACTCCACACTTTTTTTTCTCTCTCCTAAAGACAGCTGTGTGTACAGACATTGAGGCACAACAACAACACTGTTCACAATCCCAGACGACATAACACCGACTCCACACAGCATGCTGCACTGACCTCCTCCCAGTTCTTGGCACACAGGTCCAGGGAGGCTGCAGAGAAGTCAGTGTGGTTGACCACTTCAGCGACCGTCAGGTTGAGGAACTGCATCACGTAGAAGAAGGAGCTGATGCCCTGCAGACAAAACACAGGAAAAGGTGAACATGAGCTGACACCAGAAAAGCTTACTTAGCTACCTGTAGGTTAAACATGGAAGGGAATACATGTAGCCAAAATTATGATTTTTTGGGTTTTTTTTAGCGTTTAAAAAATTGCTCTGTGCGGATATGAATACTTACATGGGAATACGTGGAGCCAAAATAATTTGCTCTGTGCAGAAATGAATAGTTTCTCTGTGTTAATTTAAAGAACTTAGGTTAACTCAATTGTCTGTACAAAGCAGAATCTGTGATTAATTACAATTTGCCAATGATAAAAAGTGAGGGTTTCAGTGGTCAAATTGGATAGTTTCCATGTTCACAGTACATGAAATTAAAAGTATGTTCTTTCGAGCCAGAAGGCCCATAGAGCCGGAGCTTATCCCGGTTTCTGTAAGCGTTAAGCGAACTGATGGTTTTTTCACCACCCCTGTGACAGGACGCTAGTCTGTCGCCAGATACTTCCCCAGCAGAGCTGGTACCCACTTGTACACCTGGGTGGAGTGAGGAAAATAGGAGTAAAGTGTCTTTCCCAAGGACACAACACCGAGCCGAGCAGGGATCGAACCCGCGACCTCTGGATCACGAGTTGACCGCCTAAACTACTCGACCACGGTGCCTCCTTACATGAAATTAAGCAATTTGTAAATTTATATATTTTATATGTGACGGTCTTTTCTCTTCTTCTCTGCAGGAGGTCTGACCGCTGGCCTCAGCCGACACATCCTGACTTTAGAGCAGCTCATCTTTTGTACAGGATGCATGCTGGGTATGTTTGTGTTTCCGTAACCCACCAGACGCCAACATGAATTATGGGATATTTAACGTGCATAATTGATCTTTTGCATGCGTGTTTACACTGGTAGGTCGGCATTTTAAGCTGACCAGGGAGAATGTTTAAATCCCCAACCTTATGTATAAATCCCTAACCTTATGTATAAATCCCCAACCTTATGTATATAAATCCCCAACCTTATGTATAAATCCCCAACCTTAATTCACCAAATGTCACTGCTGAGATTTGAACCCACAACTTCAAACACCCTATCCACTCAGCGACCATGTCTGCCAAAAGCTACCTTCAACAAAAAGGCAACAACCCCCCCCCCCAAAAAAACCCAACAAAAAGCCCCAACAACCCCCCCACAACCAACCCCAAAGCAAATCTCAATGTTTTAGTAACGAGCTATTCCGTGTTTTATTTACAGCAGTGTGAAAAAGCGCAACAATCCATCCACTCACATAGAAGTCTCCATAGATGGGAGGCTGACAGACGCCGCTGAAGGAACAGTGATCGCACTGGTGAGGGCAGGGGGCGGTCAGGTTGAACAGGGAGCTGGTCACCACAGCCCTGCACTCTGTGGCGTTGCTCTCTCCCTGCAGCGAAAATGTCTTGTCCTGCAGCACAAATGCAAAACAGCCTCAATCACTCTGTTTGAACAACAGTGTAGTACTAAAACAACCAAAAACAATTAAAGTAAAATAACGACAATAACATCAAAAAGAAAAAAATTGATCCCACAAGTCCTTAAAGATACAACTAAGTACAAGATATATAAACAAAATTCAAAATATATAACCCATAATCATACCCATATGTGGATCATTAAAAAAAAATTTGTCTTTTTTTTTTCCCCCTTAAAAGATACAAATAAGTGTGATATGGAAATATACTGTTATCAACTATTGCTGGACGCACATTCTCTTCACTGTCACAAGTTCTTTTGATGTGTACTAGTCCATACACACGTGGATATGACTGGTTTAGTGTCCCCTCCAAAAGACTTTGACATTCAGATAAATTTTCCCCATCAAACTGGGAAGAAAGGGCAAGGCTTGGAATCGAACCCAGAACCTCACAAATTACTTGTTAGGCAGGTGAATATCTTAACCACCCTACCACCTTCCTTCCCAGCACTAGTTTGACTTCTCCCATAACTCCCAAAGGAGTCACTGGGGCCTAAACCTGAACTTTTCAAACGGCATACCTTGGGCAAGTTGAGCCTGGTGGAGCCCATCCTTCACCGGGTTATACACTGCATGCTGGGCATGCTTGTGTCATCCATACCAGTGGCAATTGCTAATCTTCTAGTCTCGGTGTCCCCATGGTCCACCGGACTCCGGGATAGGTGAAGTGAAGGGTGAGTCTTGTAACCAGTGATGGATGGGGTTTCGCAATGTGTGCAGAAGATACTCTGCGAATTAGCACTGACGGAAAGTTCCCCAGTACCTGAGCCACATGTCCTGAAGGCAGGATGGCTCGGCCGTAGTGCAGCACAGCATCCTCTCCGCTGACACAGGGCGACGAGAACAGGTCGTGGTGGGTGATGTTTATCACGTTCCCTTTTGGGGCGCAGGGGTTCTTCACGATGGTCGTGTAGTTGGCAGCCTGTATGATGGCGATGACAGAGAAGGGCATCATTGTCAACACGTCCTGAGGTTTCATCATAGTAGTGAACAGAATACATTTATGAAGTCACTGAGCAAACATATTTTTTAGATTTTTGTATCATGCTTCTTTTCTTTGCCTTAGTTGAACGCTCAGAAGGAAACAGAATACATTTATGACGTCACTGTGCAAAAATACATTTACATTTTTGTATCACGCTTCTTCTTTTTCTTAGTTGAACGCTCAGACAGCAACTATTGTTGTCTGTCATATGAGCAAAAATGCCTTGCGTTGCAATTTAGTGCCTAATAAGTCAGGCCCAGTGCATTCAACTTTGGCATGGGAGAGAATTGCTATCTTAAGTATTTATGAAAAAACAAAACAGCAAGAGAATGGACCAAGAAGGCAGAAAATAGACAAGAAGGAGGTAAGGTGACAGGGAGAAAAAGAACGAGACAGAAACAAAGACAGGGATAGACAAGAGAGAATTCTTTGCACAGAATTTCCAGAAGGTGGGGATGCTGTTTATACTGAAAGGCCATCGGCATCCCCAAGGCTACATTACATAAGTAACTTATCCAAGAGTTATGATGGAAACAATGACTCTTATCTATTTGTGATGGTAGCGGGTCAATGCCTGGGTCTTGACAAGTTGGTGTTTATATATCAGATATTACATGAAATTTCTAACACTAGATTTAATACTATCCCTACATTAAGGGAGAGAACCCCTCTTTCCCAGCACAAGTGCATTGTGCACATGTGTATGCTTCCATAACCCAGTAGTGGGTGATATGGTGGGAAGGGCTAGTAGATGGTTGGTTACCCTGTAGTAAGTTACCTGTAGGGAAAAGGTCAACACTTCATCACAAAAAACACTATAGACCTATTGATAGCTTTGGTCACAATGTACCATCTGGAAATGAAAATTTTACTTGGGAGAAAAGATGGAGTGGGTAGAAGGGAAAGAAGGTCAAAGGGAGACAAGTTGGAAGAGCTTTTTATTCCTCACTGTTATTTCATGATTTTTACCTCCACCCGTACATTATTTGTGTGACTGAGAATTAGACACAACGACTCTGTAAATCTTTATTTCTTGATAGAACATGTCCAGACCCATGACTGATTCACACATAAGTTTTTAGTTTTTTTAAAAACTGATGAGTTGACTTTTCTTCTTGCATGGTCATGATTTTGATTCACTACATGGACACTGAAATGGATGAATTGTATTTTCTTGCAGTACAGTTTTTCCAACTCCACATGCATGGTGTTTTTGGAATGACAGATAGACTGGCAGCCAGACCACAGAACACGCGCAGTCCTGCCTGCTACACGAGGTGCTCCTAAAGAAGATTGGGCCTTACTCCACCACAATGGCCAAGAAGCTCTATGGAGACTGGGAGGACCTGCAGCATGCTACTGCCTTCATTGCACAGACTGAGTTGTCCATCTGACAAAATGCACAACAACAAAAAGGACAAAAAAGGTAAACAAGTCTATAAGGACTTTGTTTCCCTACCTGTGGCTTTCACGACTCCTCTATACACGTGTAACACATCACACACAAAGAGTACTTTGTGTTGATTGTTACTAAGTATAGCAAGGAAAATGACTCCAATTTACTGCAAGGGTAGTTTTCTACTGGTGAATTATTTCCCTTGGGTTTAAACTCCCGCCTTTCTATTTTCCTCCCAGAGGGTGGAAGGGTAAAGACGATGTTCCCCATTAAGGAACATCGTCATCGTAGCATCATCTCATGGGTTCATCGTCTCATCGTAACATGTAGCATCGTTATCATCGGTTCATGTTGTGAATCTTTTGATCCCTGATCTGAGACGACCCATGATTGGTTCAGTAGTGAGGACTGGACAAAATAATTAACAGAATAGTTTGTGTTTTAAATTGTATTTGTAATGCAATTGGTGATGTGTGTGATTGTAGTTTAGTAGTAGTAGTAGTAGTAGAATAAATTTGTGAACCCAACTTGCTTGGCCTGAAGGATTACATTGAATGAATGTTGTTGTTTGTGACATTCATAGTGTTTCAGTGTGATTGCTGAGTGAGTTGAGGTAATAATTTTTCACTACTATTTACTGTCTCCCTTTTATAGTTCTTGTCTATTTTTCTTCTATCCTCTTCCTATCCCCCCTTTATCACTCCCAGCCCACCAGTAGGCGAGCCCTAATCCTCTTTAGGGATACTAAAGACAATAGGATAAGTTTAGGATCCCATTTCTGGTGCCGGATTGGATGGTGTCAGGAATCGGGTGGTTACCTAAAGAATTCCTGATTAGGACTCTCTACACAATCACGCCAACACAACACCAAGAGACATACTTACTTACCTCTACGAGGGTGGCCTCTAATCGCCTGATGGCTTCGTTGACACCGTAGCACAAGTAGCTGTGGGTGTAGAGAGAATAGTTGGTGCCGTACAGGTCAGACACAAAGTGGTTCTCCTCCTGGATGTTTTCCGACGCGTTGGGAATGAAGGTGATCTGGGTGGACGCCCCTCCGAGATCCAGGGTCCCCACTGAGCTGACGAACAACTCTGGGACCACGCCATCTATTGGTGGGTGCTAGGAACAAGCAGGCAAGAACAATAATCCAGTTAGTCCAGACTTAGAGATTCTCCATTTGTTGGCAGTTCTAGATAGTTTTAGATATTGTAGTGACAGGAGAAGAGGAGGAGAGGAAGGCAGAGAAGGATGATGGGTGTGCAATACATCAGACTGGACAGGCTGAGGCTGAGTGAAGCACTGCGAGGGGTTGAAGACAGTGAAAAGATGGAGAGGGCTGGTTGTCTGAGTCATTCATGGCGTCCCTGTGGTTGAGAGGACTTCGGAATATGTAATGACATGTCATAACGTTTCTTTGGCTGAGACAATGAGTTTTTTTTTTTTAAAATTTTTTTGGGGGGTGAGACACTGAGTTACTGAGTTTGTCCACAGATGAAAATGTACAATATTGTGCCGTTTCCAGATATTGCAGTTATGGTGGGGTTTTGTTTTAGTTTTAGAGACACTGCAATAGCAACAACAGCATCATGGTGGCATCACCAGCAGCACTGTCATCAACAACATTTAACATGCGCACTCACAAGCACACGCATGTGCACACACACATACACACAGACATAGATGCTCACTCACACGTATACACACACATTCTCTAAATGTGACACAATTCCTAAACTTTCACCATTTTTTTTTCTTTCATCTAATATCGCTATAAGTGAAGACACATTCAACTGAATAAAGAAAGAACATATTCACCCATCCACACATACCAGATACCCACTCACCTACATACATCCAACCCCCCCCCCACAACACACCCACACCATCCACCTCCTCCCCCCCCCCCCACACCCACACACACCCACATACTAACCACATTAAACGTTCCTGTGACATAGTTTCCAGTGATCCAGGAGAAAGCACCTTCCTCAGTGCCTTCTAAGATGCGAGCCTGTCTCTTTGGTTTCAGGAACTTGAAGGGATAGGTGCTGATCGTCTCCCGCACCGACTTCATCACTGCCTCACTGGCTGCTGGGTTTGCCTTTCTGTCACACAATACAACAACAACAGAATGACTGTACATTATTTCTCCTCCTTCCTTCCCCTTCTTCTGCATTCTCTGGCCATGCTTCTGCAAGGCCATAATGGGTGGAATATGTGGTGCCTGGTTTCCACCTGTACTTGTAAACCTGCAGGACAAAACAAAACAACAAAAAAACAAAACTTGTAAATTTGTAGAATGTCTGCCTGCTCGCCTCAGCTGACACACTCTGACTTTAGGGCAGTTCATTTTTAAAAATAATAAAAAATCTGCATGAAAACTGCCAGAAAATAGATGCCAGATTTGCTTGAAAAAAAGGCAGGAGATTGGACTGGGAAAGCAGAATATAAGCATGAAAGAGAAAGAACAGAAAAGTATGGGGGAAAAAAGCGCCAGAAACAAAGAGAGTGATAGAAAAGGGGAAAATTTATAGCACAGCATTTGCAGAAGGTGGGGATGCTGTTTCACCTGAAAGAGCCCCAGGTGTCCCGCAGGGAGGATACGGCCACCTCTTTGACTGTTGACTTCCCTTTTCCCTTCACTCCTTGCAGAACTAGGGCACAGCACTGAATTTTTCAAGCAGGATATAAAGGGACAAGTTGAACCTGGCAGAGCTCACTACTCTCCAGGTGGCAGGGTGCATGCTCTGCACTATACTACTCTACAGTACACTACACACTACATTACACTACACTACACAAACACTACACCACACCACACACACTACACAAATACTACACCACACCACACTACACTACACGAACACTACACTACACAACACTACACCACACATCGCAAAACACCACACCGCACCACACCAACCCACCCCACCCCACACTACACCACATCCCACTCTACTATTTTATTTATTTATTTATTTCATTTTATTCTTTTTATATCGAGGATAATGGAATCAGCACTTATGTGCTTTTTTACACCCAGTCCCCGTGTGTATGTGGTTTTGTAAATTCTGTCATCTGTTCCCACCGGCACACAATGGCCTCCTACTCTTACGAAAAGCGGAACAGGATTTAACGGATTAACACGATTTTACTACAGCACACACACACACACACACATACACAACACATCACACACACACACACACACACACAACACACACTACACACAACACCACACACACACACACACACACCTACACACACACATACAACACACACACACACACACATACACACCCCCCACACACACAACACACACACAACACACACACACATACACACACACACACTACAACACACACACCCCCCCCCCACCACACACACACACAAATACACACACATCACCACACACCACATACACCCCCCCCCCACTATACACACACACACACACAATACACACACCACACATACACCCCCACCATACACACACCACACACACATACACCCCCCCCCCACCCCTCACACCATACACACACCACCACACACCCATCACCCCCCCCCCCCCCCCCCCCACCCCACCACACACAACAAACACCCCCCCCCACATACACACAACACCACCAACCCACACACAACACCCACCCCCCCCACCCCCCCCCCACACACACCACAAAAACACACACACACACAACACTTATCGGCCTTACCGCAGTAGCCTCATGCCTGCAGTGGCCCCCAGGTAGACAGGGGTGGAGCTGTGCTTGTTGGTGGGTATGCGGCCCCCTGCACTCTGCAGACACCCCTCCAGACTCTTCCCCGCCCCTGTCACATTGCTGGCGTACGACGATATCCCTTTCCCTGTTGACATTGTGTGTTCCCCCCCAGTCAACAAATACACACCTCACAGCTGTCAGTTCCCCCCGGTCAACAAATACACTCCTCACAGCTGTCAGTTTCCCCCCGGTCAACAAATACACATCCTCACAGCTGTCTGTTTCCCTCCCTGGTCAACAAATACCATCTCACAGCTGTCAGTCCCCTCCCCCCCGCCACCACCCACCTTCATTCCCCGGGGTCAACAAATACACACCTCACAGCTGTCAGTGCCCCCCGGTCAACAAATACACACCTCACAGCTGTCAGTTTCCCCCCCGGTCAACAAATACACACCTCACAGCTGTCTGTTTCCCTCCCTGGTCAACAAATACACACGTCACAGCTGTCAGTTTCCCCCAGCCAACAAATACACACCTCACAGCTGTCAGTTCCCCCCCCCCCCCCCCCCCTCCCCCCCCGTCAACAAATACACACCTCACAGCTGTCAGTCCCCCCCCCCCCCCCCCCGGTCAACAAATACACACCTCACAGCTGTCAGTCCCCCCCCCCCCCCCCCCCCCCCCCCCCCCCCCCGTCCAACAAATACACACCTCACAGCTGTCAGTTCCCCCCGTCAACAAATACACACCTCACAGCTGTCAGCCCCCCCCCATCCCCTCACCCCCCCCCCCGTCAACAAATACACACCTCACAGCTGTCAGTTTCCCCCGTCAACAAATACACACCTCACAGCTTCAGTTTCCTCCCTGTCAACAAATACACACCTCACAGCTGTCAGTTTCCTCCCTGTCAACAAATACACACCTCACAGCTGTCAGTCACCCCCCACCCCCCTGTCAGTTTCCTCCCTGTCAACAAATACACACCTCACAGCTGTCAGTTTCCCCCCGGTCAACAAATACACACCTCACAGCTGTCAGTTTCCCCCGGTCAACAAATACACACCTCACAGCTGTCAGTTTCCCCCGGTCAACAAATACACACCTCACAGCTGTCAGTTTCCCCCGGTCAACAAATACACACCTCACAGCTGTCAGTTCCCCCCCGTCAACAAATAACCCACACTGGCCCCAGGCAAAATGACACGTCAGCTGATGTCAGCAATGCAAATGCCTACATTAAAATGTTCACACTGTTTATAACACAGTTCCAGTGTGAGATTCCTCCACCAGCACTCAACATAACCACCTGCCACCCCCGTAAAAAATACACCTCCAAGCGTCAGTGGCCCCGTGGTCAACAAATACACACCACAGCGTCATCCCCCACACTCTCCCCCGGTACAATACACACTCACAGCTGCAGTTCCCCCTGGCAACAATAGCCAGTCCAGCTGTCAGTCCGCACCCCCCCCCCAGGTACAAGCCAAATAGCGACACGCACAGCTGTCACCAAAAAATACACACCTCACAGCCGTCAGTTTCCCCTCGGTCAACAAATACACACGTCACAGCTGTCAGTTTCCCCCCCTGCTCAACAAATACACACCTCTCAGCTGTCAGTTCCCCCAAGTTTCAGCTGCTCTCAGCTGCTGTCCATTCCATCCCTTCCCACCCAGCTGATGCTTATTATAGCAGGAACTGACCACACTTGGACTTTGTAAAAGGAAGGGGGTAATTTTAGCACTGGGACCCTTGACTGAGTTATGCAGGATTTGCGTGCTGTGACCTACCATACATACCTTCAAGAAGGAAGGTGGCAGGACAGTTAAGATCTTCTTCACCTGCCTAACAAGTAAACTGTGAGGTTCTGGGTTCGATTCCTAGCCCTTGCCCTTTCTTCCCAGTTTGACGAGAAAATCTAACTAAATGTCCATGTCCTTCAAATGAGAAATCTAAACTGAGATCCTGTGCGCAAATGGCATGCAGAACATCTTGCATGCATGGTTAAAACCCTTTCCGCTTTTTGGAAGATTTGTGCCAGTTGGAATGGAGGTGAAAATAAGAAATATAAAAAATCTGCATGCACGCAGGTGTCGTGTTTAGACACCATCCCAAAAGTCAGATAAAGCACCTACTAAGTGGCTAATGTGGTGTTGTATGTATCTATATATATAGTATGTTCTTTCGAGCCAGAAGGCCCATAGAGCTGGAGCTTATCCCGGTTTCTGTAGCGTTAAGCGAACTGATGGTTTTTCACCACCCCTGTGACAGGACGCTAGTCTGTCGCCAGATACTTCCCCAGCAGAGCTGGTACCCACTTGTACACCTGGGTGGAGTGAGGAAAATAGGAGTAAAGTGTCTTTCCCAAGGACACAACACCGAGCCGAGCGGGGATCGAACCCGCGACCTCTGGATCACGAGTTGACCGCCTAAACCACTCGACCATGGTGCCTCCTCTCTCTCTATATATATATGGATTATTCTGCTCAAAGTCATAAATATAATATGATGACAATGATGAGGATGATATGACGATGATGATCATCGTCACCATCATGATCATCATCATGATAGTGTAATGATGATGATAATAACAACAACACTACACACACACACAAAAGAACACACAAAAAAGCAAATCTCCCCCCGCCCCTCCTTCCCCAAACAACAACAACAACACCATCACTACCACCAAAAACAACACACTATCACTACCAATAATGATAAAAATGCTGTACACAAGGAAAGTGTGATGAAGGACACTGACTGACTGACCCTGTGCAATACACTTGGGTCCTTCCTGTATGGCCACGGCTGTGCAGTTGATCTTCTCCCCTTCCCATTTGTAGACAAACATTGACGTGTGTGAGGATCCCGCATCAAACACAATGGCGTACTGTAAAGTCACCAAAAACATTCACACACACACACATATAAGAAGGAAAGTGGCAGGATGGTTAAGACATTCACCTTCCTAACAAGTAAACCGTGAGGTTCTGGGTTCGATTCCCCCCCAGCTTTGCCCTTTCTCCCTAGTTTGACAGGAAAATTGAACTGAATGTCAAGTCTTTTGGTGGAAGATTCTCAACCAGCTGGATCTGGGTGCTTTTTTATTTTTATTTATTCTTTTATATTGAGGATAATGGAATAAGCACTTATGTGCTTTTTTACATCCAGTCCCCGTGTGTATGCGGTGTTGTAAATTTTGTCATCTGTTCCCACCAGCACACAATGGCCTACTCTTTCGAAAAGCGGAACAGGATTTAATGTGTGCGCAAGATGTTCTGCGTGCGTTCGCACATGGGGCCTGGGTTTATAGTCTCATCCGAAGGACTTTGACATTCAGTTCGATTTTTTGGTCAAACTAGGAAGAAAGAGCAAGGCTGGGAATCGAACCCACAACCTCACAGTTTACTTGTTGGCAGGCGAACGTCTTAACCATCCTGCCACCTTCCTATGCTTACAGACTTGTGCATGTCAAAAGAATCCATGACAGTTGAAAATCAGAAAGAGGAGGAGGTACCTCCCAAAATTAATGTTCTGGTAAAATTGGAAAAAAGATTCAATTCCCAATTGCATCCCTTCAGTCAGAATGTAGCTATCTTAATGGTGAGGAAAAAACCCCACGCACACACATACACACCTTCCACTTGTTCTATCTTAAAAATCACCTGGTATGACTTAAAGGAGTGGAAAAACGTTGAATTAATTGAATGCTTAGTCTTACTGACCTTTCTCCACCCTTCACTCCCCCTTCCTCTCCCACCCCCACCCACCTTTTCCAGGCATGTATCCCAATGTGTATACACCAAGATACCCACATGTTTTTTTCCTCTTGCTCACTTTTTCCACCTTTATCCCCCCCCCCCCCCAGCACTATCTCAATATGTATAAACCAACATACCTGCATGTTTTTTCCCTCTTCTCACTTTCTCCACCTTTACCCCCCCACCCCCCCCCCCCCCTTGCATGTATCTCAATATGTATAAACCAACATACCTGCATGGTTTTTTTCTTCTTTCTTACTTTTCTCCACCTTTACACCACCACCCAACCCCTCCTCCCCCTCTCCTTTCCCCCCTCCAGGAATGTATCCCAATGTATAATACACCAAGATACCTGCATGTTTTTTTCCTCCTGCAGGTGGATGTAGGTGATGCTGGTGAGGCCAACGATACAAATCAGCAAACTAAGAAGCCCCATGAACCAGTATATGTTCCAACACCTGCATCCTGTTCTGTCAGGATCATCTGTCCAAAATAAATACATAAATATATTAACTCAATTTTTTTTAAAAAGATAAGAAATACACAACAAGGAAAAAAAAAGAGACTCTTTCGAGATTCCTTTAACCTCCTAACTAGCCCATGCAATAACACGACACACTATATGTAGGAATTAAAATTACAACCAATGCTAATCTATTCACATCTATGTTTTCATTAATAACAACCACTTCACGCAGACAAATACTACAAATAAACCTATACGTACACACACCCATCACAGATATATTCTAGTTAATTACTTGAGGCCATACCCTCAAATCTAATAGCATGGTCAATTTTACAATTGCAAAAAATTCACTTTAAAAGAAAACAATCGACAAAAAATACACTTAACTGCATCACCACTTTCATTCTGAGTACCCCCATCTCAATAACGTCAAACATAAGTCTAGGCCAAATCTCTTTTTTTGCTTTATTTTAATGCACGATCTCCTGAATCATACACGATTGTTTTCATCACTGTCAGGTAAATCTAAAGTTTTATTTGCCACTTTTTTCCGCTGTGTAAAGTTATTGATACCTTCAACAATAATTGTCAGCCATTTTGAACAAGAACTTCCCAAGCATATGCATAAAAACACAAAATTATCTGGCTAAAAAGGCGATCGTTTTTGCCATGATTTGCCTAGATGTTGCAAGACAACAGGAGAGTGACTCCACTAGTTTTGGAGTTCTTTCCCTTTAACTGTATCGTCAAGGAACTCTTTTAACTTCGGTTCGAAACCAGGACATTTTCCGGTTATAGGCAATAAGGTGCACGTTTAAGCCGAAATTTCGGATAGTTTGAGTCCTTTAAATATCCTATGATATGGAGATATATCACTGACAGACACATTATAATGGTAAAGATAAAAACTACAACCTAAAACTAATAAGCTATATCAATCTTTCTAATCCTAGTGCGGTTTGAAGGCAAAATCAAATTAAAGTAACACACACACATGCACGCACGCACACCAATATACACAAATACACACACACACACACACACACACACACGTGTATGTTATGTAGGTGTATGTGAGGGCACATATAACTCAACCAGAATCTTAACTAGAATGGTCACATCATGTTTTACATTGCAATAACAAAGGCTGTCACTTCAGAAAGACATAACCTAATAAGACCAAAAAAATGTTATTAAAAAACTGACAACAACCCGTTCAAGGGGATATTTTCCCCTGGAGTTAATTTCAGTGCAGACTCCACTCTCCCCAAAAGTCCTTCAGATGAGACTATAAACCGAGGCCCCATGTGCGAATGCACGCAGAACATCTTGCGCACACATTAAATCCTGTTCTGCTTTTCATAAGAGTAGGCCATTGTGTGCCAGTGGGAACAGATGACAGAATTTACAAAACCGCATACACACGGGGACTGAATGTAAAAAAGCACATGAGTGCTTATTCCATTATCCTCAATATAAAAGAATAAATTTTAAAAAAACCAACAACCCCAAAACAGCAACAAAAGCAACAAAAAAATGATTGAGCAAACACACACAAATTCTTGTCAATCAGGAAAAAACCACAAACAACAATTCAACCCACAATAACAGTCTTTTATTTCACTCATGCAAACTATACTGTACAACCCACAAGAAGACCTGGAAAGCGACATGTCGTTATTTTTCCCCAGACACATCTGACGATGTAAAGCGAATGAGAGAAGAAGAAGAAGAGACTTCAGCAGTACAAAAGTCAGCGTAGCACCTTCACTAACGCCCATTACCTGAGACCACCCACATCAGAGCGTCCTTGACTTGCACCGAATCCAGAGTATTCAGGTTCTGATTCAGGGATATGTGGTGCCCACCAGCCGTCTCCAGGCCGTAGGAAGGCAGGACTGGCACTTTGGCCTGCTTGCAGACCAGCCGCAGCAACTGGCGCGCCGACGCTGTGGGGGCTACCCTGGCAGTGAAGGAGCCCTGAGGATGGCCTTCCGGCAGAGCTGACTGCACGTGCAGCGTGATCCTGCCATCTTCAGCACCAGACATGGCCAGGGTTGAGCCTGGAAGCACAGTGCGTACAAAGCATAGATTCAACATTCGTAATGTCATCTTTCTGGAATGAATTGAGCTGGCTTGCCCAAGACAGAAAAGGCTGGAGGGATTTTGTTGGCGCCTTGTGTCCCGGCACATGGGATGAAGAGGATAAGTAAGTAAGTAAGTAAATGTTATCTTTTATTATCAGTGAGGATTATTGCATTCTCTATCCACGCCGAAACTACGGACGTGCTATGTTCATTGTCATAGCTTACGCTAAACATATTGAACATATAAAAATGTCAATAAGAATTGTATCAAAACTGAGAGTACTGATGCAGAATGATGGATACATAAAGAAGAGACTAAATGTTTCTGGTATGTAGATAATGTTGTTGTTGGTGGTGGTGGAAGTGGTGGTTTTGTTACAAGTTCTCCAGGTTAACAGCTTGGGGGGGGAGGGCACCCAGAATATTCATTGTGTCTTAATCATCTCCCTGTAAGACCATAAGTACACACTGGATGAGAAGTTTGCACACAACTGTTTTTCAAGCGCTTTGCCATACATATAGGCAGCCATACTCTAACTTCAGAAGATTTTTTCTCCTTTGAATAAAGGGAGAGTGCAGGTTGTTATAATAAGAAACCGCCATGGGTGAAGACTACCTAAAAGTAACTTTTTAAAGCATAAATCCAACATTTTAATTAGCATGCAGTTACATAACAATAATGAATAATAATGGAATTATATAGCGAAAGGAGACAGGATAGCTCAGTCGTCGGAAGCCACTGCTTTCCCCAACCAAGTTAAGCAGTGTCAAAGACGTGGTTACCGTGGATGGGTGACCGTTTGCGTGCCTTGGCTTCAGTACAGTCCCCACAGTTCACCCAGCGTAAATGATCCTCCCTCTTAGGTACTGGAAGTAAAGTACATGGAGAGGAGATGGTGCGCCGCCTCAATGATGCCCTAAATGAAAGGTCGAAAGTCCTCTCCCCTAAACCTTATAGGTTATGGATTCCATTACATTACTTTTATATAGAGAAAAATCAAAAGCAAGCATTAGCAAATATGCACCTACCTATAGACTGATACATACAATCAATTACCTGTTAAATAAAAATTCAAATGTACAAGACACGCGACCCAAAACCACAAATCAGGAAGGTTTTCATGGGATAGCTACTGGGTATAGACAGTTGCCGCTCCTCCCAATTGACAATCCGGTTTACTAAATGTCTGTTCAAGGGTATTTTCCCTGGAGTTAACGAGACAGTGCAGAGCCCAGCCTCGCAACAATCCTTGGATGAGCTCTTAACGAGCAGCGCAGAACATCTTGCGCACATGTTAAATCCTGTTCTGCTTTTTGTAAGAGTAGGCCATTGTGTGCCAGTGGGAACAGATGACAGAATTGACAAAACTGCATACACACGGGGACTGGATGTAAAAAAGCACATAAGTGCTTATTCCATTATCCTCGATATAAAAGAGTAAAATAAATAAATAAATAAAATACACTTTGGCAGGGTGATGAGATTTTGGCTG
This sequence comes from Rapana venosa, assembly GCA_028751875.1. Classification (NCBI taxonomy): domain Eukaryota; kingdom Metazoa; phylum Mollusca; class Gastropoda; order Neogastropoda; family Muricidae; genus Rapana; species Rapana venosa. The sequence goes on from CM054136.1 coordinate 51,377,775, forward strand.
TTTTAGGCAGGGATAGATTTGAGATGAAACGAGGGGAAAAAAACCCTCAGATTTGGAATAAATATGTCTTGAGGCTGGATTTCAAAGTGTCATAAATAGGCTTTTGGCGAAGGGAGATCAAAATCAACATATATCAACATTTAATGTAAATATTGGCACTTAGCTTACACTGATACATAACATTTCAATGTAAGCCTTGGCACTTAGCTTACATCAACATATAACTACATTTTAATGTAGGCATTGACATTTGGTTTACATCAACAATGGACACAGCTTTTGGCCTGGATGAGCCAGATGCATTCCATAATTCTTATTTGGTAACATGGCATGTGTTGTGCATATATCACTCAAACTAAACTGGGGCCCAAAATATCAATATGTATGCCAATTATGATCCATCATTCTGCATCAGTACTCTCAATTTTGGTTCACTTTTTATTATAATTTTATATGTTCAAAATGTTTAGAGTAAGCTATCGCAATGCAAGTCCATTGTTTCAGCGTGGATAGAGAATGCAATGATCATTGTTGATAATAAGAGATAACATTACAAATTTGCCCCAAATGTTAACCTTTGTTCCCAAATGTGACTAGTTAGCAAAATAGGAAAAGTTCACCTTGTAGGTATCGTCATTCCACATACACTCTAAATGAAGTGTGTATTATGTACAGTCCTACCAGCCTGCCAATGACCCACTTTACGAAACAATGCATCAGATAACTTACCTTACCTATCAAGTACAGGTAAAGATAACACTTTCCCAGTGAGGTGTTCTTACGACCAGGAAAGAAAGGAACCCACAATGAGTAATCTATGGACTCATTTATTCTTTTTATTTTCTTTGTGACTCACCTGACCATACAGTAATGCATAGTGAACTAGACAGCCAGCCAGCCATCATGGAGCTAAGTGGACGACTGGAGCTAAGTGGGCACATTAATTAAATGTCAGCATTCTGTTCATAACTGTTCAGCTTTTTATCCATACTGGTTTACTGGAAGAAAAATGCCAAGATCATGTACATACATTCTTTGGGAATGATATGATAGTATGATCCACCACTGACTGTACTGAAATGATCAATTCTGTCAAGAAAATGCTCGCTCGTAACTGTGAAAAGGGGGCAGAATAGCCTGGTGGAGAGAACACTGATATTTTTACACTGAGATTTGAGAAGATTTATCTCCTGGAAATTCCCAAAGTCAGAATGCGGCTGCCTTCATGGTGGGAAAAACTGGTCACATATGCAAAATCTCACCATTGGTGAACCTCAGTGCTCTAGCCAAGGAATGAAAAACAAAGCCAAAAAAGAAGAAAATCCCCTGGAAAGAATACTGGTTCTGACTCAATTCTCCTGAAAGTCCTTCAGATGAAACTAGTAAACCAAAGTAACATGTTTGAATACATGCATAACATTTTGTGCACACGTCAAAAACACACCCTTGTTTTGTAGAAGGGCAGATCAGCTATGGTTTGAGCCATGGAGCCCAACAAAATTTGTTTGTTTTTTGGTGTGGTTTCACCATTCCGGCATTTTATAGCCAGACCTTACCTTGACTTCACTTCTCCCTTCATTCTTTAAAGATTCACTGGATATGACACTAAAATTTTCAGGCAAAAAAAAAGGCAACCACATAACAGCAGCTAGTTAAATACATTTACCTGAAGTTGGAATGCGGCTACCTTAATGGTAGGTTAAAACAGTCATGTAAGCAAAATCTCACCATTGGTGAACCTCAGAGCTCTAGTCAAGGAACAACAACAACAAAACCAACAACAACCCCCCTCCCCATTAATTAAACTGAACAACTAGTAAACTTTTGTGCTTGAATTTAGAGATCCAGAAGATTGCAAGGGAGGTTAAAATGAGTGTATACATTCCTTAGCTGAAAACACAAATATTGCCAGACAAATTAGTACAAACAAAGGCAAAAAAGCTCACCAAAAATGTCCTTTACTTAAATCAAGTTAGTGATCAAATTCCCTCCATCTCACCAAACTGAAACAATATCTAAAAAACAGGGTTAGATCAAACAAATGTTGGCACATTTGTATTATGAATAACTTCACTTGAACAATATCAGAGATCGAGTATTAATGAAAGCATGAAGTATACACAACAATCTACCAAAAAATCTGGAAGAGTTCAAAGTAAATCTACCAAATATACAGATAAAAAACCAAAGATCAAGCCTAACACAATGACCTTTCTTCCATGATTTATATTTCTGCCCAACCAATTAATAAAAGATAAAACTCAGAACAATACTAGCAACCTTCATCATATCGTAGACTTAAGTGAAGTTGGATCACATTGACAATTGTTAAAAATATGAAGCAATTAGAATTTTTGTTTTTTAAATCAGTTTAAATAAGTACCAGTTGAGACATCTTCCTCGTTTTACTACTTTGAATGGATCTGCGATGGAGCTGGTATTTTTAAAAATGTATTTTACTTTATACCACTTTAAGTCACAAGATTTCTCTACGTGAAATTCGGGCTGCTCTCCCCGGGGATAGCACGTCGCCACAAGAGCAGCGCCACTCTTTTTTTCTTTCCTTTTTTGTGTGTGATACTATAACTACCTTACTGGTAAGAATAATATCAAATCCCTAGTGAAAAAGTCTTTATGGATAAAAGCTCTTACCTGTTCACTTGTCTTCCTCTCGTTGTGCCCTCAACACTCAAGGGTTAACCACTTTTCCTAAACACCTGATTGATATTGCAACTTCACTTTACTACAACAGATCAATGGAAAAATATCCAGGAAGACAGGCAGTCTTTAAAACTTTTTTTTTCTGTACTAACAAGCTTGGAAGAAAACTGTCCACATCAACTGCACATGAATTGGGAGAGTGACCAAACAGCAAGCCAAAGACTAATGCAACTATTCAAATACACTGATACAGGAAAAACCACAATGGCAATCACATGCAGTAATTCCAAAGATGAGCAAAATCATAATGACCAAACACACACTGATCAGGATGTAATATACCAGCAGTTATCATGTCACCCTGTCTGTTTTCTGCACTCGCACTTGTCTGGTCTGCTGATAGTAAGGGGTGACTGAGAACAAGATAAAAATTAAAAGTAGTGATATTGCATTATTACCAGTTGATGTAAAGAGCTTTGTGTTTGCTCTACTTTCGTTGGTTATTACTCATCTCCTCTAATCAGGGCTGGCTTTTGTGTGTGTGTGTGTGTGTATGTGCGCGCATATGTGTTTGTGTGTGTGTGTACTTGTATGTGTATGTGTGTGTGCACATGTGTGCATGTATGCACCTATGTGTGTGTGTGTGATTTTTATTCTTTATTCTTTTATTTTGAGGATAATGGAATATGCACTCATGTGCTTTTTTCATCCAGCCCCCATGTGTATGCACTTTTGTAAATTTTGTCAACTGTCCCTACTGGCACACAATGGCCTACTTTTCTGAAAAGCGGAACAAGTTTTAATGTGTGCACAAGATGTCCTGCATGTGTTCGCACAAGGGACCATGGTTTATAGTCTCATCCGAAGGGTGTGTGTGTGTGTGAGTGTGTGTGTGCACATGTGAGCATGCATGCATGTGTGTGTGCAAGAGAAGGCACGTGCGTATATGTATATGTGCTCATGTATGTGCTAGCACTTAAATCATTAATACCTAAAACATCAAATCTTGTAACTTTAGTTAAAATAAATACTCACCCACACACACATACTCACAAACACATAGAGTCATATGGGCAAACAGACAGAAGGACAAACAGAAAGGGAAAAATAAAGACAAAAAGAAACAAGAAAAAAATGCGTCCCCCCCCTCACGCCCCTAAGAAATCCATAAGAGTAAATCTTATACAACAACTGAATAAATATACAGGCTGAAAAGTATCCCAACTTAAAACTGAAGTACAACTGAATCACCAATGTGAATCTCTCTCTCTCTCTCTCTCTCTCTCTCTCTCTCTCTCTCTCTCTCTCTCTCTCTCTCTCTCTTGTTATCTTGAATCCATGTTTTACACTTATGCTACACCAATGTCTAAGACCCCACCCCAAAAAAAAGCAGCCTATCAAGAGTCTGTTATACTTATCAGAGATAAGGAGAGCCCTTGTTTATAATTTGGTTTGTCATGGTATCACTTGCTTGAAAGATGAATAGTTTCTTTTCTTTCTTTTTTTGTTTGTTTTGTTTTTGCTGCCTCATCTTCTATGACATTCCTTCCTGCTGTTCCCATGCTGCTCATTTCAATATATCCCCCCCCCCCCTCCCCCTCCCAAGCCATTCCCAGATTCATTATGTCAAAATCCTCAGGGCTGGAAGTCCGCAGGGAGCTAATCAATGTCAGGCCACCATCAGGCCACCAGCCAGAGGAGCCCTGCACTGCAGCTGGGTCACTTTGGTGGTGTTCAGTGGAGCTTGTTTGAAGCTAACATACATAGACACCACACACAGAGTTCCTCTACTAACGACAGTTAATAGATCAGTCATGGAGCCAGACTGAGTCACTGAGTGAGTCACTCAAGGTGGCAACTACCACAACATCCCTCAAAAGATCTTTCCCCATGAAACTCTAACCCCAAAGGCCTTGACGCAAACTCACCATTGGCACTGGAGTGTATGGGAAAACCAAATCTGAGGTCACAATGAGACCCGAGCAACTGGGGGCCACTGAATCAACAGCTTTTTTTTTTAATTGCATGATCTTCAATGATGATGATGATGTATCAGATTTAATACAGACTGAACACCTCCACCAAAGATCTATGTTCCTACTGATGATAACGACTGCTTAATTTGGGTGCCAGAATCATAGGCCACCCACTTTACGGTAAACACCATCACCCCATCCCTCTAGTTTAATCAACATTCCCCCATGAATGCGCAAACTATAAAGATATTGACATAAATCAACTCTCCAGAGACATACCAGCCATCGCGGCACAGACATGAGAAAGAGATACCAACACTGAGGTCACCACAACACTGTGATGCACTGTTAAAATCTGAAACTTTTTTCTGGACAGTTTCTGGTCTGAGGTTTGACAAGGATGATGCTGATGATTAATTGAACTAATTTCTATTGCCTACCCCCATGCTGCTGCTTTCACTGATATTAAATACCTCCATAATCCACTTGTAAGTAAGTAACACAACACACACACCTGCAATAACAATTAAAGATGCAAACAATAATTATCTGAAGAATAAGGATATGCTAATACTTTTAAAACTAAAACCGATTGACATGAGAACATATTCAAATATCTTATAGATCTTGAAATCCCACATAAAAAAATGTCATAAATGATAAAGTGGATGATAGAATGTATTTTCTCAACCTCTGTTAACATTCAATCAAGAATGTTGTCAGCTAATGTAAGAAGGGGGCAAATACAAAGTGGATTAACTCATCTCTTATGTACAACAGCACCTGGGTTCATTTGCCTATGTTCAATAGAAAGACCACAACACACACACACAAACACACACAACCATAACAACAAACAAAAATCTCCTGGGAGAGCTGGACAACAGATATTCAGTATAGAAGCCCCCATCAAGTAAGTGTTTCTGCCCCTTATTTCTTACACTCTCAGTCTATGGGGCTGAGCTGTCCCCATATCATGAGCCATGGATGCTCATCTATTGCTGCTTTTTAATTAAAAAAAAAAAAAAACCTTTGACTTTCTTCCCTGCCTATACTTAGATTCAAACTCTAACCCATTGCCTAAGGTTTGTGGGATCCTCAAGGCTAAATCACCACTCTGAAGTATACTGTCTTAAATACCATGTTATTGAGATACCTGGTTATTGTTAGTAAGGAAACTTAAAAGTTTTGTGTAGTTCGCTTTTGTTCCTCTTCAACCAGACCCAACTAAAGCAGCCTTTAGCTGCCTCGGCTGTTGATTCTAGAGCTCTGGCTCTCTTTCTCCCAGAATTAATGATCTTATCAATCAACAATATTCAATATTGTGTCAGGAAGTATGTTCCTGCATATATTTCAAGAAACAATTTGCAGTGTTAAGTAATTGCTGTATCTAACTGAACATGGTGTGGTTCTTGCTGATTTCACTACTATCCGGGAAAAAAGTCAGCAATAACTGCTTTACTTCGAAATATTATTTTAGCAATTAATTTTGTTTCTGTTTTATTCACTAACTTGTACAACATACACTCAATGATCATATAGCCACTGATCCAGCTGTCTTGATGATAATGATCATGATTTCCCGAATAACGAAAGTAGGAATTGCAAAAACAGTATTATGCTTGTATGTATAAACATACTGTTACCGTTCTATTTTAGGTACTAACTTCAGCATTGAAACAAGTTCCTTGTTTCTAATATTTGTTGGACGTCGAATCAGATGCAAAGGTACGGATTATTTCACGGAAGGCTGTCCACTGTGTTTGGTTTCAATGTTTGTTATCATCATGTGGGTGCAGTATACAAAGCTGTTCTTATCTGTTTAAGACGTATCAGCGTATGACACTGAATACGCCCTAACACGTTATCAGAACTTAGCAAAGCCAAATTTGAGTAATTCCTTTACAAAGTGTATTATTTATTTACTTTGTGGCTAAAGTGGGATAATCCCTGCAGAATCGAAATTGGAATGACAGAGAATTTTGGGGGGGGGGGGGGGATTTGTATCCGAAACTAGCATCGCCTGTAGGCTTGTGGTAGCCAAGGCCAGTGTCTACAGATTTATAAAATTAATAACATATAGGTATATCTATCTGTAGGCGATATTCAAGCCCAGCCTGCCACTGCCAGGTTTACAAGAGTAAACTATACACGCACGAAGAGAGAGAGAGGGAGGGGGGGGGGGGGGGGGGGGGGAGGCAGGATGGTATAGACATTCACCTCCCTAACAAGTAAGCTCAACCATGAGGTTCTGGGTTTGATTCCCGTCCATGGCCTTTCTGCCCAGTTTGACCGTAAAACACAACTGAATGTCAGATCTTTCCGAAGAGACTTTAAACCAGTGAAATCGTGCTCTTTGTGGACTTGTGCAAGTCACAGGAACCTATTAGTTAAAATTGCAGGAAGGTACTCCCCCGCTGTCCTGGTAAAATTGGTAGACTAAGTTCCTTGCAGTAGGCCTAAGCCTATCCTCAAAATTGAAATGCTGTTACCTTAATGGTGGGTATGAATTGTAACATACGCAAAAAACCCTCACCATTGGTAAACCATGGAACTCTAGCCAAGGTACGGAGAAAACTGTATATAGTCTATATTTCTGAGAGGTTTACGATTATTGTGGTAACACAAGACTCTTAAAACCCGTTCCACTTATCGGAAGAGTAGGCCATTGTGTGCCGGTGGGAAACGGATGACAAAATTGACAAAACTGCATACACAAGTGGACTGGAAGTTTAAAAAGAAAAGAAAAAGAAAGCACATGAGTGCTTATTCCATTAATCTCGAAATAAAAGAATTAAATAAAAAGAATATTCATGTTGGCCTGGGGGACACACACATACACACACACACAGTAAGGGTGAAGCACCATTTCTCTAGGCGAGGGATATAACATAGGTGGGCCGAGACCAGAGAAATGATGCAGGGCATTGTAATTGCCCTTCATGGAATGATGAAAGTGTTTTTGACTTGCCTTAGGCGAGGGAGAGACAGCGGGGCTGGAGGTAAATATATACAAACATAACGAACAAACTAACGCCCCCCCCGCCCCCCAAAAAAAAAAAAAAACCACTCCAAAAAACCCCAACCCAACAAAAAACAAAAACCACCAGCAACAAAAAAAACACACCCTAAAACTCCAACATGTTTATCACTCTCGGAAATAATGATTTTGGTTTGATTTTAATGAATTTTATTTGATTTAACAGCTTAAGGGCAACACCCTTTCCTTCAGATGATACTATAAACCGAGGCCCCGTGTGCGAACGCATGCAGAACATCTTGCGCACGCGTTAAATCCTGTTCCGCTTTTCGAAAGAGTAGGCCATTGTGTGCCGGTGGGAACAGATGACAAAATTTACAAAACCGCATACACACGGGGACTGGATGTAAAAAAAGCACATGAGTGCTTATTCCATTATCCTGGATATAAAATAATAAATAAATAAATAAATGGTGTCCCTAAAAGGGAAAAATAGAGACAAGACCAGAAAACTTAACTACTTTTCCCCAGAGTACAACAATGCACATGACTTAATTACATATAATGCTTTTATTTATCTAGTTTGATGGTAGATGTAGTCAGTGAGTGCTTTAAAAATTTTTTTTAACAATAGCTAGGCACAGAAAAGTGGAAATCTGCAAATCGCTGAAAAAGGGGAAACAGAGGCTGACAACATGTCACAATGAGTTGTCAAGCTGGCGGGAAGCCATGATCAGCGCCCTACAAGAATCTGACAACAAGATCTGGCAGACAGGATAAATTGGCCAACACCATGGACGCAGTCGCTCATCATCACCCTCCCATAAAGGAATCTACAACAATGCCATAATTACGCACAATCAGCCTCATATGTCACCCAAGCAAGGTCATGCATGCAGATAATATTGAATCAGACGAACCACAAGCAAGAGAACCATCAATTGCAGAAACAAAGTATCCGAGCAGGGCAGCACAACAGAAATATTCAACCTCAGATATTATTGTAGTCGGTACCTTCAACATCAAAAGAACCTAAAACGTATTTATCAGTTTTAAGAAGGCATTTGACGGGTTGTGGCATGGACAATTAGTGGGCAACCATGAACTTGTACAGCATCAATGCAAACCTGATCAGAGTCATCAAAGCTGTACAGGGAGGACACGAGTCAGTGTACTACAACGAACAACATTTGGAGAATGGTTTCGAACAACGTTGGGTAGGCAGGGCTGTCTACTCTCACCCACCCTTTTCAACATTTCCTTGAGAGAATCATGGCTGATGCACTGGAACATCATGTAAGGATCAGTCAGCATTGGTGGCAGAACGATCACAAACCTCGCTTCGCAGATTTACATTGATGGAATAGCAGGTCAGAAAAAGAGTTGCCAGCCAAAACAGAACACTTGGAAAGGCCTCCAAAACATCGGCAGGCAAAGTGCAGAGAAGACAAACTGATGCACTAATTAACACCAACGGCATTAGTATGATATCAGGGCTTAATGACCTGAAGCTGGAAACATTCAAAGCTTCAAGTACCTGGGAGCCATTGTATCCGACCAGGATCCAAGCCAGAAGTAGTATGCAGGACTGCACAGACAATAACAGCTTTGTCAAAACTAAACACCATCTGGAGAGATAAGAATATCTCACTTATCTCCAAGATCAGACTAATGCGCTCCCTTGTCATATCCATATTTCTGTATGCCTGTGAATCATGGACCCTGACTGCAGATTTGGAGAGGAGAGTACAGGCAGTGGAGATGAGATGCTTTCGGAGACTCCTTGGCATCTCCTACAAAGACCACATAAGCAACGAAAGCGTGCATAACAGAATCCAGCAAACCATTGGACCCTATGAGAACCTTCTAACGATCGTGAAAAAGCGTAAACTTAAGTGGTATGGGCATGTCACAAGATCCCAAGGAATTACAAAGACAGTTTTGCAAGGCACTGTCCAAGGAGGAAGAAGAAGAGGCAGACCAAGGAAGAGCTGGGAGGATAACATCAGTGAATGGACAGGCCTAGAACTCAACAAAACCCTGAGAAAGGCAGAACAGAGAGAAGAATGGAGGGAACTGGTTGCTGAGTCTTTGAGGGTGCCCCCACGGTCGTCAGACTACGGGACAGATAGATAGATAGATAGCTACAGGAAAAGGCACATGACTTTGTTATCAATTTTTGTTTGCAAATGGTAGATTTATGTTACCAGGACTAGAACTGCTATGGTAAAACAATGCTCTTATTCAGAGTGGCCTGGGACTTTTTACTCATCAATCACCGCGTATTTCATTTCAACGCAGGATTGAAGATTCGACATGTAACGGATTCCATTTTTTTTTTTTAAGTAACAAAGAAAAAAACAGACGAGAGGCTACAGTAAATCATTTAGGCCTACCCATAGTCTCTACTCATCCATTCCTTGAATTGTTAGAAAACCGGTAGCAAGGCTAGTGCAATGTTTTCTTTAACTCTGGCAAAAAACCCTATACAAAACAAACAAACAAAAACAACAACAGCCAAACAAAAACAAGAATTTAAACCTGGTTAATCTTTCTTTCTATCACTCATGTGCCTATGGCTTATCCTTTTTGTTTCTGGAATCCGCGCCAAATACGATAATAAAAATAGAATGAAATACTTAGTCGGAAAAGAGTGTTGTGTTATATTTATATCTGAGACATAATCTAAAATAATACCAAATTCTATAAAAATAAGCATAAAGTATTCAGTATATGATTTTGAAGCAGACGCAAAAACAAAACGGTTGTCAGCAGACAAGTAATGCACTCTCTTCTGATTGGTTGAAATTGCATAGCGTTCAAACGTGGTGGCGGTGGCTCCGTGTCTGGGCACATCCTGAGTTTTAGAGGCAAAATTTTATTTACAAATTGTAGTCAACTGAAAAGGACAAATTCTATGCATAGAATGCACATAGATTAAGGAAAGGAAGAAATTATCAAATTTTATCATTTTAAAGCTCAGCATTGCCTTGCAAGCTGTATCCAAGGAAAAAAACGTACAACGACGCGTCGCGTCCTGAAAACGGCAGGTGGAATGCCAAAGCCTTTGAAATCGAAAGAGCAGCTGGTGCCACAATTTTGAAATGAATACACTTTAATAAAAGGAACGAACAGCCCTACAATAATTTTAATTGTTAATATTTACAAAATATTATGATTTAATAATTAGTGCAAAATGTCAAGACGTCCGTTCAAACCAGTAAACCTGAATTTGAAACTAAACATACCCGCAGCGACTCTAAAAACAAGACCCAGCATGTCGCAGACAGGAGAAATCATGGCAGCTGATTCCACGGACGCCTGCCCGCCTGTCGGGTTGAATTCACCAATGACCAATCTGGCAATGAATATGAGTGAATTATCAACAAGAAGGTATTTATCACGTGTTTGTGTGATTTGTTAATTCAATTTTTTATGTCAAGTAGTGTGTGCAACAAAGGACAGAAACGGATTCAAAATCAAACAATTCTCTTGTGTCCAACTTCCTGCGTGCCTTCTTTTAAAAGAATTAGGCCCTAACCTATGTTCAGACTGTGATTCCATCAGTTGCCTAATAAATATTACGCGTGATGGTAAAAAATGTATCAGAAAGTGCAATCTCATCGAGTATGAATTAGATCTGACAATAGGATTTTTATGTAGGCCTAATGTAGAGCTAATGTCAATGGCTTAGCTTGGCTGAATAACCTTCACATTAAACTTATTTATAATTATAGTTAGGCCTATGTCTTAATCTAAGGACATCGTTGAATGAAGCCCCATCAAAGTTATTGAATTAATGCAAGGAAATTTAGAAAACTGAAGTCATCTCCACATTTTTTAGTTCAAATTCAGAAACATGAATTGAAAGTAGGGCTGGTAGTGGTAACACTAGTACTAGTAGGCCTAGAGAAAAGCTTAATAATTATTATGAATGGAAACTTCTGACAATAACTTTTCAGACACAATTTTTGTTGTTCAAGTACTAGTGAGTTTATAATAATTTTTTTCTTTAAACAAGTTTGATTAAGCACAAAGGTTTTTAAAAATTTATTTATCATTTTCTTCTTCAGATTGATGTGATAATTAGGCCTCAACTCCTGGGGATGCCAGGGGCCTTGCCCTATCACTGTATTATGTATATCAGTATAAAAAGTATTCTCACCTTCAGGAAATACTGTGCTAGGAATTCCCTCTCTCCTATCCTTCTCTTTGTTTCTGCCTTGTTCCTTTTCTTCCTGTCATCTTTATCATATTTTTTTTCTGCCTTAAGTCCATTCTCTACCTTTTTCCCCAGAATGACTTTAAAAGATGGCCCATGCCAAAGTAGGATGCACTGGGCCTGACTTGTGAGGCACTCTCAGCAGTGCAACACATTTTTGTTCATATTCAGAGAGTGAGAGACATACATCACATAGTTGCTGTCTTGGTGTCTGAGTGTTCAATGACAAAGAAGAATGTCAGGCTTACAGAACTACACTGACAAAGTGACATTCACATTGGCAAGTTTTTATTTCCAGTTCTGAAGTAGTTCTGCTGTCTGGTAATTTCAGACTTCTCTGCTATTAATATATTATGATTTAATTGTGGTTTCTACAGATTACATACTCTTTTGTAGCCATTGCCATAATTATGCCTGACTATGAAATCAGGAAAGTATGACACATTTATTGATTTAATCTCTGATGCAAGGCATTTTGACTGAAGTTGAGAAGACCATACATATATATTGCATACACCAAAGACTGAAAGAGAAGAAAACTGTTGATAAATAATCCAAGTACCAAAAACAGTTTTTCACAGAATATGTTAGTAACTTAGTTTGTCACACATTTAGTCTTTTAGTTTTACTTTATACATCACATAGACAATAGAGTCACAACTGTTTTTGAAAGAAAGAACCTGAGAAGGAACCGATTTTGCTATAAATTATAATGATACAGTCTTTATAGAGTAGGTGTGGCTTGTCTAAGTGGAAGAAAGAGGCTGCCTGTAGTGTTGCTTGTCAGTTACTGAGTTAAGCAATATCAGCTGCACCTCTGCTCATTCAGTTCCTGCTGACAGCTTCATTTTTTTAAATGTAAAAGATTATGATAAAAGTGAAAGCACTGTTTGGGATTTTATTCTGTGAGAAATGTGAGCATTGTACTTTGGATCAGTGCAAGAAATCTGTGATTATTTCAAAGCATTACTTCCTTGACTGTTGCGGTTTGTAAAAGATAATCTGATCTAGACCTGTCTTTGTGTGCAGCAGAGCGCTTTTCAGCTTTAGTTTTATAAAATATCCCTGTAGTGATGTCCCTTTCTCAGTTTCTGGTGGTATATATATCTAAAACAAGGACAAGTGCATGAACCACATCAGATTCAAGTATATTAAAGCTGAAGATTTTGTGGTTTTAAAAAACAACAACATTAAAGCCCTGATTAAGTGATTATTCACAACTCTTTACTCTCTCAGTTTTAGAGCAGTGTCAGGGAAGATAAATTATAGACTTTACTGTTACAACTTTGAACTAAAGTCGGTAAAGAGAGTTGAAGTATTCAGGTATGTCAGTGAAGTGTTTCAGAGTCATCACAGTCATGTGAAACATTTTCCAAAAAGTTTTGACTTACACTTTCAGATCACCCCCACCCCCTTCCCCCATTTCTACTTCTTTCATCATAATGAAATGAGCACTTCAACAAGAGATGCCCAGTGTGCCAGCTAACGATCCTCTTTGCCATTTTATTCTGGTATTAAGAAAGACAGATCAGCAATCTAGTTTTGCATTTGCAGAGCAAGTTTTTGTTGTGTCAGCTTTTGGTCTTTGTTCAGTAGCTCTGATGATGTATGGATAGTGTTTGTAGTAGATGTTAGAAACTTCTTCTTCATCGAATGCTCAGATAGCGACTACAATTGACTACCATTTGAGCGGAAAGTACATTATGCTGCTGTCAAGCACAGGACAAGTCAGGCTCAGCACAAGAAGAAGGAATTCCTAGCACAGAATTTCCAGAAGGTGGGGATGCTATTTATACTGACATCCCCATGGGGGAATGTTGGAAATAAAAGTCAAGTCTTGGTCAAGATGTTCTTCTTTTCTTGTTGTTAGTAATAATAATTCACATCTAACTCATTTGTGCGTTTCAGAGGGACACCGAAGCGACGTCTGTCACTTAGCAGTGTTGACACTCCTCCATCTGATGATTACCATGCCTCCCTGGAAAGAGCGGTCAGTTCCGCCTCATCTACTGAATCAGGTAAGACTTCTTATTCATGAATATACATAGTGACCACTAAGACACCTGTTTGAAGGGATTTTTCCCTAGGAGCTAACATCAGTGTAGACTCTTCTCCCCCGAAAATCTTCTGATGAGACTACTAACCTATGTGCGAATGCATGCAGAACAGATGGTATATGTGGAAGAACCCTGAAATTCTGCGCTATTGAGCTTGCCAGTGTCCTTCAACACCTGTTCCAGGCCTCACTGGATACTTGTCAGATTCCAATTATTTGGAAAACTTCCAATGTAATACCTCTTCCAAAGATGCCCAATCTTTTTCGGCCTAATGATTTTAGACCTGTAGCTCTCGCATCTCTTGTGATGAAAACGCTAGAAAAGATCGTAAAATCTGTCATTCATTCCGCTACAGAGAAAGACCTTGACCCACTACAATTTGCGCACAGGTCTCAAAGGGGTGTCGAAGGTGCCAAACTATTCATTTTGAACAAGTTGTATAGCCACTTAGAAACACCTGACTCTCATGCCAGAATACTGTTCGCTGACTTTAGTTCAGCTTTCAATATAATGCAGCCTCACGTTCTGGTTAACAAAATAATTTCAAAATTTGATGTAGACAATCAACTTGTTTGATGGCTGATTGAATTTTTAACCAATAGACCACAGCATGTTTTGGCCAGCAAAATATCTTCTTCGGTTAGATTTACCTGCACTGGTTCTCTACAGGGTTGTGTCCTCTCACCACTTCTGTACATTCTATACGCAGATGATTGCAGAAGCAGCTATGGACATTCCTTTCTGGTAAAGTTCGCAGACGCCAGTGCTCTGTTATCTCTCTTATCCGGATCAGTCTTAGACCACGGTCCAGCCCGCACCGAGTTCATACACTGGTGTGATGAGGCCTATCTGGGGCTTAATGTTTCTAAAACTAAATATCTGCCTATCGACTTCAGAAGGTCAGGGCATACTCCTAAGAATATTATATCCATAATCAAGAAGTTGAAAATGTTTCGATTTATAAGTATCTGGGAACTGTTTTTGACCACAAGTTAAACTGGGACGTTAACACTGATGCTATTGTCAAAAAGGAACAACAACGTGTGTATTTTCTGAGGAAACTGAACTAATTTTTTGTAGACAAAAGGATTCTTTCCTTGTTTTACAAGTTGTTGTTGTCTTCAATTTAACGTCTGTTCACTCTAGTGATATAAGACGATTGTTTTTCAAGTCTTACATAGATAGTGTTCTAAGTTTTGCTTTCATTTGTTGGTACAATAACCTTAGTGTTAAAAACAAGAATGGCCTGCAGAGAATTGTAAGAATCTGCTAAAAAATAATTGGAAAAGAACAAAGAGATCTCATGTCGTTCTGCAATCAGCAGCTTGTACGCAAAGCCACTGCCATTTTGGCCGATCCCTCCCATGCTTTGTTTCCAGAATTTCAGCTGTTGCCTTTGGAACGCCGTTTTCAGTGTCCCATCAGCAAAACAAATAGAAAAAGAAATTCTTTTGTGCCAGTAAGCATTCAAATTCTGAAATCACAATGATGTTGACTACCTAGCTTTACATTTCTCCGAATTACTTGCCTGATTGTCATTGTTATGAGTGTAGTCTATACATAATTATGTGGGTGTGTGTGTGTGTGAAATAAGTCTGTCTTCTAGTCAATGGTCTTAAAACATTAAATTCATATATTGGTGTATGGTGTGCGTGGGTGTGTTGCGTATGTGCGTGCGTAAATAATGTTTTTATATCTTCTAGTCAATGTTTTTTGTGTGTTTTGGTTTTTTGTGTGTTTTTTTTAACATTGTGTTCACAATTGATGTGTGTGTGTATGTGTGTGTGTGCACACGCGTGTGTGTGTTTGTGTGTGTGTGTTCGTGACATTTTTATTTGAAGTCATTTTGGAATGTTTTAACCAATACGAAATATAGCTTTTTTGTTTCTTTGAGATTTTTAATCATATCAATCTGCCTGTCACAGTGTCAGTATTGTAATTGCCCTTCATGGGATGATTAAAGTGTTTTTGACTTGTCTTGACTTGACTCTTGCACACATTTATTAAAATCCATTTCACCTTTCGGAAGAGAAGGCTGTTGTGTGCCGGTGGTAGGATGACATCATTTACAAAATCCCATATACGTTGGTGTCGTGTTTAGACATTATCCCCAAAGGTGGAATGTGGCTATAGTGAGTTAACGATTGTACATGCCAAATCTCAGCATTGCTGAATCTCAGAGCTGTAGTTGAGGAACCAAAAAAACAAAACAAAACTTAAAACGCACAGTGGATAAGAATACTATATTATATGCCATGTGCTTGACACTGTGTATGTCTTTATAAATATATAGTGTGTGCGTGTGCTTGCATGCAGGCATGCATGTGTGTGTTTTTCTCCTGCGTTGGGTTTTTTTTTGGTTTGGGGGGGTGGAGGTAACAGTTACAGCTTTACCAGATTTTTGGCTTGCATTTTCTTATGCCCCCATCTTTCCAAGTATCAGATTTGTCCACCCAAAATTATTTGTATAATTATATATGCACAATGTGCATTTCTTATTGTCTGTCTATCCCAAGTTTCTTCTCTTTTCCCCTCTATCTCTTCCTCTCTTCCACCCCCCCCTCCCCCCTGTCCTGCTCATTTGTAACATCACTTAAATTTGTTCCTTTGTGAGTTTATACTCTCTCTTCTCCCTCTCTCTCACTGCACATAGAGAGTGACAAACAAATACACTTACATTCATGCACTACACATCACATTCATGCACGCACACATGCACTCACACACACACACACACACACACACACAACATGCACGCACTCACAATTAATCTACCTAATACTGTAATAGTCCTTCGGATGAGACTATAAACCAAGGCCCCGTGTGCGAACTCACGCAGAACATCTTGCGCACACGTTGATTCCTGTTCCGCTTTTTGGAAGAGTAGGCCATTGTGTGCCGGTGGGAACAGATGACACAATTTACAAATTTGCATACACACGGGGACTGGATGTAAAAAAGCACATATGTGCTTATTCCATTATCCTCGATATAAAAGAATATAATAAATAAATAAATAGTAATACTCCAACTCACCATGTCTTATGTTCTGTCTCATTAAAATATCTTTGGGATCCGAGTCAGAAGAGCATTTCTTTTGCAAATGTGTGCAGGAGTGTTTGTTGATTCTCCCACTCTGATCGACTCACCAACATTAGAACAGTAAGTATGACTTGAATGTTGTGTTTGAATAAAGTTTGTTTTTTCACTCATTACTTTTGGAATGATGAATGATATGTGTATTGTTTATTTATTTATTTACTTATTTATTTTTACCACTTTAAGTCATGGCAGATTTCTCTGCATGATATTCGGGATGCTCTCCCCGGGGAGAGCGCGTTGCCACAAGAGCAGTGCCACCCATTTTTGTTCTTTTTTCCTGCCTGCAACTGTATTTGTTTCCCTATCAGAGTGGCTTTTTTCTACATAATTTGTTTGTATGTCTGTGTGTTAGAGAAAACATGCCAAGTCACAGACGTTGAGAGAGAGAGTGTGTGTGTATGGTTGCATGCATGCATGTGCACAGCTGCATGATTTGCAAATTATGCCAGTTTAAGGTTGTTTTGCATTTGAAGCTGATGACAGCAAGACCAAAACAAAAAAAAGGGTATCAGAAATTAATCTCCCCCATGAGGATGCCGGGACCCTATTGATCACAGTATTCAGTATAAATATTAAAAAAGCATCCCCTCCTGAAAATTTTTTTGCTTGGAATTCTCTCTTTTCTGTCTTTCTGAGTATGTTTCTCTTTGTTTTCGCTTTGTTCCTTTTCTTCCTGTCACCTCCTTGTCTGTTTTATGCCTTCTTGGTCCATTTTCACTGCATGAATACAGATAACATTTTCTGGTGGGATTGAGACTTGTTATGACTTGCGCAATAATCCATTTAAATTTGTTGAAGTCTTGACCCACCTGTGGTGTGGAGATTGACTTGGGTGGTGGGAAAGGTTATGCCCTGCTGATCTTTGTGGCAATTTCTGTGGGGCTATTTTATGGAGCCTTTGCATGTTAAGTTGTAGCATGCATGTCTGCCTGATAAGGGAAATGTCAAGCAGGAGAAACGTAACTGCAGAAACTTAGACAGCCCAAATTTCTTCGTGTCCTTCTAGATTGATTAAATTCTCAGTACCCAGGACCCACCTAGACTGAAATGCATCCCTGGTAATTTGAATGTAAAACTGGTTTTATTCTTAATTTCTAACTTGAGCGCGTATTTTGCATCAACAGATTAAAACCTGAAAGGTCTACCCTATAATAATATATTATTATTCTGCATAATTTCTGAACTCTCCATCACACTTTGGCTAAGTGTTATGGAGACGCACAGACAAAATGTCCTAATATCACTGAGAGTGAACAGACGTTAAATTGAAGACAAAATGTTCTGTATTCATAATGTTCTTACATTTAGCATGTCATGTGCATCTGTTCAATATCAAGGTTGAGCGCAACTTTTGACCCTTCTTATGACAAGGAAAGACAAAAGATTGTGTATCAAATTTTAATGTTAATGACCTTGGTGATATCACTATCAGACACTTAAATTATCAAATACAAATTGCTATTTAACTTGTAAGACACAGACTGATGTATTTTACATTCAAAGCTAGATAAATGTATTCGTCAGTGTTGTATTTTTTGTTGTTGACATCCTTTGAAGCAAAACATAACAGTTCTTAAATCAATAAAAGAAAAAGATTTGCAAATTCTGTTGATCTTCCTCCCCCCCCCCCCCCCCCCCCCCCCCCCTTCCCCATGGGAAATAATCAGAGACTGCTATCAATCCAGAGATCATTTCGGTTGTTTACATTACAGTACTGACTACACCCCCTAGAGCAACCTGTGTTTACTCATCAGAGGGATATTACACTTTCCTGGAGAAAGTAAGCAGTCTGAATACTTCAGTGATAGGACAAGGAAGAACATTCATAATGGCAGATTTATCATTTCTATAACAGAAATCCAAAGGATACCAGTAAAACATTGGAACACCAAATGTGCACAAGTAATAATAGTCCAAGGATCACTTGGGTTTTTTTCTAAGAAAGATACTTTGAATTTACATAATTTGTAACATGTAAGTCAACATTTGAATGATGGGTTTTGAATAAACCATTCTGAGGTTAGGGGATTTAAACTTCAGTGTGGAAAGTCTAGAGATCAGATAGTCGGTCAAAGGCCAGCAGGCAAATTGTCAGAGCCATAATGATGTAACTAAGCTTTTATCAGACTGATGGTGTCGTGGATCAGGCCTAGCCTACTATAGGCAGGCTTGGGGATGAGAAAATAGCCAGGGGAGGTTGACACAATTCTTCTCCCCCACCCCCTCCCCTCCCCACCCCACCCCACCCCTTTACTCTTGCTCTCTGACAGGTTGATAGATCATTCAATTTCATTTCCCAAGGGCAGGACATATCTGCTATCAGATGTCTGCCAGGACCATGGTGGTTGCCCAAGGTGGTTTAGTTAGATGCAAACAAAACCTGTCTCCAGGCTTGCAATAAACCACAGCACTTTTCCTATGTAATTGGGGGGGGGGGGGGGGGATCTTCAGTCTTCTTGTCTCTGATGTTTCTTTGCTCTATAAAATCCAAATTTTTTGCATGCCTTTGTTTTTTTTTGTTTTATTAAAAAAAATCGGTGTGACATCTCATCTGTTATGTTTTTGCAGTGTAGGATGTTATTATAGAATACACAGACTACAGTACATTAAACCGTACATTGTGAATTAATAAGTAAAAAAAAAAAAGAGAGAGGGAAAACTTTAAAAGTGACACACGGAATACTTCAAAAGATGACGTGGGTACATGTGGCTTTTCTCTTCATTAGGTTTTAACTTGTTGCAAAATCTTACCTCCGGACAGTTAACAAAATTTAAAACATTTATGCAGACTGACAATCGTGCATGCACATATGCACCACACACACACACACACACACACACACACGCACACACACACTAATGCATACTTTTGTAGACCTGAGGGGCTTTGACTGGATAGTTGCTGTGACATAAGCTGGTAATCAGGCATAAAAGAGTTTTCAGCAGAGACTAAGCCCCTAGGGTGAGGGTAACATCTGGAAAAGCTCCCTAAACTCCAGTGAGGTTGCAGGGTTAATGAAGCATTTTCTTTTGGCTGGGGTGGTCCACAGAATGAGTGACTGGGTCAGAATAATGGTGCTACTTTTCATATGATTGTGTGTACTTTTGAAATAGAGTGAAAATTGCGTGCATGCATGTAAGCGTGCATGTAAATTTATTTAGGCTTGCACATGAAAGCTTGGTGAAGGGATTTGTATGCATGTGTGCTCTTGGATAAATGTATACTGATAAAACTTAAATTTAAAAGAATGTGCATGCGCTTTTGAATTCATAACGCAGGCATACACCCACTGACCTACGCACACAGTCACATGCACACATACACTCTCTGAGTCTCTCTCTCTCTCTGTGTCACACACACACACACACACACACACACACACACACTCACACTCAAACTGCTGGAATAGGGCTTAGCTCTTTGTTTCAGAGTTGTACTACAAAATGTGACTTGGGCTAGGAAGCCATCAGTACAGCTGTAACACTTGAAAACACTAGGGGGTGGAGTTGAGGTTCCAGGAAAGGGGAAAGGTGGGAGGGGATGGGCAAGGAGGAAGGGAGAGGGGGTGCTAGGAGAATTCAGAAAGGACTCTTAGCTTACTGGAAAGACATGTGTTGAAAACTTTCCAGTTCTTTTGCATAGTACTGGTTTGGCCTTTGTTGGGAAGGTTTGAGAAAGAGGTGGGGGTGAACATGGTATTCAAATGAAGTATAGACAGCCTTTAAAAAAAAATACTTATTTACTTTTTTAAAAGTATAGACAGCCTCCTTTCTCAAATCAAACAAAGAGACTGTATCACTCAGTGCTTTTGCCCCTTCAAGTAAATCCACTAAAGGTAACTGACAAGGGGTGAACTTTGTCTGCTGGTTCTATAGTGGTTGTATTTTTCTTCTCCATCAAATTGACCCAGGCAGACTGAAACCTGTCAAAGCAACTAGTGTTTTCAAGTTGTTAAAACTGTAGTGTAGTGATGGCTCCCATTTTGTAGGAGAAAATTTTGTCTGTTTTTTGTTGCAATTGTTATTCTTCTTCATCAGATTGACTCTGGTAAACTGAAAGCAATTTGATTTTTCTTTGCTGTTGTAACCTGTTCATTTAACTTTTAAGTGAAGACAATGCACCAGATTTTTTTATTTTTATAATATACTTACATTTTGGGGATATTTGTGTGTGCATATTGTGCGTGCGTGCATGCACACATGTGTATATTCCCTTGAAGTAAGTACAGTAGACAAAGGAGCAGATTTATTAGAGGCTGTCCTTTTACCCTTGTTACATGTACCAGACAGGTGCTTTGGAGGGGCAAAATTTGTTTGCCAACAGCTGCTAGCCAGTCCTCTGTGGCTGGTGTCTTTTATCTCCCCTTGACCCCCTGCCCCTCCCATCTCATTATCCTGGCAGTTTGGAAACTCCCCCTGGCTCTCCCCTCTCCCCCACCCCCTCCCCTAGAATCCCCACAGGAGGTGTGAGTAACAGCTGGTAATGCCAGTCCTGTTTGGTCCTGGTTTGCTTTGCCTAGATTACAGCAGTGCATGTGCTTGTGAGGGAATGCCTTATTGGATTACTTCTCATCTCTCCTAAAAGGGGGTGGGGAGGGGGGATAGGCCTAGGTGGATTGCTTCAGGGGCCCAGGATCTGTTGAACAGACCAGTTTTCTTTGGTACACTTACCACCTACCCACCCCTCCTGTCCCTGTAGAGATGGTGAGAAAATGGGGCTGTGTGTGGGGGTGGGGGGTTGATATTTGTCACTGCCTGTCCAATGGGTTTTGTGTGTACATATCAATTATCATTTTAGAAGTAAAAGAGTTGATATACTTCTTTTTTCATTTATCTTTCTGTTATTATTGCCCTCGCCCCTAATTGTAAATGAAAATAATAAAATAGAAAATGCTGGGGTTTTTATTACTTTCATCATATAAACTACTCGGAAGTATATGCATCTGCTCATTCCTATATGATCAATATTATTAAACACTTGCAGGCCTTAACCCTTCACTGCCCCTATTTGCTGGTACTTAAGCACATATATGAACTCTTCAGATTTGTTGAGACTGACTGAACATTTTCAACAATTAAAACATTGTTTCAAATTTTCGAAATAATGGACTGTTCTGGAAGGGGTGTGAGTGGTTCTTTTGCATGTTATTAAGAGGTTAATGTTAATTATTGTTATGTGTGCTTGATGTCCTTTGCAGTATCGCACAACGCTACAAGTCTGAAATTCCTATTGAGGCATATACAAAGTAAGAGTTTGCTGAGCAGTGTGCGACTGTAATCCTTTTTAATCCAGCTAGATGTGTAACCCCTCAGCTTAATTTGTAGCCTCCATTTCTTTGCTTTTTCCCCATTTTTATCTTTCCTTGCCAGCTAGTGTTTTGTGTGTGTGTTTGAAAATGTAGTTGTCAATTATTTGGGATTGGCTGTAACCTTGTCTTTAGCTGGAGAGTGGAGAAAAGATTTGCAGTAAATGTTTTTATTTACAAGTGTGTTTTGTGTTTTGGTAGTTTTAACTTGTTTTTAATTAACAGTAACTTTTGTTGTCAACCTAGAAATGCAGGGTCGTTAGACTTGGTCTGCACAGTTATTTCATTTGAACATGAATTAAATCGGCAGCAGGATTCAGGTTTTCACTAATGTTTTGTCCATGTTTTTGAAATTAATTTTGACATAAGCTTGTGAACTAAAGATAACTTTTATTGTCATCCTAGAAATACTGACTTGACTAGACTTTGACATTTCTTATACCAATTTGGCTGCCGCTGGAAGCAGATTTTCACAGTAGTTTTTGAAATTCAGTTTGATATTAGCTAAAATTATTTTTTTTCTGTGTTTTGTAATGTTATGTAGTATAATAACTTGTATAACTGTTTAAAGTGGATGTGCTTTTTCTTTTCTTTTTTTTTCTTTAAAAAAAAATCATGATGTGTGACTGCTTTTATTTTCTGTTTGATTTCTTTGCTAAATGGAGTGATTTTCATCTTTCTTGTGCTTGCTTTTGTATATATATATATTCTACTTATAATGATTTTTCTTGGTCACGTCTGTCAATTCTCTGATATTTTACAGTATATGATGGTATTCATTCGGTAGCCACTTTCAGTTACATTCACAAGACATGTTTATGTTTTTTAAAAGTACATTAACAAGTGGTCATAACTTATTTGGAAGGAGTGCAATTTGCTGGCAACATTTAAAAGCTTTAAATTAAGCCATGTTTATCATACTATTTACCAAACATCTTTGTTCATCCTCTGAGGGCAAAGATGACCATGACTTCAAATTTGCTTGAAAGATCTGTGAGTTTGGGTGTGGTGTGTGAGACTGATCTGGGCCGCTTTCTAACACAGTGTAATTGACAAGTAATTGGATATAGACACTGAAGTCAAATTAAAGAATTGGTTAGGATTTGCTGTGTATTATTCTTTTAGAAACAAGTAGAAACTTCATTGTGCAGGATTTATGAAAATTGTCCAAAGAAAAGGATCTTGGTCCAGTAAATATTAGATATGATGTTTATGGTAATTAAACAATCTAATTTAGTAGATTAATGTACCACCACATTATTTGGAATTAAGTACAAACATCTGTGTGTGGGATGATTGAATTTCTACATGGCCTTACTGACACTTAGTCATTAAAATTAAAAGAAAGAAGTAGCTCACTGTAGTACATGATTTCCTTTTACTTAGTTTGGTTGCCGTCATGGAGCAATACAAGTTTGTGAATATTTAATATTTGAGATCAAGTCAGTGAAGTACTTGTTTAAAGATGTTTGAAAACCAAGTGTACAGCTCTTAGGACTATGATTGTTTCATCACTTATTTAAATGCAGATATTAGAATCTAGTCTATGGGGTTTCCTCAGTGAGCAGTTTTGATCAACAATGGCTGTTTTCTGAGTTGGATTAACTGAACTGTTCTGATTGTCTGCATACTGTGTTTGTACTAAAGGACATATGTGCACAATGATTGTCCGTACCACTGCTTTATTGTCTCCTCACTTCCCATCTTTATTTATACCTCTGGCACAATCTGGCTCAAGTTATCCTCTTTTTCTCATCAGACCACCCCCCACTCTCTTTCCTCAAAATGAGTGTGGTCTTTTTGTGAGGGAAATGTGGTATGTGCACTCTTTATGCTAATGAACACTTACTGTAAGTACATAAGTAAATTTGAAATTTTATTCTAATGGTAGATTGTTTTCATCAGTCTTAAGTTTGAATAGCTGAAAGTAATGTATGTTTCATTAAAATGGTTTTGTTTTTACCTACCTACACATACATTATAACATGTACATATCATGATATGCTTGCATGTGTGTGTACTCATGCACACATGTGAGTGTTTGTCTTGAGTCTTCACACATATAAATTATAATTCAATTTATATGCACACACATGCATACTAAAACCCATGTGTGTGTGCACGCATATACACAGACACACACTTGAACGTACGCGTGCTGGCACACACATGCACACACCTGACACTGATAATAATAGCAGTGTTTTTGAATGACAGAGCAATTTAACTTCTCTTTTTTTTAATTTTTTATAGTGATTAACATAATAGTTGAGTTGCTATAAGAACTCAACTGTGAGAGCCAAGATTGCAAATGAAAAATAAAATGATGCAAGTAACAGGCAGTGTTAACATTTTTAAAAAATCATAAAGAGAAGACATTGAATATTATAAGAGTTCTTTTTAGGAATATATTATCGCGTATTTCAGACAAGCATTAATATGATAAAATGTGTATATGCATGTGATTCAGAATCATATCATTGGATACCTGTCTCAGTAAGCTTTTTTTCTGTTGTAGATAGTAGTCTGTACCTTTTTTGGGTTTCCTTTTTCCTTTTGCTTTTTTTTTTTTAAATTACATTTTTTTCTGGGAAGAAGCACAAACTTTGATAAAGAAAAGAAAATGGATAGCAATGCATTCTAACATGCACTTACAGAACTATAAACAATATAGTATACATGTATAATTACAAAAATAAACGTTTCTCTCGTTTTATATAGTCCTTCAGTTTCCTTGATTCACATATAAAGGAAACCTCTAATTAAGAAAGGATAAATAAGCCATTTCAACAGAATGTTTGCAGTTTTGTATTATTTCTTGTCATTTAAGAATCCTTGAGTACTGTTTGATTTCATGTTCTATGTTTTACTTTATGAAGAAAAGAAAACATTTGACTTGCAAAGTGATCTGATCAAAGATTTCATCCATATGTGCATTGTGTTGTCAAATCGAAGTAGATTTAGTTATGTGCTTGATTCTATGTTTGAGCATGTTTCACAATGGGCACTATTTAAGTTCTCTGTTATTCAGGAAAAAGACCATTGCCTTCAGAAGAATCAGCTCACAACCGGTAAGCTTCTGAAACCAGTTAGTACAAGCTGTCATATGTATACATTCTGTCTTCTGATTCTGTGTGCTGTGCTGTGTGTGTGTATGTGTGTGTGTGTGTGTGTGTGTGTGTGTGGAGAGAGAGAGAGAGAGAGAGAGAGAGTGTGAGTGAGTGAGTGAGTGAGTGACGGGTTTTAAAATCACTTTTTAAGTTTTCATTCTTCTGAGATTTATTTTAGAATACCTCATTCAGGAGACAAAACAAGAAATGGAATATGTTTTATAGCTAAGTATTACCTGAGTACATGTCAGTTTATGTATTGTTAGATTAACATGATGAAATCATATTTGTGTATGAATGCTGTTCATACTTTTCGTGTATTGGATAATAATTTTTTTGTTCTTTAGACTTATTTTTTTCAAGGCAAACATTGCTATCAAATTCTGCCTCACTACCTCCCCATGGAGATGCCTGTCTTGTTTTCATTTATTTATTTATTTGTATGAACAGTATCCCTACAACTGGAATGTCTGTGCTAGGACTTTTCTTTTTCTTTTCTATTGTTCGTTTCATTTGTACCTTGCATTGTTTCCATCCATCATGCACTAGTGAATTTATACTGTTCTTCTTCTTTGCGTTGCCTGGGTTATGTTGTGAGACCAGATCTTCTCTTTCTCTCTTGACACACCACCATGGGAAGAAAGAAGAACTGATACCAAAGTAAATACCTCTGCCCCCCACATAACAACAAAAAATGAGCAGAGTGAAATTTATACTGTTGTTATCAGAGATGCTCTGACATAGCACTGTTCCTGCCCTAAGTGTTCTGACTTTGGACCGTTGCTGTTCTGGCAGCCTCCTGCCCTGCGGTTGGACTGCGACAGTCCCACAGAGTTCCTGGACTCTATGGAAACAGAGGAACTGTGTCACAGTGCCCCTGCTACAGCCACCATCACCTCTGCATTATCTAGTGGCACTGGCGTTGCGTCTAAAGTCAACTTCTTTTTGGAGGAAGGCAGCTCTCAGGATAGTGGAGTAAGTCTGGACAAGGTTGGTGTGTTCTGTTTTCAGAGCTATTTTGTCCGCCTTAACAGTTCTGCCTGCTGTCTTACACTTTTAGTGAAGAATCTTTTGATGTGAGTGAAGTAGGGATTTCTTTAGATAGTACTTGTTCCCCCCCCCCCCCTGTTGTTTTTATAAAAAAAACTTTTTTAAAAATTGCTGGTCCAGGTACTTTTGATCTTTTTTTTTCTATTGCTTGCTTCTTTTGAAAAGGTTAAATGTAGTGAAAAAGAAATAAAAGAGATCATGTTTAAAAAATAATAATAATAATGAAACGTTTTGTAAATGTGGATATATTTTTTTGGCTAATAAGATTCTTACAGTATTTTTGGCATGTTATGATTCATGCAGTTGTGTGGCTTGAATGTTCTCTTTCTTGCTGTAAAAAACCCAAACTCTTATGTGTTGTTATTATAAGCATCATCATAAGTGACTTGTGCAATATTGATGAAAAACAGTTTGGATTCCAGGTTGGCAAATCAACCATAGATGCAATATTTATTGTGAAACAACTGCAGGAAAAGTATATGGAGAAGAAAAAGAGCCTGACGCACATTTTGGTTGACCTGGAAAAAGTTTTTGATAGAGTACCCAGAAAGGCAATCCAATGGGCCTTGAGGAAACAAGGTGTACCAAAGCACACCATCTCAATGGTTATGACTTTGTACAAGAACACCAGATCAAAAGTGAAAACTATAATTGGGACGTCAGAAAGCTTTGAGATAAAAGTAGGAGTGCACCAAGGATCCGCATTGAGCCCTCTGCTCTTTATCCTCGTGATGAATGAAATATCCAAGGAAGTGGAGAGGTCAGAAGAGATCTGGGAACTGCTGTATGCTGATGACTTAGTAGTAGTAGTTGAGAACAGTGATGATGCTACTCAAAGATTTGGCAATTGGAAACAGAGATTAGAACGCAGAGGAATGAAGGTAAATGTTGACAAGACCAAAGCAATGACAGTTGGAAAAGACCGCAGAACACATAGAGAGCAAGGCAAATAACCGTGTGGTGTCTGCCTCAAAAGTGTAGGGAACAATTCGATCAAATGCTCCAAATGTCAATATTGGTGTCACAAAAGATGTTCAAAGCTCAAAAGTCTGAAGAAGGAGGAGAGTATTTGTCTGCCCCAGTTGTATGAATAAGAAGGGTGAAGACAATACCGATGCAGGAAAGGAGGAGCTAGAATTTGAACAAGGGAAGATAGAAGTGGTAGACGAATTCTTCTACCTGGGAGAGATGATGAGCTGCGAAGCAAAATCTGAGTTAGCTGTCAGAACCAGGATTGCGAGTGCTTGGAAGAAATGGAAAGAATTGGCAAGTCTGCTCGGAAATCAGAAAATCCCACTGGAGAGACGCTGCCTGATATATAAGGCCTGCATCAGACCTGTTCTCCTGTATGGCTTGGAGACGTGGGTTTTCACAAAAACCGTCAAACGTTTGTTGAAGAGCTGTGAAAACTGAATGCTACGCTACATGACAAAGATCAAATGGGAAGACAGGATCACAAATGAAGAACTATGGAGAATGTGCAAAGTTGATGATCTGAAGTCTGTAGCTAGTACCAATAGACTGCGCTGGTTTGGGCACGTTCAACGGAAAGCAGACCACCACATAAAAAGAGCAATGAACTTCGTAGTGGATGGAAAGAGACCAAAGGGAAGACCTAGCAAGACCTAGGCTGCCTGTATTGCAGATGATCTTAGAGAAAGGGGCATAGATAAGGAAGAAGCTCAAAACAGAGAGAGATGGAGAAGGCTCATCAATGTCAA
Source organism: Rapana venosa (assembly GCA_028751875.1). NCBI lineage: Eukaryota > Metazoa > Mollusca > Gastropoda > Neogastropoda > Muricidae > Rapana > Rapana venosa. The sequence goes on from CM054136.1 coordinate 51,405,960, forward strand.
ACCTCCCCTGGGAGAAACATGACAAAAAAAGAAGATCATAAGTGACTTACCGTATTTTGTGCAGGATTTGGGGTTCAAAATTCCTGCCCCAGTTGGTTTTTTGAGGCGGAAATCCAAACTGAACGACATCTGTGAGGAGGCGTGCTCTCCCCACAAATACTCCCCCGTCAAGTCACCACAGAAACGGTCCTTGTCCTTCTCCCTCGGTGTAAGTTGTTCTCCCTCCAGCTTTCTGTCCGCAGTCACCATGGACTCTGGATTGTTCATGCCTTCATTAACAAATTTTTTTGCTTTTCTTTTCTTTTATTTCTGTAGGGATTTTTATTATTATTTTTATTTATTTATTTATTAGTGGGGTTTTTAAAAAAAAAATTCTGCATTATTACATTATTTGCTTGTTAGGTTTTAAAAAAGAAGGAATGGCTGGCATCTTTCCATGCAGCCTATTGTTATTTGCCTTAATTAAGGAAATCAGTAATTAAAAATATTAATCATTATGTGATCTTCTGTAGCCTTACAGAGTTGAGAATCAGAGTGTGTATAGTATTGATGATCTTGTTAGTTTTGGAAAGGACGTACATGCCTGATTCTATTCTTTTTTAAATTTTATTATGTGATGAAAACCTTGCCATGGCCTTATCAGTCAGTCCATATCAAAATCATCATCATGTTTGTTGCTGTGGTGGTGGTTATCAACATATGAAAGTTGAGAAACAGATTGATATTTCATGATGCATTGTATATATTGTAGGTTTATTGTATATATATCACACCAGTGCTTTCCTGTACAGTGTTGCACCTTTGTTCACAGACAACGGGGGGCAGCTCCAGTGTTGACGATGACAGTCCAGTGCGGTTAAAGCGGTCATCACTGACCTGTGGTGTTGGTAATGACGACGACGATGGGTTTCTGGATCTGGGGGACCAAGAGGTATCGGAGGTAAAAGAGGCTTTTGCTCTGCAGATGTTTTTTTTCTTTTGCTTATTTCTTCACTTTCAATTTTGATTCTTTTTTTTTTTTATAGACAGGAATGTGCTTGAGTGTCATTGTGATTTGTCATGTTTCATTCTGGGTTTATTTTAAGCCCTCATGAGTTGTCAGAACATTTTCATTGAGATAAAAAATCGTTGTGTTTTAACCAGTTTGAAAATGCATAAATATTGGGGGGGGGTTCCTGAAGAAAAGTAGTATCACAGACCCACAGATGATCGTGCAAACATGAATGCGTGTGCATACATGTAGTATAAAGACAGTTGATGTAACACAGGGATGTCTGACATGGTGTGACCAGTTCTTGTGGTGTAGGGCCTAGTTGTTGAGGTGTAAAGGTCATTTGATGTGCTGTAGGGGCCTGTTGATGTGGTGATGGGGCCTGTTGATGTGGTCTAGGGGCCTGTTGATGTGGTCTAGGGGTGGTTGATGTGGTCTAAGGCTAGCTGATGTGGTCTAGGGGTGGTTGATGTGGTCTAAGGCTAGCTGATGTGGTCTAGGGGTGGTTGTTGCCTAAGGCTAGCTGATGTGGTCTAGGGGTGGTGGTTGTGGTCTAAGGCTAGCTGATGTGGTCTAGGGGCCTGTTGATGTGGTGATGGGGCCTGTTGATGTGGTCTAGGGGCCTGTTGATGTGGTCTAGGGGTGGTTGATGTGGTCTAAGGCTAGCTGATGTGGTCTAGGGGTGGTTGATGTGGTCTAAGGCTAGCTGATGTGGTCTAGGGGTGGTTGTTGCCTAAGGCTAGCTGATGTGGTCTAGGGGTGGTGGTTGTGGTCTAAGGCTAGCTGATGTGGTCTAGGGGTGGTTGTGGTCTAAGGCTAGCTGATGTGGTCTAGGGGTGGTTGTGGTCTAGGGGTGGTTGATGTGGGTCTAGGGGTGGTTGATGTGGTCTAAGGCTAGCTGATGTGGTGTAGGGGTGGTGGTTGTGGTCTAGGGGCGGTTGATGTGGTCATGGGGCGGTTGATGTGGTCTAGGGGTGGTTGTTGTCTAAGGCTAGCTGATGTGGTCTAGGGGTGGTGGTTGTGGTCTAAGGCTAGCTGATGTGGTCTAGGGGCGGTTGATGTGGTCTAAGGCTAGCTGATGTGGTCTAGGGGTGGTTGATGTCTAAGGCCAGCTGATGTGGTCTAGGGGTGGTTGATGTCTAAGGCCAGCTGATGTGGTCTAGGGGTGGTTGATGTCTAAGGCCAGCTGATGTGGTCTAGGGGTGGATGATGTGGTCTAAGGCTAGCTGATGTGGTCTAGGGGGTGGATGATGTGGTCTAAGGCCATGTGATGTGGTCTAGGGGCGGTTGATGTGGTCTAGGGGTGGTTGATGTGGTCTAAGGGTGGATGATGTGGTCTAAGGCCATGTGATGTGGTTAGGGGCGGTTGGTGTGGTTAGGGGGTGGTTGATGTGGTCTAGGGGCGGTTGGTTGTGGTTAGGGGCGGTTGGTGTGGTCTAGGGGTGGTTGATGTGGTGTAGGGGTGGTTGATGTGGTCTAGGGTGGTTGATGTGGTCTAGGGGTGGTTGATGTGGTGTGAGGGGTGGTTGATGTGGTCTAGGGGTGGTTGATGTGGTGTAGGGGTGGTTGATGTGGTGTAGGGGTGGTTGATGTGGTGTAGGGGTCAGTTGATGTGGTTGTAGGGGTCAGTTGATGGGGTTTAGGGGTCAGTTGATGGGGTGTAGGGGTCGTTGATGTGGTGTAGGGGTCAGTTGATGGGGTGTAGGGGTCAGTTGATGGGGTGTAGGGGTCAGTTGATGTGGTTTAGGGCCAGTCAGTCAGTCAGTATGGATTGTCTGTTTCAGATCAGCGAACACATGTCTCAGGGACTGTGCAGTTTGATGAACGACCCAGTGATTGAAGAGCCCAGTGCAGTCGGTGAAGAGCCCTGTCGGAATATCAATGTCATGGACTCCACAACACCTGTGGTAAGCAATATCACGTCTTTTGCTTATGGCTTTTCTTGATCTGGATTTTTTTTTCCAGTGCTGTCTTGTTGGTAGGGCCATGTATACTGGAGTAAGATGGGGAAAAAATGTGATCTACTCTCTGATGATAGAGAAGTGATATTTTCTGGTATTGGTAGTGAAATATTTTTATTTTTCATCCACTGTCTCTCAGGCCAGTTTATTGTAAACAAATATAATTGAATTTGAAATTGAAAAAAAAAAATTGAGATCCTTGAATGTGGTGTGGAACCCTGCCCCCCCCCCCAAAAAAAAAAAAAAAGAAGAAAAAAGTAGTTTATTTGTGTATGGATTGTGCAGTTTTTTATTGGTTTTATTTTATAGGCAAGAACTCTGAAGTTTACCCTTGTCATAAGATAGAAAAATCAATGATATAACCCTTGGCTCTGCCACTTTATCTATAGATACTGTTTCTAGCAGTTTGATGAATACCTTCATTCTTCACCGATTCTGCTTCCTTTTCTGTCACATCCTACTTGTCTGTTTTCTTCCTTCTTGGTCCATTCACCTGCCTTTTTTCCCCAGAGAGTCGTAAAGTATAACAATTCTCTCTCGTGCTGAAGTCGGATGCGCTGGGCCTGACTTGTCAGGAGCTTAATGGCAGCGCAACGCATTTTTGATCATATGACAGACAATAGTTGCCGTCTAAGTGTTCAATGAAGAAAAAGGATCTGTCTGCTTATACAGCTATTTCTTGATCTATGTACTTTTTGTTCATGTATTGTTTCTAATGTGGGTCTTGTTTAATTATTCACAGCTATTGGTTTTTTAAAGAACTACAAACGCTGTCAACAAACTGACAAATGTGGCAGAGTCGAAAGATCTTACCTGCCAAACGGTTCCTGAGGAGGTCGCAGTCTGTGGATGTTCGACCCAAACGCCAGGAGCCTCCGGAGGAGCTGTCCAGTCAGAGCAAGCGATGGAAATCAGAAAAGTGCCATGATGATTCCTGCCTCTCTGAGTCAGAAAAGGTCAGTCCTGCTTCTTTGTTGACAGATATAAACAGAACCCCTGCTTATAATTTTAGGCAAGGTTTTCTGGTGTATTTTCTGTGTTAATTGTGCTGTGGATCAAATCACTTCCATTATTACCCCTCTGATAACTATTGCTGTTGTGGATGGCTTCATGTTATACGGAAGTACCCACTGTCTTTTCAAGGAATCTCTCTCTCTATATGCTAATGCCTGTCAGGATTTGGGGATTTAGAATAAAGGTTTGAGGCCAGGTTGTTATGGTGGCTATTTTGACTTTTGTATTATGAATTGAATCAAATTGGATTATATCTCGGAGAAGCAATGGAGAGGAGATGGGCGCCGCCAAGCAATCCACGCCCACAGAAATACCTACATGGACAACACTGCAAGGAAAGACATGCCGGATCGGTTGAGGCCCGGAATACCAACAACCGCGCCTTCCATTGGAGCGTTCCAGGATGGAGGTGGAAAATATGCGACTGGGACGCAAACAGCTATCAAACTCCAGGCTGAAAGGACCATCTTTGGGTGTGGAACACCCGCCCTTTGTACGCATGTGGGAAGCCCCAAAAGAGCTAACCCACAAAACTTCGAAGAATCGAATGGGACTACTGGGACTGGCGAAGCCCTTTGGGTCGGTTTCGGCAAAAGCAACTACAGAGGGGATCACAAACTATGGTATATGGCGACGACCCCAAACACCAACCGGAGTAGGTTTCTTGTCAACAAGAAGGGGGACAAAACAGTGTCATCAGCGTCCCCCAATTTAAAGCAGATGATCTCCATGCGTGTGCAGAAAAACCACACAACATGACCATTACAAGTTATGCACAAAACGACTACGTGATGAAGCAATCGGTGTTTTAGGGATTTGGAGGGCCTCAAATCAACCCCAAAAGAAGGTTTCTCGTGATCCAGGGGGGACTGAATGCAAGATCGGACCTTCGCTTATGCCAAGGGCCGGGGACAGTGGCCGTTTTGGGTGGCGAAATAATGTTAGAGGTCTCGACTTTTGGAAATGCAAGCGCCACAATTTACTGTCGCCAACCCCTTTTCCCCCAAAGACATCAAAAAGAATGACGGGGACTCCCAAATGGAAAGAACATAACCAGTTTTGTACTTTTGGCCCCCCCAAACGATTTAAGTCGAGATAAAAAAAACCCCAGACAAAAAAGTTTCCCTGGGCTGATATTGGTAGTGACCACGACATGGTACTCATGACCATACAGTAGCTAAAGCCCAAAGAACCAAGAGAATCCCATTTGCGGTTCAACATGGAAAAAGTGAAGGACCCCCAAGTCGTGAAATCTTTTTAAAGCTAGATAGGGGGCAGTTTGAGCATTGAATTTCCTCCCAAAAGACTCAACAAACCCCATGAGCCCTTGCAAGCCATTCGGAGACAGCGCTGGGGGATCCTTTGGGAAAAAGGGGAAAAAAAAACCAACCCGGGGGGTTTCCAAGAATTTCCTGGCCTGTGCGACCAATAGGGAGCTAAAACCCGTGAAGAACCAAAAACCCAGAAAAAAGGCCGAAGAGTATTGAACAGTCAAAAGGTAATCAAAAAGAAGATGACGGGCCATGGGGAACTGGATGTCGAAAAAGCTCCAAGGTTTAGAAGGCAATGGCGGGGAAAAAAGACAGCAAAAAGGGGTACCAGACCTCAAGTATAACAAAATCCAGCAGCCAAAGGGCCCGTTTTGAAAACAAAGAGGGGTCAGCCTTACAGGAGCGCCCCCTTCATGAAGAGATGGGCGGTATTGCAGAGCCTGTAAACTACAAGTGAAGGTGATCCAAAAAACTTCCGAGCAAAATCCCAGACCATCGTCCTGAACACAAGGTGTGGAGGAAGGGTAGAAGAGCAGTAAATCCCCGAAAAAGGGGGAAGTCCCAGGATTTACAAAATCCCCGGGTGAGCTCATCAAGAACGGAGGCCCCCGAGATGATCAAGGCTTAACAAAATCTGAAAAGATTGGACCGCAAAGAGTGGCCTGAAAAGTGGAACCCAATCCTCTAGTTCCACTTCCCAAAAAAAGGAGACCCGAAGAAGTGCCAAAAAATTTCAGCAAATCAGTCTGATAAGCCACCAAACAAAATTTGCTCGCATTGCCCTTTAACAGCTGAAAAACCCCAAGCAGAAGAAAAACTATCAGAAGAACGGCAGGTTCAGACCGGGCAAGCACTTCGAACAGATCTTAACATCAGAATGCTCATAGAGAAACATCTCCCAAATCGACAGTTTTTCAAAAACTTTTATTTATTCAAGAAGGCCCCTTTGATCGGTGTGGCAAGAAGCCTGTGGCAAATCATGAGAGACTATGCTTCGCGGGACCTGATTCAAGTTTTCCCGGCGCTGTTTTTGACAGCTCCACAGGCAGTTCATGGGTGGAGAAATCGGGGAGTTCTTCCCGGGCTTCAGTTGGGTTGACAAGGCTGCCCGTTTCCCCCGTTCTTTTAAGTGTTCCCGGGGGAACTCTGCAGGGGCCCCTTGGCTTCAAAACCCACCAATGGAGGAAGGCCGTCTGAAATCTCGATTCCAGACGATATTGATCTATGGGGCCCCAGGAAGAAGAAAATCCAGGATTCACCACCCGACTGAAAATCAGCCAATGCCCCGGTATGGAGATCAGCACAGAAAAGAGCAAGATCCTGTGAACAGTCCACACCCACCATCCCCCAGCATCAAGAGAGGGGCGAAAATAGAGGGGTGGAAACTTTCAAGTACCTTGGAGCCGTCATCACCAAAGAAGGCACGAGCACACAAGAGGTGAAGATCAGACTTGCTGTGGCACTCTCCTCCATGACTAAGCTGGCGAAAGTGTGGAGAAACCACAACATCAGAACCCACACTAAGGTCACACTCTACAAGGCACTCGTCACATCCATTGCCGTGTACAGCTGTGAAGCATGGACACTTACTGCCGATTTAGAACGTCGCATTCAAGCCTTTGAGATGAAGTGCCTCAGGCGGATCCTGAACATCACCTACAGAGACCGCAAAACCAATGACTACGTCTGGCAGCAGATCGAGGCACTGGCTGGCAAACAAGAACCATTGCTAGATACAGTCAAACGGAGGAAACTGAAGTGGTTTGGCCACACAACAAGGCATAACAGCCTGTCAAAGACAGTCCTGCAGGGAATGGTGGAAGGAGCAAGGAGGCAGGGACGACCACGCAAAAGCTGGATATCCAACATCAAGGAGTGGACCGGCCTCACTGTACCAAGCCTCCTGAAAACAGCCCAGGACAGAACCATTTGGCGGTCCACTTGCAGCGTCCATGCGGGTACCCCAACGGTTGTCCCGACCAAGGGATGACAAGAAGACAAGAAGAAGAAGAAGCAATTATGCACTGGCTGTTTTTATGACTATTCCTTGGTTGCCTCTTTGAAGACTTGTTAAGAAACGCATTACAGTTTGAACAAATTGCCCATGGCTTGCACTACGCAGCAGTTCTGTTGTAAGCTTGAAACGCTAAGAGTTGTAGACTCAGATGATGTGACTTGGACGTGGACCAGTTGTTGTGTGTTCAGACTTCTGCCCGGCGCATCCATCGCTCTCACTCAGAGACTGCGGAGATGATCATGGCTGCTGTGCACAGGATGAGTGAACAGCCAGATCTCATCGCTGATTCATCCAAGGTAAGCATGCACGCTTGCATGCACACGCGCGCACACACACTCACATGTAGACACATACACAACCGCGCGCACACACGCACGCGCACGCACGCACGCACACACACACACACACACACATATGCATATACATTATGCTTGTGGAAGAATTTTCTGATTTTGAAAACTTGGTTGTGTGGTAGTTAGCATGGAAAGAGATGACCAAAAGCTGTAACATTAATCTTGTTAAAATGTGCAAAATCTGGTTAGGGATTATACCTTGTACTACATGTACATTTACGCAGTTGTTATGGTATGATATTTGCACTGATGAGTATAATGTGAAGTGTTGTAACGTAGCGTGACTTGTGTGTTGGTTGCAGCCGTACATTCTGCCCACCGTCAAAGGCAAGCACCAGGACCTGAAGTCAATATCCCCTGAAACTGTAAGTTGTCGTCCTTATAGTATTTCTCTCTTGGAACAAGACAAGACAATACTAGCACTCAAGGTTGTTTATTGAACACAGTCTTGCTAAAAAAAAAACAAAAAAATTTAAAAAAACAAACCAAAAACAGCAACAACAACAAAAACCCAAACAAACAACAAAAAACACAGTCTTACTACATTCACTCAGAGTTGATGCATAAAGATAATGACTATTCATTATTCATGATTATTGGGAATAGGTTGGTTTTGTGTGTGTTTTTTATGATTCTCTGTAAAAAAATTAAATGTGGATGTTTTTTTGACTACACAGTTGCATCCCACTTAGTATTTTGGATCTTTAGGTACTGCACTGAAAAATATGTCCTAAAAGTTTGGTTACTATCAAATTTTTCATAATTTAAAAACACCAGAAACATGAAAGCAATTAGTGTATGTTTTTATTATTTTGTGTGTGTTCGTCTTCAGTGTAAAAAGCAACAAATTTATTATTGCCATTTTTCGTTCATCTTCAGTGTAGAAAGCAACAAACGTATTAGTTTTTAATCTGATTGTTTGTCATGCAGGAATGTTAGAGTGTTGTGTGTTACAGTCTTTGGTTGGTGTTTTTTTAAACAGCTGTCTGGGTTACTGGGAGGTGACTACACAGACCATGTGGAGGAGTTTCACATCATTGATTGCCGGTACCCCTACGAGTTTGAAGGGGGTCATATTGAGGTGGGTGCAGTCACTTTCCCTTTTCAGCCTTAAACATACACTTTTTAACCCTAGTAGCGCTGAATATGCAGCAACAAGCCTCACTTCTATTGGCTGAATTAACATTGGCTAGCATTGTTTTGGAGGAGGGTGGGCTCAAACAACCCTTGATATTGATATATAAAACTGAATTAAATGTGTTAAGCTATATATCACTGGAAAGAACAGATAATATGCTTTTAAATGAGTGTAATTTTATAATAATGTGTAGTGATTATGATTATGTAAAAAAAAATCAAAAAAAAAAAATCGTGTGCGCACTACTGATCACTGTTCCATCGTCAGGGCCCCAGATCGATTTTAACACGATAAGCAAAGTTCTTGCGGTGCATAAATGTCATGATTAGGTAAACACTATTTCTTGACATTAGTTTTCAAAAAATAAGGAGTTTGTATCGCTTTAACGGTCACCAAATACTCGGAAAAGTTCAGCGAAAGGATCAACGCCATCGTGACCGTCATGGCGGAATGTGCGAAGTGGTGGCTTTCTATGACGAAAATACAAAGATCGCTTGATTTCATGTGATGCAAAGTATTCAGCAGCATAGCGATTTGACTCAACAACAGTTATTTCGAAGCCTCGTTGCGTCAAAATAAAGTAAAACAATCTGTGACGTCGAAATCGCCGAGTAGTGAAGAAGTCCATCCAGCAAAAACTAGCACCGCTCGATTCAGTCCGATCGCGATCAATTTTAACCAAGTTTTTCAAAAATATTCCACTATCCTTACCTCATCATCTCTCTTATTGTTTATTTCAACCAAATCCAGCCTCTAAAACTCCTCGCTGTCAATATTGTAAAAAAGCTCGAAAAACGCTTGAAGAAATTCTAGTGCAAACACTGGCCGCCATTTTTGTTGAAGACGATCTCGGCTGGTCTGAAAAAAAAAAAAAATACACTCTTAACCAATCAGATTCTTCGTTGCTTGTGTGTGTCAAACGACCTTCACCCCTTTCTGCGGGCCTACAACGGCCTTAACATTCATTGGCTGACCTTTGAAAGCGAAAGTAAGCTTTCAACTATGACCACCCATGTCATCCCGGAATATTCCGGGATCCGCCACACAGCCTAGACCCGCGGTTCCCGGAATATTCCGGGAACCGCGCTACTAGGGTTAAAATTCTTTAAAAAAAAAAAAAATTATGCTGTTATATCGAGGATAATGGAATAAGCACTTGTGCTTTTTTTTTACACCCAGTCCCCGTGTGTATGCGGATTTGTGAATTCTGTCATCTGTTCCCACCGGCACACAATGGCCTACTCTTACGAAAAGCGGAACAGGATCTAACATGTGCGCAAGATGTTCTGCGTGCGTTTGCACACCAGGACTCGGTTTATAGTCTCATCCGAAGGACTTTTGGGGGAGAGTGGAGTCTGCACTGATGTTAACTCCAGAGGAAAATATCCCCCTTGAACAGGAATCGAACCCGGGTCTTCAGATTGCGAATGCAATGTTCTGACCACTAGGCTGTCCCGTCCCACATTTGATGCCGCATAGGATTATAGATCCATCACACGTGGGATTGTCCCCCTCTTTGGCAGGTTTTTTGCCGTCTCTGGGTCAGATAACAGAGCATATGTAGCTTACTACCACCAAAAGATAAAGGAGACAACAAAACAAGTAAAAATTAGAAAGTGCTCTGCATTTTGTTGTTGTTTTTGTTGGTTGTTCTTGATGAATGAAGTTTTCTGCCTGTCTTTACAACAACAACAGAAGTCATAATCAGCGGTATTGTGGCAGTTTTGTTTTTTTCTTTGTGCTTTTCTGTTTTCATTTAATTCTCCCCAGAAAACCAGTCATATAAAGTCCACTGCCAAAGTGTGTGTTACCTTTTTAACATGCTTTAGTTTGTGCCGTCAAGTTTTTAGTATTGAGTTGTAGCTGCAAATGTCTGAACAGGTGAGCTGTTCTCTGTGTGTATGTGAGTGAATGTGTACGTCCGTGCATACTTCTCGCAAAAGTGTACATAAATGAAACCAAAAATCGTGACTTTCCTACCACCCACAGTTAAGTTTGAGATGTTGGTCTTTGTTGGTTTGTATGGTTTTTTTGTCAGTTGCTGGGTGAAGTGAAGGTGTGAATTATTTCACAGCCAGTGTGCTGTCTTGTTGACTGGGTGTTTGGAAGAAACTGGATTAAGAGGTACAGTTCAAGTGCTGCCCCCATAGATTTCTGAATACTTTTGTGTCAAGAAAGAAAGGTGGCTGTTATTGCTGTGATATATTCAACCATCATACCGTGATTACGCTTTGACAGTGCAAAAGTAACAGTAGTGACTTTCTTCTCTCTCCTCCTGCTTGCAGAAAGCCAGCAACATCTACACACGAGAAGCTTTGATAGAGGAGTACCTGAAAAATCCCCGGAGGCCCCAAGACCCCAGCAAACGTTTCCTGCTGGTGTTTCACTGTGAATTCTCCTCGGAAAGAGGCCCCAGTCTGTAAGTGACAGCTTGCAGGGGTGCGGTTCTGCATTCTTTCTTTACCTTGTGTTGTGTTATACTGTCTGTCTGTCTGTCCAGAATATTGTGCCTGCGAATCACATGGAAGTGTGTGTGTATCATGTTGTGATATACTTAGTGTACAGTACACTTATGTGGAAGCATGTTTCATAGTACTCATTTAAGATATACATATATGTGGAAGTGTGTATGATATTGTGCACTTTGTGTTCATTTATGTGGAAGTTGGTATCGTATTATGTTTTTTGCATGTGAATGATTCATATAATAGTGTTTTGATTTGTTTGGAAGGTGGGGGGTACCAGAAAAAGTACACAAAACTGTATAAAGAATATTCTGAAAAACCAAACACATTTTGGGACCCTTTTAAAACATTTCCAGCTTGTAGTGTCTGACGTCAAAGCCCAGTGGTTAATACCATCAACCTTGTGATCTGATGGTGACTGTGGACTTTGGATTTGATCCCAGGTGGTGCTTGGCCTGTGAGGGCCTGGAGTTGACTTTGGTTCTCAATCTTTTGTTGAAGTCCTTCACACAGACATGGTCGGTGAGAGGGGTGGTTGGTGGTGGTGGTGCTGTGAAACAAACTTACCCAGGATGTAATATATAATGTTAAAAGAGATGGGCTTTTGCCAAGTTCAGTATTCACAAGTCACAAGTGCAGTGTCCCAATCAGTGAGTCATCATGGTGAATCAAGTGACTTTAGCTTAACCAAACGAACAAACAAAATCTTGAGTGATCACTTGTGTAGAAGCTATAAACGTTAAGCGGGAGTGTAAATGCCGTTATTGAAGACTGGGATTGTGAATTTCAGGTACAGGTTTTTGCGCAGCAAAGATCGAGAGTCCAACAAGGAGTGTTACCCTTTCCTGTACTACCCAGAGATGTACCTGCTGGAGGGGGGATACAAAGCTTTCTTTGAGCACCACAAGGTAAGTCTTTCTCACCCAGCCGCTGGCCACCACCATCACAAACAACCACTGCCCACCAATAACGAACAAAAAAACCCCCAATACCTAATTATTCACTCTGTGTCCTTTCCCCCATCCACAAGAAGTGTGATTTGGGTTTTGCCTTTTGTTAGATTAAAGATGGATTCTTCTTCTTTGTTGTGGTTGAATGCTGAGACAGCAGCTGTCATCTGTTATATAAGCAAAAATGCGTCACGCTGCTGTTAAGCGCCTGACAAGTCGGGCCCAGCGCATCTGACTGACATAAGAGAGAACTATCATCTTTTAAGTCTTTCTGAAAAAAAGGCAGGAGAATGGACCAAGGAGGCAGAAAATAGACTAGAAGATGACAGGAAGAAAAGGAACAAAGCAGAAACAGAGTGATAGAAAAGAGGAAATTTCTAGCGCAGAATTTCCAGAAGGTGGGGATGCTATCTATACTGACAGTTCCCTGGCATCCCCACGGGGGAGATTAAAGATGGATGATTTGGGGTTGAACCTATTTGAAAACAAATGGCTGTCTTACTACATGTAGGGACTGACAACATCTTTGTGAGCTACAGTTGTACTGAGAGCAAACTGTTGATAGAAGGATTGTGTACATTTTTTTTTAGGTGAGTGGGGACTGAGTTGACTGATTTTCCTTCATGGCCAAAATGTTTGCTGGCTGACTTAATGCCCTACATATTCTTTTTGTTTTATGCTGGTTTTTTTTTTTCTTTTCAAAGCGGTATATATATTTCTTTGATTTCTGTGTTTGGAAATGGGTTTCTGGGTGTGTGTGCATGCGTCTGATGTGATGTGATCTGTAGGAGGGAGGATCTTCGTTGTCACACTAATGATGTTTTCTGTTGGTCAGAACCTGTGTGAGCCCCGGACCTACAGGCAGATGCTGCACAAAGACTTCTCTGAAGACCTGCGCAAGTTCCGCGCAAAGTCCAAGTCCTGGAACGGGGAAAAGTGTCAACGGCCAGGACTTCGAAATCTGAAGTTTTAAAAGTGGGGCTTCACACATGGTGCATTGTTTTCTTCAGTCACTCTATTTATTTATTTATTTGTTTCTCTGTGGGTGTTTTTATGTTAATGTACTGTGGGTGTTTTTTTTTCTCTTAAAGATGAATTGTACTTTCCCACTAGAAATTGACCAATTGAAATGGAATTGTTTATAAATACAAATGAATTGTTGAGTGTTAAGTTTTGAATTTGAATAATTGTATGAAATCAGCAGAATTGGAGAGTATTGTATGTTTAGTTATGAATAAATCGTCCCTCTTCTGGTGTAGTCAGTTATTCCCAATTTGATCTTGGGATAAACTGTAACTTCTGTTTTGGCTGTTATTTCATTTTTATGTTTGTTTTCCCCCTTTTAAAGGTACAAGGTATTTTTCTGCTTTTATCTGTGAATAAGTGTTCTAATTATTTGTAGGCAGCATTGGTCATGTAAATAGCAGTTAAGAAAGAAATGAATAAGGTTAGTTTTGAGGGATGCAATTTTTGTATTATTTTTTAAATTATTATCCTTTATGCCTTTTCTCTTGACAAAAGCTGTTTAAAAGCTGGTCTTCTGTACTTTAAGACTAGGGATAAATCAGTATATTGATTGGACTGTTCCTGCTTCCTTTGTTCTGTTGGTTTGGGAGCGAATATGTGACGAAAGATTGGCCAATTATTGGACACGAGTTGAGAACAGTAATATGTTATGTATCATTCTGTTGATCTTAATATTTGTATCACTGGGAGTGTATCAAGCATGTGTGTGCAAATTTAAGTTCTGTTTTAAGATGTAGTATTGTTTTACTGTGGTGTGAAGGGTGTATTCGGTGTAATTATCTTATTCATTTGTTTGGTTTTAGAGTGGTTGAGTATTTGCTGTTGTAAAAGAGTACTGCTTGCGTTGCACAATAGCATGTGTTCATGTTGACATACTTTACATCTACGCACAGGGTCGACTATCTCGGTCAGAATACATATTCTGGTGGCCAGTTTTGTAGTGAGAATTCTAGCAGAAAGACATCATCATGCTGCAAACCACAACACAAGTCCCTGCTATCATGTAGCTTCTCTCTTTTGCCTTAGATGTAACAGTCCCTAAATCTGAAATCTCCATTGGGGCGTAAATACAACCACAATAACGCCTTAGATATATCCGTCTGTTTCTGTAACCTTGGTGAGAGTGTGATGCCAAGTTTTATCAGTTACTGTCTGTCTTGATGTCTTTCCTTGCTATCCGTACAGTACATTACATAGCCATTTATTCCCTGTTTCAGTGACATTTTATTGCTGCTTTTTGCAATGCAATCATTTAAATGTTATAACAGTTACAACTTTTTTTAAATGCCTTAAGCAGTTTTTTAGTTCTGATCATATGTTAAAAAAAAAAAAAAAAGACTTAAACTTTTAACAAAAGATTATGCATGAAAAAAATTGGTATACTCAGTTCGAAAGAGACCATGAGACAATCGCTGTATACTTACCTTGGTGGTGTATACCAATGAGCTTTGTATGATCCCTGTGTTTGATCATGCCCTTCTTACTGTTGTTTTATCTTCATTCACCGTTATTAGCAATTGACATATCGTTGCTATCTTTGAAGACTACAGCACATATCAAAAGGGGATCTATGACTGAAAAAGTACGCTTTTGATTGATTTCTTGTGCTGATCAACAGAAATTCATCAGCTTTACTCTACATGCAAATACAGTAGTGACTGTGTGACTTGAAGATGAATAATATGAACTTTGTCACGTTTGTTGACGGTGCTTTGCATGTTTCCATGTTATTGTGTACCTCTTTAAGATAATTAATTCGATGTCACTTTTTAACGCATATTAAACCTTAGGGGTTGGAGGGTTATGTTGTTGACTGAAGTGTGGAGAGAGGTAGGGTTTGTCTACATTATGGTGTGCATGCTTTTATCCATTTTATTTATGTTTACTTTTATTGCAGACTTCAGAGGTAATTTTATCTCATGTAAGAATGTCTGTGTGCCTGCAAGTGTGTTGTGCGAGCAAGGGGCTGAGAGAGTGGACAGTATGGACCTTTGAAGTGCTGTGAAAGTCTTATAGAGCTTACAGCAGTTATTATTTATACAGATAATTGTCTTGTTTATCTATTTATCTTTATAAAGAACTGTATAAAACATCTTTTTTTTTTCTTCTGTAGAGAACTTGATCTGCCTGAGTGTTATTATTCCATTGGACATTTGGTTTGGGGTTGGGTGTTTTTATTGTTGTTTTTTTATAGTTAGGGTGGATTATCTTTTCAGTAGAATTGATGTTTTCTGTTGTTTTCCGCAAAGAGTTTGTGAGTAATCTTTTGGTAACCTGTTCAGTGTATTAATTCAATTGTAAAAATATTGTTTCACTTTATGGCATTTGAATTTTTTTTTTTAAATGAAGGATAGAACCTGTGCATACTTTTATATATTATTTTTATGTTGAGAGAAAGGATAGCAAGGTATACATGCTTTAGAAAATCTGTTAAAAGTCTGTTGTGGCTAATCAATGAATAATGGTAAGCACTACTGAATGATATACCAAAACAGTTGTTCTAAATGCCCCTTTTTTGTTTTGTTTGGCTGCTTTGTTTTTGGTTTTATGGTTGTTATTGTTGATTTTTTATTTTGCTTTGATTTGTTGCTTTACAAGATTCAGCGCTATATAAATTCCATACATTATTATTATGTTTTCTCTGATGATTTATTATGCGTAGCAATCGCACGCAGTCTTTTCTGTTTTGTTTGTTGTGTTGACCTTTTTTTTTCAGAACTATGGTACATACTCTGGTACCTTCATTGTGTGTTGTTTCCCAAGACATTTCAGTATGTCCTTTGAAGATACTGGTTTGTATAGTGCTGGATTTACTGCATCTTTTGAGGGTATTAGTCCATGCGGCAATATCTGAAATAATGACTCTGACTCTGTAATAGAAATAATACATATATATGTAAGCTTGTTAAAGTTCCCAACGTTTAACTGGTGATTGCAATTGTGTTCACATTGCCTGAATTAAAGCTTAAATTGCATTTTTTTTTGTTTATTCCCCATGTATTCAACTTCTGCATGCCCATATGTAGACAGTTTCAACGCAAATTTCTTTTTTTCTTTTTTTCCCCCATTTCATATTTAAAAGAGAGTTGGTTTGAGGATGTGAGTTAAATGTTCGAGATTCTGTGCCGTCTATGATTGTTTGAAAAGGGTGACTTTGACAGAAGTCTTTCTGCCACTTCATACATAATTATTTGTCTTAGATTTCCTTGTAATGAATGTAGAATGCATGGTAAATCTTCACTCTGGTTTATTTTGTGCTTCTGTTTTCCCCCTTGTTTGCTTTGGATTTTAGTCATTTGATATTTAATCTTACCTTTCTATTTAAAGAAAGCCCATACTTTCAGTGTGCGTGTGTGTGTGTTCCACCAATGACTACCATGACGCTCGTTTCTTACCGGAGAGCAGGAATGCAAAGTGATGGTTTTTTTTAAAATTGTCTGATTGTTTTTCAATCGTCACTTTGTTGGAGACACGAGGGGAGTGTGGTGTTTTATTGATGCTGTCAAGACAACCTCCAGAATAGCATTCCTCAAGTGCAGCAGAGACCAGTGATAGCCGTTGTAGGCTGTCTTCTGTCTGTCAGTGCTGTAAGTACTTTTCTGTTTGCTCACATATTATTGCTCCACCGTCCATTTTTATGTGTTGAGATTCTGTGTTTTACTGGTGAGTTAGGCGTATCAGCTACCTTACTGTCACCTATTCTTTGCATGTGAGAACAGAAAATCGTTTTGAGTGGTTTCTTTGTGTGCCTTTTAAATCTGAGTGGAACACTTTTTTTGGGGTACTGCTTTTTTAGGAGAATGTTGAATGCTTTAATCACAAGTGACTGACCCAATATTTCCTGTTTGACAGCAGCATCAGAAAATTCACTGACAGGCAGATTGAAGCAGATAAGCATTGGAGTTGTCACTCTTATTGAAGCTAAAGGGACTACCTCAGCAAGCAGGAACTGGAAACAGAATTATGGATTATTCCAGAGAAAACAGTATTGCTAGGAGGACATTGCCACAGTCCTTAGCCTGGTTTACGAAATGCATTTGGTTGCAGATATTTAGAATGACTTTGTGCCAATGTTTGGCCATAGTCATCATTTCTATGGATTTCATCAAGACACTGCCCCCCAAGTGCCAACCTTCCTTACTGCCCATTGAGTGCTTGTTCCTGTGTAGAATAATGAACAAGTCAGCCTCTTGGACTCCGTCCGTTGTGTGCCACTGTATGTACCCTAGTGTGGTCCAGGGCCTTCACTCTTACTCTTCAACCTTTTAATTCCTAAACCTCATCAGTCACTTGTGGATATGAGCATCAACTTTTTCTTATCTTTTTATTTTTTTTTTAGGAAAATGCTGTGTTTGGTGTATCTTTGTGTGAAGTGCAGCTGTGTGAAGAGCTTTATTAAAATACGAGTAGAAGTTTTATTAAAAAGATAGAGCAATAATGTATCATAAGATCGACGGATGTGATTTCATTTCACAGTGATAATAAGCCCAGATTTTATCAGTGCTGGAATGCTGCAAGAATGACTCAGATTATCGTCTATATAAAGTGAAAGTAGTGAAGGTGTATAGTGTACAGTGCCCTGTCCTCTTTGGAGACAAAATGTGATGTTGGTGGGAGTTTTTAAACCATGTGATGCTCTGATGAGGGGAGTAAGTCATGTATGGTGTAGTTTAGCACACTTCGTTCAAGGACCACTGCTCGCAGCCAGGAAAGGAGCCAACAGAAGCATGCATGTTTGCTGTGACAGTTCACCTGTAGTGAAACGCCATCTTTTACAGCGCAAAGGAAAGTGTGTTTTACCATCTTTCTGGTTTCTTGCAGTGTAATGGATACAATTCCTTTCCCCCTTCCCCCTCTCTCTCCGGGCAGAACAATAAATGTTGGGTAGTATTTTTTTATATTCTTTGTTGTGTCATTTGATCGTGGGTGTCTGGTGAGTGGAAAGGATGTACCTTCAGCATCTCGCAACCAACATATTACAATTATGACATGATCTCCTGCCCTCCTCTGTGTGCGTGTGTGTGTGAAACAGCTGATAAAACCAGTACTGTTTTGGTGACGGGTATGTTCATTAAATCTTTGTGATGTGTAGAGGCTTTGACAGTAAATTCCATATCATAACAAAGAAATTTTGAATTGTTGTGCGTTCCCCAGCTTAACCACTACACTGCCCCACCCTGGAAATTTTCCAGGGCTAATTGTGCACGCTATACACCTACAACCCTGAAAATTTCTGGGGTTTCGTACCAAAGTAAACAAGCCAGCTTCCTTGACTACAGTTAAAGGGAAAGAACTCCAAAATTAGCGGAGATCACTCTCCTGTTGCTTGGCAACATCCAGGTGCAAAACCCGCGGCAAAAACAATCGTTTTTTAGCTTGTATTTTGTGTTATTATGCATGACAGCTTGGGTAGTTCTTGTTCAAAATGGCTGACACTTTTCGTTGAAGGTATCAATAACTTTACACAGCTCAAAAAGTGGCAAATAAAACTTTAGATAATCCTGACAGTGATGAAAATGATCGTGTATTATTCATGAGATAGTGCATTTTATATAGTGCATTTTAAAAAAAATGACTGAGATTTTGCCTGGACTTATGTTTGACGTTATTGAGATGGGGGTACTCAGAATGACGGTGGTGATGAAGAAAGTATTTTTTGTCAATTTTTTACATTTTAAATATATTTTCATAGTGAAATATGCTAATTTGAGCTTACCTCAAAGCAATCTACGATATATTAACTGTCATTAGGCAGACTATCAGGATTATTCATTTAGCAATTTCTGAGTAAGAGGGACATGAACATAGAAAGTGGTACATAAGAATTTTATTGCTTGGCATATAGGGTGCACTTGCACTCGGCAGTTAAGAGGTTAACGCTCTGGGGGGTCTCCCAGAATGTGCACTCTGACTCACTCATCCCACCTAGGAACTAGGAATCACTGTGATTGTTCACTGAATGAGAAGTTTGCGTGTATGACTGTTTTAAAGTACCTTGGCATAATTATAGGCAGCCATACTCCGAGAAATTTAGAAATAAGTTCACTGTGAATCTGAAAAGTTCCCACCCCAAACCTCCATAATGTGGACACCCCTCGGTTGATCAGAATTTTTTTCCTTTGAATTGGATTCCCCCATGTTTTTTTGATGCAAGTGTTGAGGATTGTATGGCTGTTCTGAAAAAAAAATCTTCGGGAGCATCACAGATGAGCACAAGTATTGAGTGTCTGTAGTGACTTGTGCCTTGCATTTTGAGGGGACTAGGACTTGCAAATAGCGGAGACGCATTCCAAGTGTGCAGTTCCTAAGGATGTATTCACTAGCAAAGAACATCACAGCATAGGAGTGCAAAACCCTTCACGACTTTAGTGTGAATGAAAGGGTGGTGTTTTTTTTTTATTTTAAAAATTTTCAAAACCCAATAAAAACATCTGTAGGTATGCTGAGATACTCTTGAGTGAAAAGACCATTTCAATGTTTGATTGGAAAGACCAATTGTTTTATCTCATCTGAGAGTCCAAGTTCAAAATTGTAACATACAATACCAAGGTCCATTCTCTTTAACAATTTACCACTAGCAGGTCTCTGTCTCGAAAGAAAAAAAGATGTTAGAACTCTGCAATATTTCACAGTAAGAAAGTGGAACTGCCACTGCCTGAACACCATGCATTTGCATTATGATAGTATCTAAGCCTTCTCCAGGCATTTTTTTCTTATGCAGAATGTCGACACAAATATATACAATAATTTAGTTTACTAAGTATCAGGATGTGACCAGGCGCCAGTGGATAGCGCCTTGGATTTCGGACTGGAGGGTCATGGGTTCAATTCCCATGAGTCGTAGGGATTTTTCGGACTCCGGCCAGCTCCTACCCAGAGTGAGTGTGCTGTGGGCTCAGTGGGAAGACTGGGACCACACAGTTGAGTTTAATCCACTTAACCCTCTGTTGTTGGATTCTACAGAGCTAAATTGCCTGTAGATTTTGAATTCTTTGAAGGTTTTCTACCTCCATCTGACTGACTTTACCCCTAAGACAATTGTGTGTGTGCATGACAAGTTATCAAGCTGAAATTTTGTCACAAGCTAGGTATGTCTTTGTACTTGCATTTAGGCGCAAGTTTATGTGTCTGGTCACCAGATGTCTTGTCATTGTCACCTTATTTGTCACCAATCACAGGTAAAAATATGGTATGTATGACAAAACAGCAAATCCTGCATGGATTTGACGATAGTTCAAGCATGTTAGTGTCGAATAAGGAAGTGATACCCAGCTGATGTGTTTACCAATGGTTATGTGCAATAGTACTTCAAGGATTGTCACACAATGTCCCCATTGCACCTGTTGTTTTATGGTATGTCTTGAGGAGACAGAAGTTTTGTTTAACTATTTTTTCTTTTGAAAACAAGTCATATTCAATCAACATGTGACCTTTATACTGCACTTCATATCTGCGTGTGCTATCACATGTTTGTTTAGTGTACAGAAGTGTATTATTGTACATGTACTGTCAAGCCAGTGTACAATTCAAACAACAGAACTTTGACACAAATTTAATGTTGGTAGCTTAAGTGTCGTGAGTGGTGGAAAGGGTCACGTCACTCACAAAAGCACAAGTTGGGGGGGGGGGGGGGGGGTACCCATTGCTCTCACCTGTCGAACCTTGGCAGATGGGAGCTTTTTTTTATTTTCCTTCTTACTAGTTTCGTTATAAGCATATCTGTTCGTTTCTGCCATTGCAGTTTCAAAGCAAAAGTGTGATAATAATGAGAAAACAGTCAAAAGGCATCGTTTTCAGGCGTCTATGCCGCGGACCGGTGAGGAGGTCAAATTTCTCCACAGTCGTGTGTGTAGCACAGGTCAGGAATGTGCCATGTAGCACGTTAGTTTCTGGTTCACTCTTCTCCCTAACTGCAGCCTTTCCTTCCTCCTCTTCCTCGTAAGTGTTTAATATCGGACTCACTTAACAATTCTCGTTCAAATATTTCTACTTCCAAGACAATAACATTCAATTTATCGTCTTGCTAATCAGATGAATCGTCTGCTACTAAAGAAAACGCCATTTTTTTCGCCACACTGCACCATTGAAAAGCGTTCCGGTCGCTGGCTGTTATTTCTTCCTTCCCTCCCCACTACACGCATGTTAGTGGTCTAAATTTATCACTGGCACCGTCTGACACCCTCCCTGCATCGCCCCACCAATTTTCAGACACACAGTGTGAAAACCACGAGATCTGTGTGTGATGGAAAAGTACTGCCCACGTGGCAGCACCAACTGTCGGCTGCGGTCGGATTGGAATCTAGCGGCAGCCTCCGTTACTGTCGGCTGCGGCCGGATCGGGGACAAGAGGGTTAATGGATGCGAATTTGAGAGTTGCTCAAATTACATGACCAACACTGCAGGTGTCCGTATCTCTCGGGCCTGGTTGACGCTGGGCTATATTATGATAGTTAGCGTAGAGTACAACCCCGTCAAATAGTCTCAAAGCATATGCACTTCCACAGCAGCATCATTACATCATCCTCATTGTCATTGATCATCATGCAAAAAAAAAATTGCCTCTGATTCGGTGGTCCTAGTTGCTCTGATCTCGTGGCGACCTCAGATTCGGTTTCCCTATACACTTCTGTGCCTGTGGTGGGTTTGCGGCAAAGCCTTTGGGGTTGGAGGGACGTGGTGGCTGCCACCTTGGGTGGGCAACTCACTGTCTGGCTCGCGACTGAGCTAATACTGTCGTTAGTAGGGGGCTTAGTAGGTGGTGTCCTGTGTATGTTAGCTCAGAACAGGCACCACTGAACACCACCAAAGTGACCCAGCAGAAGTGCAGGGCCCCTCTGGCTGGTGGCCCCATGGCGGCCTGATACTGATGGGCTCCCTGTGGACTTCTGACCCTGGGGATGAGACATAACGAATCTGGTATGGCTGTAGCGGGGAGTTTGAAATGAGCAGCATGGTAACAGTAAGATGGGGAATGTCACAGAAGATGAGGCAGCAAAAAGAAAAAGTATGAGGATGTGATTTTAAGAAAAGACCAGTTATCAAGCTTCACATTCTGTTTTAACTAACAGCACTCCTCCTTTTGTCTCACACATCACACTGTCAGCCAGCACACATACACGATCATGTCACTTTTTCCCCATGTTTTATTTCCATTACAGTTTTATATATGTCTCCAATACAGTAATTTTTCTTTGCATTCTTGGTGACATAATATTGTTTCTACAGTGCATCTTTCTACGTGGACACAAAGGAAAAAGCTCGACCAACGTGAAAATTTGTAGAGGCCAACATACACACAATATTGATCAAGGCAGCCTGGAAAGATGCAGAGGTAGTTCCATTATGTTGCGTCCAGAATCACTTGGAAGTGTAAATGACTTGAAGTATAAACAAAATAATAAAGAAAAATAAATAAGAACTTAGATTGTTCTGATTTCCTTTCCTTTTTGTTTTTGAAAAAAAAAAAAAGCCTGCAACATGGCTTTTTTGCAAAATATAAATGGTTTTAAGTAGTTCGTTCTTTTGAAGTGCACAAGACGATAATCTGAAAAAAGAACAGACTTAGTTTTCTGCTTGTGTTTCTAGAAGAATAAAATCAAGCAAATGGCAACCTGATACCAAAGAAGCTAATTAAAAACAAACCAAAGACAAAAATACTTTCCAGGGCATTCATTACCAGCAAATGACACCATCTCACATTTGTCAGCTGGTGCAAATGCAGAGTAAAATAAAAGTTTCGTAGGTTGCTATTGCTAACAATTAACCAATTCAAACAGGGTGGGGTGGGATAGAGGTTCATACAAATGAAAAATTTGTATGATTTGTCAAGTTTTTTTTTTTTTAATTAGCTGTACAGTTCCATTGAATTTACTGTCTCCAGATTCCTAATTTATATATTACAAATACTTTGTATTCACAAACATCTAAATCTCAGGCTTAAGTTGAAAATAAATGTGCACAAATAAAGACAAACTGCTTAACCCAATGGATTGAGAAAGGGGGAAAGCCAATAAGCAAGCACACAATAACCAACACTATCTGCACCAGGATTAAAACACAATGGGAGCTGTTGCATTTCAAGTTTTCTGCTATGTAATCGTCTCAATTGTACTCTCTTTCCCCTAGCAAATGCACATATTCTGTTGTTGTTTTTGTTTTGAACTAGCAAAGCCTAACAAACACGCACACAATCACATGTCATTCACACAGTTTATCCCCTTGTGTAAATTTCACACCCATACATGCATACAGAATCTGAAGTTTCTTCTTCTCCTTTCCATAGAATTAATGCATATAACGTAATATCATTTCGTTATTATTTCATTGCAATCTGGCCTGATTGTTGAAGTTCTGATAATTTATTCCAGTAACACAGCACAGAGCACAGCTGTCTTCCTTCTTTGCTACACAAGCAACACACACCAGTACCATAAAAAAAAAAAGATCTCTATGTCAGACACTTGTGTGTGTGTGATGTGCAAAAGACGATTGTGCATGTCAGGAAAAGGGGGGGAGGGGGAGACCGGGAAGAACTGAACTGAGAATGGCACAAGTGGTATCTCCAAAAACTACCTAAAAAAAGAAGGAAAAAACCCAGCCCCAAGACTGGTTGCCGTAAGAGAAACTAGAAAATTACATTTAATCTAGACTTTATATGATCAATCTGTTTTCATAAAGAATTGAAGTCTCAGATGGGGAGGATCTGAACAGGATTGTCTCCCCACCCCCTTCCAGGTTCACAGGCAAGCCAGAGTGTCAATCAAAGAAAGATGGACTTCACTCAGCCAGAAATGGTATGTCAATGAGAACAAAAGTTTGTCGCAATCACCATGTAAATATATTTTTTCCCCCCTAAAGTGTTTGACAATATAAGGAAACTTCAAACTCTTGTTGAACAAAAAAACTGATGCAAAACAAAACAAAAAAACAACTGTACTATATCATTTCCTAGCAGCATCTGTCATAATATAATGCCATCCATACTGAACCAGAGCAAGCAAAAAACCAAACAAACAAAAAACCAAGCCTAACACTGGTGTGTTGTAGTGAGGTCCCCCCCACTATACATAGTCCTGAAGAGAAAGAAAGCTATGTGCAGGCTGCTGTTCTGTACAGATCTGGAGCTACAATAAAAGCCACAATATATGACACAATCCACAAGGCAAGCAAAACAAGCTTTCACAAAAGAGAGAAAAAAAATTGTTGCTGTACACAAAATTAAAACATCAAACTCCTAACCCAACTTGGAACTGGCAAAGTAAATGATATTACAGAATGATGCTGTAATTAAGACAATTCTGTCAGAATGACGCTTTAAAAACGAATCTGTCAACACAAATATGTAATGCCATCCAGGTACAACAAACAACAATAATTCCATTGAAACAAGAGTTTCTGTACAATTTTTAGACACTTCAGATAGAGAGAATCCACAAACAGAACCGCACGATACTACGGGTTACAACACGTTTCACTTCAGTTCTATGTACAGTATTCATGAGCAAATGGTCTGAGAGATGTGTAAAAGAAATGAAGATGTGAGAAGAGTGAAGAGCACCAAAGACATTGCAATGCACTGAGAAGAGACTTTGGACCGACAGCCAGCATTCATTGGTATGACAAAAGTCGACAGTATGCATAATGAAGTGACCACCTCTGCATGGAAAAGAACTTACTTCTGAACTACATCATCATGATGTTGTCAACAAGTCCCATGTAAATTAGATATAGAAACTATTGAAACGATCCACTTGGTATGTACTTAAAATGAGATTTTACGGAAGATCTGATGTTAAAATTTAGGGACTAGTAGTTCAGTGATTTTGTCCCTTTTTAGGAGGGGGGGGGGGGGGGGGGGGGGTTAGGGTAAGTGGGGTGGGGTGCGGGTGATGATGGAAAAAAAAAAGTGGGACACAATCAAGACATTGTCAGTTTGCAAAACTTTGATAAAACTCATCATTACTCGAGATTAGCAAAAGAGTACATAACTAAAGAACATGGTGACATACACAACATGGCTATTTACAGATCAAAGATTTAACTTTGTTCCAGTATTTACACGCACCAAACAGTATTTCTTTAAAACCAGTTGCATGAACACAAGTGACTGAAGAATGGGCCAAAGCAAACCAATGGCAGTCCGAAATAAAAGGGTGCAATTGGCAGTATGACGCAAACACAAATTCCCAAAGGCCAAGATACACACGTACACACAACACAACTGTCTGGAATTTGATGACGGGGATTGAACTGGAGAATGTTTTGACATATACAAAAAAAAAAGTATGTAATAAACCGTTGGAGCAAGGTGGGGTGTAGCAATATAATGTCACCATTTCCAAGACAAAAAGCAAAACAAATGACCCCGGGAAATTTTCTTGAGGTAGTTTGTGTGATGGTGCCTTCAACTTTTCAGTCTACACACTGGCCTCAACATTACAGCAAGACTTTCATAATACTCATACCAACCTAGAAGATAAACACACTATTTAAAGCAAGCCTTTTTTTTGGGGGGGGAGGGGGGCAGGTAGTTTCTTTTGAAGGCTATCAAATTGGCCTCCCTATCCTTGAGTGTGCTCCTGCACTGACAAATACACTGCTCAGGGAGCTGGTCTTAGAAAAGAATCAAATTTTGATCACTTTTAAGACATGAAAAAAAGTCTATTGTATGAAATGATGTGTTTGTTTTCAGGGTGTGTATGGGCATAATAAACACACCATTTTATACCAAAGCCTTTTTTCCCCCCCTCTTTACAATTGCTTTCAGATACGTTTTAATCCTATATTTTACCTAAAGGCGCTTAATCTGTGAGCAAAATGAAAGCAACTGTAATGTTTTTCCACATTATTTGAACAAGGTATAAACATAACTAAATATATATGCAATTTAACTATTCAGAATTACAAACAGGAAACCGTTAAACAACCATCTACTTAGCTAAAGCGCTTTCATCTGAACAACCGGACAGTTCCTCTTTGAGGCAGCGTTTCCATGTGTCCCCTTGTTCCTGTCGTTTACCTGTACACCAGCAAACATGCAGTACATAATAACCATCACTGGATTGAAGCTTTCCGCATCAGCGAAAAACAAAATTTCTCTCTCTTGTTTACAGTTTAAATACATCTTGTCTCACAGGTCTCTTATTTGCATTCTAAAACAATCAATTGTTTAACATTGACAAATAATTTTGTTTTGTAGTAAATTCCAAATATTTTTTTCACAGCACAAAAAGGGCCGATATACTTTGTGACAATGGATATACATATACAACATATGGATTTCATGTTTACAGATGTTACCACCAGGCCAACTGAAGACATGACTACTTGTATATTTATATAACTGCATGCTGATCATGGAAAATGTTAAGGTGCTTGAAATATTGGGTGAGAAACAGTGAGAAAAAGCCCACGTGTATACAAGTTTCAGATGCTAGCCCAGATTTGTCAGGTACAAAGCCAACTGTACAAAAAGCAATGTTAATTATGATTGTGAAAACAACTATGAATTTCTCAGCACTACAAAAAAGAACATCAGAACAAAGTAACTGTCAATAGATTATCAGAAAAAAAATACTGAAACGAATTCAAGGGTCACCAAAATTCTTTGAAGAATGAAATGTCATTACAATGACTACACCAAATGAATACATAATATTAACTTATTTCAACTTCAGAAATCATACCATTTTAGTCGCAAAACAAAAATCCCATATAAATGTTCATGCTAGCGAACGTTGAAATGCAAGAGTATGCTGTGTGTATGAATGGTTTGTTTTTTGTGTGTGTCTACAATCCAAAATGAAGAATGATGAACATATTTTTGACTGATATTAAGTCCTTTCATTGCTGTTCTGTTTACAAAGAGTGAATAAAACTATCATGAGCAAAATGACAAGACAGAATGAAATGGAACACTCTTTAAAAGTCATTCAAGTATTTCACTGAAACTTTTCTTCTGCTGTTTAACAAAAGTATGGATAGCCTGAATGGACAAACTGAAGCATAGCTAGTGTACTTTTTCGCTGCCCACTGCAGCACTCTATAATGACACTAAGGCTAAAAAGAGAGCCACCTGAGTAGGTAAGTGAGTGAGCGAGTGTGTGTGTACTTGCGTGTGTACCTGTGAGTGTGTGTTTATTCTTTTATTTTGAGGATAATGGAATAAGTGCTCATGTGCATTTTTACATCCAGTCCCTGTGTGTATGCAGTTTGTAAATGTTGTCATCCGTTCCCACCGGCACATAGTGGCCTACTCATCCGAAAAGTGGAATGGGTTTTTAACGAGTGCGCAAGATGTTCTGCGTGCGTTCGCACATGGGACCTCGATTTATAGTTTCATCCAAAGGACTTTTGGGGGAAGTGGAGTCAGCACTGATGTTGACTCCAGAGTTTAAATCCTCTTGAACGAGATTTAAACCCGGGTCAGCAGATCAAGAGTGCATCACTCTTACCTATCAGGTTAACTTGTTCCCCAAAGTGTGTGTGCGTGTGTGTGTGCGTGCGTGCGTGTGTGTGTGTTGTTTTCTGCCTGGCTGAAGACCAGTTTAATAACAGGACCATGCCTACCTAACAACAACGGTACCAACAGCAAGGTCAGCTCTGTTAATCAATTCTGATACTACTGCTGTTGTTATCGTCATTGTCATTATCCCATTTATCATGATGATGATGTTCTTGTTATTGTTGCTGGGGGGCAGGGGGGGGGGGGGCGGGGTTGTGTATATTTTTGCTATGTTTCTGCTATAAAGTTATTACTTTCTGGTGCTCCTTTTTGTCAATTGGGTTCATGACATTTAAAAAAAAACCAAAATCATGAATAAAAAACATTTATCCGAGCTTATCTTGGGTCCTAGTGTTTTTGTTTTTGTTTTAAACAAACTAATTTCTACCTACAGAGCTGATGACGTGCTGTCTAGTAAGTACAACACACAAATGCAACTCCTATGCACACACATTTGTCTATGTGGTCACGTACTTTGTTACTTGTAGTCTGTCTCCATTATGACACAAACACAGGTTGGGAACCAAAAAAAACAAGAAAAAAAACACCCAAACCAACCCAACCAAACAATGAAACAAAACCGCTGACAACCCTCCCCCCCAAAGACACACACAAAATCAATACACAGAAATAAAAAAACACAATATTCACAGACTAACAGACACACACAGAATGGACAGAAAAGCAAAGAATGTTAAAAACAACAACAAAAACAACTCCAAAACAACCAAACAAACCCCAAAGGTCACAATTTGCCTGTGTTGCATTAAAAGTTCATTGTAATTGTAAAGAATTACAGCCCTACTTTCCACAATTTCTATATCATTTATGTTTTCAGTTATTATTATTATTGGAAGTTTTTTTCCTTGTTTTTCACATTTTGAAAAAATAACTTCTCATTAAATGGCTCTATGGAGACACTGATAGCTAAGGCGGCTATCGAGATCTCAAAGGCAATAAACACACCCACAGGCATTTTAGTTCAAGTTATGGGATTCCCCATAGTTGTGTTACAACTTCACCAAAGAACCAAGCCCTCAATATTTGGCTAAATACTATTCCATAAAATTATGACGACTACACTTAAAAGAGAAGAAAAAATGTAGGTATAAAACAACTCATAATTTCATTACATACAAAAGAAACCACAAACGGTTTGAATAATATTTTATTATTTATCAAACAAAAACAAAAACACACACACATACGAAACAGAATAAAAGCCATACCCCCCCTCCCCCAAAAAAAACCAACAACAAAAAAAACCAAGAAAAAAACCAACGAAATATTATATAAACAATGGTACAGAATAATTCCAAAGTCCAATCCAATAAATAAACAAACTCCTCCAATGAAATAATAATACCAACACTAATCAGAAGAGTTTTGCGCTAATGTGAATCACAGAATTCCACCTAAATGTTGTTGAATATCACTGTCTATGTAAATATGTGCATATATATGGCAAAGTACAGGAGAGAAGAGAGAGAGAAAAAAAAAAGGCTGCCAGTATTCCTC
Organism: Rapana venosa; assembly: GCA_028751875.1. Classification (NCBI taxonomy): domain Eukaryota; kingdom Metazoa; phylum Mollusca; class Gastropoda; order Neogastropoda; family Muricidae; genus Rapana; species Rapana venosa. The sequence goes on from CM054136.1 coordinate 51,435,167, forward strand.
CAATACATGCACCACCCTTGTAGGTGAGAGGGCTCCTGGGCATCACAGTATAGGAGATACTGTTGTGTTCCGTTGTATTCTGTTCTTTCTTTCTTTTCTCTCTCTCTTTCTCACTCACTCTCTCTCCCCTACAAATAGGGATCTCTCTCTCTCTCCCCTACAAATAGTCACATCCCCGTCCTTATCATTCACACACTTCTCTCCTCTCCTCTAAAACGTCATAACCCAACCAGTCACTCACTCACATACACCAAGATACGGGTCTCTCTCTCTCTCTCTCTGTGCAGCCACACCAACCAAGCGACCGACCACTCACATTTGATACGTTGGAATAGAAAGGGAAAGCAGAGAACATCTAAAGAAACTTGTTGTCCTAACGCTGCCAGCGTGTGGTCACATGCAGTGCAACGATCAGCAGAGACCATGAGCCAGATATGAAGGAAGAATGTTTCCCCGTCTGTTTTCACTTAAAGCTGCTATGATGCCGTCTTGAACTGTACCCTTTATCAAAGTATTTGTATACCACATTTAGTCAGATTTTTCTGAGTAGAGGAATTTGGGCTGCTCTCCCTGGGAAGAAAGTGTCGCCACAAGAACAGTGCCACCCATTACTTTCTTTTCTTTTTCTTTCTCTTTTCCTGTCTACAGTTTCAGGCACAAATTATACTTTATAAGAAAACTACCACACACAAAAAGCAACCCTAAAACAAGATTCATTAATAAGAAAAGGGGTAAAGGCCATTTTCAAGTTTTAAAAAAAAAAGTGACCACAAAAAGTGACCATACGCTGATTTCTACTAGTATCTGCTTTTATTTCTCCGAATTGACAGACTAGAACTGTGAAATGAGTGGATAAGTGGCCATGCTGAGAGAGACAGCACCTTTTCCCTCCCTCCCTCCAGAGTGTGGAATGATCGATCCTCTTGTTAACGGTGTTATTCACATGCCCCTGTTTTCCCTAGCGCTGGCCCCAATAAAACCATAGGCAAAAACATTGACAAAAACCAAAAAAACCCCATAAGCTACATAGGTACTGAATGAACTCTCAGGCTGACTGGTCTCACCATAACTTGAGTGTTGTTATGTCACACACGCTGAAGTGACCCGTGACCCCACAGTGATGGCTGTCACACCCACTGGAGCGACGCATTACCCCAATATCATATCAGGCTGGTTGAAGCTGAGCCACAGAACCTACCAGAGTAATGTCACACCAGCTGGAGTGACCCGTGACCCCAGAGTCAATTCATACCAGTTGGTGTGACCCGTGACCCCAGAGTGAGGTCACACCAGTTGGAGTGACCCGTGACCCCAGAGTGAGGTCGCACCAGTTAGAGTGACCCACGACCCCAGAGTGAGGTCGCACCAGTTGGAGTGACCCATGACCCCAGAGTGAGGTCACACCAGTTAGAGTGACCCGTGACCCCAGAGTGAGGTCACACCAGTTGGAGTGACCCACGACCCTAGAGTGAGGTCACACCAGTTAGAGTGACCCACGACCCCAGAGTGAGGTCACACATGACCTCAGTGATGATGTTGACTATCAGAAATTATATATATAATATATATATATATATATATATATATAGATCCCAGCCTTCCATTCTCATTCTGTCATCTGTCCACTGAAGGTAACACTGCACAACCACGACTGGACAGCACCATTGTCCTAGCATCAAAACTGAACACTTGAAAAAAACAAAATATAACAAAACCAAAAAAAGGGTTCAAACTGAAAAGAAGGAATCTCTCTTGTGTCTTCTGTCCCTTCTACTCTCCACTGAAAACTAAAAATGAAAAATAAAAACTCTTAAAAGAGAAAATAAATAACACATCACACGTTACTACATACATAAACTAGGTAAACACACCTACTCACTCACACGCATCACTTTAAACGCTAATTCAAACTCTCAAGAAGAGAAGTAAGCCATCTCTGGCTTGTTTGTGTTTTAAAAGTCCTTTTAAAAAACAAAACCCAACCCTCTCCAAAATTCACGAACACAAAACACCACCAGAGATGTACTGTACTGAAGAGGAGATGACGCATTGACGCTGTTATCTTGCACAGTAAACAGTCGTTTCTAAACCACTCATAACTGGGAAGTTCAGGTGGGAAAATTAAAAAATAAAACCCCACAAAACCGATGTCCTTGCCCTCACAAAAATATACTGCCAACACCAATTTAGAAAACTATACTCCTCTGTTCCTCTGCCTATTACGTTGTTGGGAAGAGAACAAAACATTTTTTTTCTCTCTGTAAAGACAATGCTGGTTAGTTCCCTTGGATGATCTTTTACCCAGAATACTACACTGTCCACTAGAGGCCACAGTCACCGTGGACTTTGATGAATCTGAGTTATGGAAAACAGAAGACACAGGTGCAGGCAATGGTTGAGGAAGTGGTGGGGAAAGCTGCTGGACAAACACAACTGATGAGGGGGTAAAACCCAAAAAACTAACAAACAAAAAAAGCAACATGTATGACATGTATGACAACGCCACAGGGACTTTTTCCACCCTTCCTCCTGATGATACGAACAGAGTCGAAGAAGCGTTTTGCTGTAAAAAAACCCAAACCCAAGAACCATTTTGTTGTTAAAAACCAGTCTTGTTCCTTTGAATGAAACGAACATATGTAAATGCATGAATGAACCGATTATTCGCACACACTGCAATGCTTTGATGGATCGATGGATTCCGTCTCGTGGAAACTTCCAAGAGTGATGTTCACATACCACTGGTCATAGTCTTAGATGGCTGAGCTTGTTCGGCACTGTCCTAATGACCACACACCACTGCGGGAACTCTGTGTAGGAAGCATGTGCACAGACACAGGGGAAGATTTCTCGTCAATTCACAGTGTCAGCAGTCGTCTCCGTACAAATCCCTGGCTTATGTTAACAGTCTTTTCTTTTTTTGCGTTCGGTTGTTCTTTTTTTCCCTTCTTTCTTCATTGTGTTGAGATATGGATGATTTCATTTTTCAATGGTGAAATGTGTGAGTGAGTGAGTGAGTGTACGTGTGTGTGTGTGTATGTGCATGCACACACCTACACTTGATATACCAGTATGTGCACATGTTGTGCATGCGTTTATTTATCTTTTAGCATGTTTCTATGAATGTGCAGGTGTATGTATACAAATGCACCGTGGCATGTGCTTCTGCATGTGTGAGCATCTGTGGCTGTTCCATCAGTCGATACAATGTGGTCTACGCTATGATGTGCTTCATTTTCCTTAACCACAACTCGGAAGATGGTCGGCCGTTTCTCCTCTCGCGGTGAGGGAGACAAGGTCAGGTCGTGGTCGTCTCCAGGTTTGAGCCATGTCGATTACTCCGCCTGGTTGTTTCCCACTGGGGTGGCAGCATCAGCGCGGCAAACAGGGCATGTGCGATTTGTCTGCAATACATTGCCAAAATTGATGTGTAAAGAACATTTTACTGAGCTAAGCTGTTTGAATGTGTGTGCGTGTGTGTGTGTGTGTGTGTGTGTATTTGGGAGCATGTATGCCTTTGAGAGTGCATGCAAGTGTATGTTTTTACAAGTGTGAGCATACATATGTTTGACAGCAAGGGCAAAACAACCAGGTAGGTTGGGATAGAGAGCAATGTGGAAATTAGCGTATTATTTAATACCCGCATTAGTTCATTATGTTTATACAACTCATGAACACAACAAAATATGTGAAAGACAATGAGGTAGAAGGAGCTAACGGGGAAAAAAGAAAAAGACAAAAAAACATGAAAAAAAGAAAGCATCCACAGAACTACTCTGACCTAAAAAAAAAACCCCATAATCCTTCATTATGTCAGTTATAGCCCTTTCAAATTACTTAAAACAACAACAAAACCCCTAACCACAAACAACACCCCCCCCCCCCACCCCCAAAACCCCCCCCCCCACACCCCCAAAAAACCCCAACATACCTTCAGCCACTTGTCCACACACTTTGCATGGAACTCGTGGAGGCAGGGCAGGATGCGCAGAAGCTGGCGACTCTCAAAGTCGCACATGCAGACCACGCACGAGGTCTGGTCCATGTCGTTGCGACGCACCTCGCTGTTGAAGCGATAGCAAGGCAGCTGCTCGATCTCCGCCTTGGTCAGGCCGCGGGGCTTCGCTTCTCCCAGCCGCTCCGCCAAGTTCAGTAAGGCCTGCGGCACACAGCCAGGTCAACAACCGTTAACAATTGACAAAACTGCATACACATGGGGACTGGATGTAAAAAAAAAAAAGCACATTAGTGCTTATTCCATTATCTTCGAAATAAAATAAAATAAATAAATAAAATAAAATAAAATAAAATACTCCAACATTCAGTAACAACAGGGGCGAAGGTGAGACAACGATGTTCATATCAAACAAAGATATCGCATTTCATAAGCAAAAATCTTACCACTGGTGAACCTCGGAGCTGTTAGCCAAGGAACAGGGGGGAAAAAAGTCCACAAAGTTTAGAGAGTAGCGTTTCTTTTTGTCTATTCATTTATTTTTAGTGAATAAAGTTTCGTTCTTTTCTTTGTTGTAGTTCCTTGACTGGAGTTCGGAGGTTCACCAAAGAAGATATTTTGTGCATGCCAACATGTTGCCCCCACACTAAGGTAGCTGCTGCATTCTGGCTTGGGGGATATTTCTAATACAGGGGGGAAAAATCCCCTCCAATAGAAATCTCAGTGGAGGCTTGAACCCGCACCTTCAAGTTTCTTTTGCATCACTCATTCAATGCTGAAACCACTACATTTTTATCACAGTTCAGGATCATCCACACTACTGTTCAGTACACACTTGCCTGGAAAGGGAATAATACCCCTGTCCAAAGGTATACGTACATATACCAAGGTAACCACAAAAAAAAGTTATGATTATTTGACTAGACAGTTGTTCTCGGCAAAATTAGATAGAAAAAAAAGCCCTTTTCATTGGAAAATAAATTATCCTGCAGACAAGGGAAAAAAGTGTATATGTGTTAGGGTCATGTGTTTGTGTGTGTGACAGACTGAAGTGCAAGTATGCAAACATGCAATTATGGACATGTCTGTATGCGTGCATGCCCACAAGTGTACAGAAACACAAGCATACAAACCTATTCATTCACATCGTGCATATGTTGCATTGGACGTAAGGCAGAATGACAGAAATATGAAACACAAGACTTATTACATATACATTCACATTGTGCAACTGCACGGACACAGGGCAGAATGAAAGAACTGTTACCTCATAGTTTTCTTGCTCACTGGCCTCATCAGAGGGGTCTCGGGACAGGTGTGTCATAGGCTGATTCCCCAGCATAGCCCTGCGGTCACACACACACACATCTTACACTTCACATTTCAGATTGCATACATCCTCTCTATTCCTGCTACTGTACTTTTCTGGATTATCAGCTATTACTTTTTTAAGTTGCATTAGACCTCTGAAGCTTGCAGAACAAAAGTAGCATATTCATACATTTTGGGGGGGTTATTTTTCTCATGTGTGTGTGGGGTGTAGCAGAAATCCCAAACTGGATTGATGATTCAATGGCATACTGACAAAAATACTGTATCCTTATTTCTGTTAAACAACATTATTAAAAAGGTACACTTCAGACCTGTTAAACACCAACAGTAATTTAAAAAAAAAAATCCAAACCAAAACAACAGTTAAGCACCAACAGTATTCAATAATCCCTCCCCCGAAAGAAACAAAAAATGAACATCAAAACCATCCAGAACACTGTCCATAATCAAGAAATGATGAAGATTCCAAACAAACTTCTGAGATGCATTTGACCTAGGGGCAGGATAGAAGCATCCCCACACAACAACACACACAGAAACAAGGGAGCAGCAGCACTCACAGGAACTGCAGCAGGAAGCCAGAGGGGTAGGATGGAGGACCCGGCACAGAATTGCGTAAGCGCCCGCGAGATGTTGCTGGTCTGCGGGTGAACATTCTCGAGTACGGGTTCTGCAACCACACAGTCATGGACAGATGATAACACTTTTCCCTTTCCATGTTTTACTTCATTTTACTCTCATTCTCTTGCTGGTTTGTTCTCTGTCTCTTCTCCCTCAAGTTCCAGAGACTAGAGTCACTGGGGCATTGCACTGAAAGTTCATGCCACGTGTCCTCAGTCATCCTTCAACAGGTGGAAGAGTGGATGTTGGGTATGTTCATGTTGCTTATATTATCCATCCATGGCCGACTTTATCTTCTCAAAACGTAGATAAGTTTAAAATGTATGCACTACATATCATAAAAGTCCTTGAACATGGGATCTTGATTTACTGTCTCATCTAAAGGACACACATACGGAGTCTGAGCCAATGTAAACAAACCCCACCCCCCAAAAAAAATCAAACCAACAACTACTACTTCAGTATTTTAAAACTTGATTTGCTTATTTACTATTTTCAATGGCAACATAATACTTTTTTGTCAGGCAAATACCCAAGCGGTTAAAGCACTGGGCAACAAATCCTACCAGTCCTTGAGGTCATAGGTTTGAATCTTTGATGATGCCAATAGATAAAGAGTGGCAGATCTATGATTCCCCAGATCCACTTTCAAGCAGACCTGTCTGTGCTTCCCTTCCCTTCACGTAAACAAGCAGCAGAAGATGCAGAAAACATGTTAAAGATCCTGTTCTTTACATCAGCAGCAGTCAAGGGGGATATGGGAACACAGAAATACCCAGCACCTGAGGTCTGACCAGCGTCTTCAGCTATCCAGTTGCTGAAAAGCATCTACTCAGTTGGATTTCCTGGCAGTAGTGGTCAAGCATGTATGGGATGGTCCACACCTAGTGATATCTGCTTCAGAAAACTCAAAACAACAACAGCACGGCACAGCACAAACAGACCAACCGACTGACTGACAGACACACACAGAGAAAAGGGAGACAGACACACAGACAGAAGAGACACGCTGAGAGCCAAACAGCCCAGAATGCTTACATAGAACTCCGGGGTGGTGTGGAGGATGGGGTCCTGAATGATAATCCCTGGGGGTGGGGGCATAGGGGTGGGTGGGGTGGGGTGGTGGTGGTGGTGATGGTGCTGGTGGAATCCGGAGGCCAGGTGTTGGTAGGCCGACCGCTGCTGCTCCGCATACAGCTGGGCTGCTTCTTCCTCCTGCTGGAAAATACACCGCCACATACAGTCATCACTTTTGTCTTTTATTTTAACCTCCTGTAGGAAAATACGGAAAATACATCCCCACATACAGTCATCACTTTTGTCTTTTATCATAACCTCCTGTAGGAAAATACGGAAAATACATCCCCACATACAGCCATCACTCATGTCTTTTATCATAACCTCCTGCTAGAAAATACATCCCCACATACAGTCATCACTCATGTCTTTTATCATAACCTCCTGTAGGAAAATACGGAAAATACCTCCCCATATACAGCCATCACTCATGTCTTTTATCATAACCTCCTGCTAGAAAATACATCCCCACATACAGTCATCACTTTTGTCTTTTATCATAACCTGTAGGAAAATACGGAAAATACCTCCCCATATACAGCCATCACTCATGTCTTTTATCATAACCTCCTGCTAGAAAATACATCCCCACATACAGTCATCACTTTTGTCTTTTATCATAACCTCCTGTAGGAAAATACGGAAAATACATCCCCATATACAGCCATCACTCATGTCTTTTCCCCCGAGGGGATGCCTGGGGCCTATCAGTATAAATAGCATCCCCACATTCTGGAAATTCTGTGCCAGAAATTTCCTCTTTTCTATCACTCTCTTTGTTTCTGCCTTGTTCCTTTTCTTCCTGTCACCCCCTTCCTTCTTGGTCCATTATCCTGCCTTTTTCCCAGAAAGAACTTAAAAGGTAACTATTCTCTCTTGTGCCGAAGTCGGATGCGCTGGGCCTGACTTGTCAGGCGCTTAACGGCAGCGTGACGCATTTTCGCTCATTTAACAGACAACAATAGTTGCTGTCTGAGCGTTTGAGACGAAGAAGAAGAACTCATGTCTTTTATCATATCTAACAGACCTATTCTCCCCCCCCCCCTCTCCCCAAGACACAGAGTCCTTTTTACAGACACACACACTTTAAAAACTGAAACCCAGATAGACAGACAGAGAGAAGCTCCAGAGACAAGAAGTCCCCAAACTGACCAGGGGTCACTGCCTACTACATGCACACTGACTGACCTGGGTGTGGAGGCGGTGGAACTGGGGAGGGTGGGGGCTGGGGCCCAGTCCTCCGTGAGTCACCCCACCTGGGGGTCGCTGAGAATTGTGGGAGAGGGGGTGGGCAGCGTGGGGGTGGGTGGGGGCAGAGTGCAACATGGACTGCATGGGGTGGGGGTGTGGGGGCACGGGCAGGGGGGTGCACATGGGGAAGTGCTGCATGGCACAGCCAGGCAGCTGCATGGCCATGCTGCAGGCCCCTGGAAGGGCCCAGGTGGGCTGCGCAGCGCTGCACAGCGGTATGTGGGCAGAGGAGCAGACGGGGACCGGGTGGGGCCCTGTGCAGACAGGGACGGGAAAACTGGCCATGGACACTGGTGCCGACACTGTCACCTGCACACAACACATAGTTATGTTCCTGTCAGTTTATGTACATGCTTAGTTTTATCATCTTCTCCACCAAAAGGTATCCTGCACTGTTATCGTGAGGTGGCATAGTAAGATTATCATCACTTTCATCTGGACAAAACACACGCACACCTACATATGTCAGTTTTATCATCTTCTTCATGACTATTTCCTGAGCAATGAGTGACAAAGACAAAGCAAAAGGAGTTTGAATTCAAAGGAAAAGAAATAATTTTTAAAAACCCAATGAAATACAACAGCGACTAATAGTGATTTTTAATAATCCCAAAACACGAAAACTCACTAGTTTCTGAGAGGTGCTACACACTCTACCTATCACATCACACCTGGGAATCCCTTTGAGACCATAATGTACACACTGTCTGACAAGTTTGCATAAAATTGTTGTTTTCAAGTAGCTCATCCTATACAGAGCCACACTCTGACTTCACAGGATATCAAAAGGAATCTATATCATTTCAGTTTCATACTGCCAGCTAAGCCCAAGTGGCCTTTCAAAAATTCTTTTTTTCCAAATATCTTCTTTTGGGGTACAATATCTCTAGTCATCATTGCTGCACTACACACCACTGGGTGTAACGGTTAATGATGATGATGATCTCTAGTCATCACAAACTAAATGAGCTGAGATCACACAGAGGTGAGATGTTGAGGGGGAAACTGACCTGGTCATTAACGATGTCCAGTACCGGCGTTGGATGGGTAGGCACGGAGAGCACTGCAGCTGGGTGCACCTGGCGGCCCGGCGGGTAGACAGTCACTGGGGGCTGGAAGGCTCGGCGCTCTGGCGATTCTGCAGTGTTGCGCTGGAGGTTTGCACGGTCACGGGTCCGGCGTCGTGTCCCTGGGCTGCACACAGAAATAACCCAGCAACTTATGATGAGTTGTGCTGGACTGAGTTTGAGTGTTGTACTGTATAGCGTCGTATACTGACACTGCATTACAATGCACTGTTTTGTATAGTTTGCCATTTGCAGTCAGCAGATTTCCCTGCATGGAATTTGGACTGCTCTCCCCAGAAAGAGTGCATCACCCCTTATCCATCGCCATTTCTTGTTTGCAAGTAATCAACTTTCTTACAAGAGTGGCTTTCTTTCTACAGATTTTTGACAGAAGCAACTCTTTTATTGCCAAAGGTTCAAGTCTTCAACATGGCACAAAATATTGGGGATGAGATAGATAGCCTTGTGAACAGAACATCAAACTTGTAATCTTATTCACTGTAACTGGAGGGCTAAAATTCCAATCTGTTTTTTTCTCTCTCCAGGAGTTACCACTGGTACTGACTTCATTTCTCTAAGGGACTTTGGGATAAGACTATAAACAGAGGTCCTACATGCCAAAACAGGCTGAACATCTTGTGCACATGTAAAGCCCCAACCTTTTACAGAAGAGTAGACCAGACTAGTTGTGGCATGGATGACAGGAATATTGCCAGCATTGCTACCAAGAAGGAATGGGCTCCCTGTGGTTCAACTTGCCCAAAACAACACCTCTACAGCCTGAAAAATTCAGGAAAGTGTCTGACTACTCAGGGTGTTTCAGGCAAGGCAAGTCTGTCACCAGCAGATTGGAGAAGAGAGGGGGGAAAAAAGGTGGCACTATATTTGTGGCATTTTTTTTTTGGAGGGGGGGGGGGGGGGGCTGCCCAGATTTCATACTGAAAAATCTGCAATGATTCTAATTGGTATACAAAATATAATACAAGCCTTTTAAAATATAATACAACACAACATGGGCCTTTCTCCTTATAAAGTGTGCCTGGCCAACCCCTTCCCTTACAGGGCCCCAGCTGAGGGGAGACAAAGGTAATCAATACTCTCATCCTTTCTATCCCTGATGAGGCCTCTCCTTGCCCACTGTTTGAGAGAGGTGTGAGAGCTTTTCTATGGCATTACAACTGCATCAAAATGGAGGGGAATACAGTTTTTCATCATCTTAATACAGATGCACAGGTTTTGTTTTGTTTTAAGTTCAAAATATAGCATATCTTTTCAAAAACTGGTGACAGAAGGGAGGTGGAAATGGGGTGCTGTTGCAAACATAGTTGTTATTTGTTAAATTTGCCATCAAGGAGAGAAATCAAAGGAAAAATGAATTGAGGACAGAAGCATTTCTGTCTAGAATCCCCAAAAGATTCATACATGTACAAAACGTCACTAAGCAACCAAATTGTTACTTTTCCTTTAAATAAAATCATTTTATTGTTTTAAAGAATAAGTAACTGCCATAGGTAAAAAATGTTTCAGAGACAGGGGGATTAGTAAAAGTTTACTTTTAAAATAGCTACACTTGTGGCTCCTGCGTTTGTTTGTACAGAGTAGGCTGTTTAAAGGAACAAAGTTAACAAATCTGGACACTGGTTTTCTTTCTCCTAATGGCTCAAAGAAAAACATTTAGTGATAATATTATGTCTCCATACCTCAACTTTGCTGCAAAAGTATTCCTACAAATTCCAATTGTACCAGCAGATATCCACAGGATTAAAACAGAGAGAGACTGTTTTAGGGGTTTTAAATCTGAATTCAATGACTAAATCAATAAAGTTCATATGCTTTAACTTGCATACACCTTTAGTTAATCTCAAACCCATGTTCATGAGTAAAGTCTCCTTGTCTGAAACTGCATGGTGGGTATTGACACAGATTCAAGTTATTCTACAATGTCTTTCAATCTTAGATATCACAAAGAATTAAAATCCCCACACATTAAAACTTCAAGTCTCTGAATACCAAGCAAGGTGTAAACAAACAAATGTCTCTGATTTTAAGATATTTTTCACTGACAACTAACAAAATGAGCTTTGACACAATCCCTCAAACTTTCTCTGATGGGATTACAACCTCCTTGCCTTATTGCATAACATCTTGCACACATGTTAAAGCCTGTTCCGCTTTTCGTAAGAGTAGGCCATCGTGTGCTGGTAGGAACGGATGACAAAATTTACCAAAACTGCGTACACATGGGGACTGGATGTGAAAAAACACATGCATGCTTATTCCATTATCTTCAAAATAAAATAAATAAATAAAAATCAAAGATGCAGATGCTTACTGGGTTCTGAAACTGGTAATAGCAATAACCTCAGCGCCTCTTTCTAAATTCTTCTCCTTTATTTTTATCTCACACATTTGTGCCTGCAGATATTCACAGCCACATGAATGTACGCACGCACACACAGGCTCCCACAAGAGAGCCATTGATGGACATCAAGTTCTCTTCGCTATGAATTGAGTCATGCATCATCAATGCAGGCCAAGTGGTAGGCCTAACACAGGCTTGAAATGGATTGCCCATCCCCTCTCGACCTAGTAATAATTATTCTAAATAATGAAGCTAGAATCTTGGGATTGAGTCTTTCATAATCCATGAACTTCACAGTAAAGAAAGTCAATTGAACGGACTATGTTAAGCTGGGGAATGTATCATATTTTGCAAAGTGCAAACATTTCTGACTTGCCTTATGTATTTGGTCAGTATCTGAGTGTGTTCTTCAGGAAGTTCCTGGAGCAATCTCCTTTAATAAAGGATAAATATGGCTACTGGCCTCACTGTTTTCCTGTTTTCAAGTGTTTCATTGACTGCCATTTAGTAACCTGTGTGCAGACATGCCTCCACATAAGCCATAACTTGAACATCTTCATCATTTTATTAGCTGAACAATATGCTGCCAAAAGTTAAAACCTAGTATAACAGAGACAATGGCTAAGCTCAAACTTTCCACATGCTTGTTCAGAGCTATCACTTAAAAATCACTACTAAGTTCACATGCTTAAAAACTTCTTAAATGAAATTAAAACATGTTTCTCCTAAACCTTTTGGTGAGAGGTGTTACATTTCTCTTTAGTTTTATTTTGAATAATTTTGTTTATCTACCTGTCAACAAAAATTTTCACACATGATTCCCATTTTAGGGCTTATTAGGGCCTTCAGGGCAATATGCCTCCTTTTCATCCTTAATTGGGGCTCTTCAAAAGTCAGAGCCTTTTTTTGTGTGTGGCTTTTTTAAAGATTTGTATTGAACCCTGATCCAGCTGTGTTCTTTTGATGTGATCGATCAACTATCTGAAAAGCTCTTCTTCCTGCTGTCACTTTCCCTTTTTGTGAAGCTAACTTCCTTTTGCCACAGCAGTCACTTTTCCACCTTAGTGGCAACTACTTTTTCCTTTCCCTTTTGATACTCCATTTTTCCCTTTTATTGTAATTTTTTCCCTTTCAAATATAACCACTTTTGCTTTTATTGCTCCTACTTTTTCTTTTTGATAACTCCATTTCTGATGCAGTCATTTTTCCATAGATTGCTCCAGCAACCCAACAGTCTCCCTTCTGTCACCATGTCTGTTCTTTCCTCTCCCAATGTCTTGTCTGTCTGTCTGTCTCTCTTGAGTGACTGCAGGGAATTTTCCCTATTTTTCCCCATCCTGTCTTTCCGCCTGCCTTCCTTCCTTCCTTCCCCATACCCAACCATTGATTGCTGTTGTTTCATCCCCTCCCTCTTTCCCCCATAGCAGCTGGGAGGCTAGGCTGGGCTGTGTCTCGCCCTTCCAGAAGATTGTGTGTGTGTGTGTGTGTGTTTAGGGGGGGAAGGGGTATGATAATAGAGGAGTGTGGGGGGGGGGGGGGGGGGGGGGGAATAGAGGGATGGGAGGAAGGAGACACAAAGGTGGAATGGGGGGGGGGGGGGGGGGGGGGGGGGGGGGGGGTTCAGCATACAAACAAGCAGGCAGACAGGTTGAACACCAACGAACAAACAGCCAGACTGTCAGACAGATGCATGGATGAATCCTCTCGGCTCTCCTCTCCTCTCTCATTTCCTGCCTCTGGCTACGTTTGACTAAACTGAACCAAACCACAGAGAGAGAGAGAGAGAGAGAGAGAGAGAGAGAGAGAGAGAAGAGAGAGACAGACAGACAGACAGACAGACAGACAGACAGACAGACATGCATACAGACAAGCGTACGCCCACACACACACACTGCTGGCAAGAGTCGGGCTACTAGGTATAGGCTAGTCCCCTTTCTGGGACAACAACTAGCTGTCTCTCTCATATCCCCCAATACAAGCCCCACTTGGCAAAAACCGCTTTGGTGGGGGTGGGGGTAGATGGAGGTGGGGGGCTAATCGGGGATGACTGTTACTGCCGAAAGAGGGTGGGTGGGTGGATGGTGAGGGAAGAAATACTCCAGAAATAGCATCGAGGGAGCAAAATATGATAACAAGCAGCGTTTTGAGACGAATTGAAAAGACAAGAGAAGAAAAAAACAACCCAAACCAAAACAAAAGCACTAACACCCCCCCCCCCCCCCCCCCCCTACCGATTTTATGCCCAAGCAAACTGGTTCTTCTCCATGGGCAGACGTGTCAACTACATGGGAAAAAGCGATGCAGGCAATGTATTATGCAAACCAAAGACGGCATTCTGCAGCAGGGCGCACACATACACACACGCACGAGAGAGAGAGAGAGAGAGAGAGAGAGAGAGAGAGAGAGAGAGAGAGAAGAATTTTCTTCACTGCATAACTTTTCGTTGCTCTAAACATGGGACAAAAGAGAGAGCTTAAGAAACAAAAGTTCACAAGTCAAGAAGCCAACAATAAATACAGGGATAGCCACAGAGAAGTGAGGAAAAAATGAGAGAAGCCAAAGAAGCGTGGATAGAAGAACAATGCCACAGCATCGAAGTTGGAATGGCCAAGGGAAACAGCAGAACAGCTTACGACACTCTGAAATCACTAACTAAAACCACACAGCCTAAAGCCTCTGTTATTGAAGACAAAGAAGGAAATCTTTTAACGGAAAGCAATGCCATCCTCCAACGCTGGACGGAATACTGTGAGGGATTGTACAATACCCACTACGCCCAGATACCAACATAGTTTCTGACAAACCCCCTGAACACCAAGATAAAGACCCACCAATACTAAGGTGTGAAGTAGACACAGCTATTAAACAATTGAAGAAGGGGAACCTGGAATCGATAACATCCCAGCTGAAGTCATAAAAAATGGAGGGAATGAAACAGCAAGGCGATTCACAGAACTTTGTCAGAAGATTCACGACACCAAAGAATGGACACAGTCTCTTGTAATACCCCTACCAAAGAAAGGAAACCTCAAGCAATGCCAGAACTACAGAACCATCAGTCTCATAAGCCATCCTAGCAAGATCAAGCTGCGGGTAGTCCTCAACAGACTGAAAAACCAAGCGGAAAAACTCCTGGCAGAAGAACAAGCCGGCTTTAGACCAAAACGCAGCACAATGGAACAAATTTTAAATCTGAGAATTCTGATAGAGAAACATCTCCAACATCAAAAAGACTTGTATCAAAATTTCATAGACTTCAAAAAGGCCTTTGACAGGGTATGGCATGACGGCCTCTGGCAAGTACTCAGGCACTTCAACATTGACAACTGCCTCATTGAAGTCATCATGCATCAAGGCACTGTATGAGAACGCAAGAAGTGAGTTTTCATGAACAATCACATGGGCGAGTTCTTCAAGACCACGGTTGGGGTCCGTCAGGGCTGCCTTCTCTCACCTGTACTGAAGACCTCTTCCTCGAAAACATCATGACAGCGACACTGCAAAACCACCACACTTCCATCTCCATTGGTGGAAGACCCCTTTACAACCTCGGATTTGCAGATGACATTGACCTCATGGGCGGCAGCAAACAAGAACTGCAAAACCTCACAGATAGTCTATCAGATCGAGCGAGCGCATACGGCATGGAGGTCAGTACAGAGAAATCAAAGATCATGGTCAACAGCGCAAGTAATGACAGCACGGAAATAAAGATGAATGGACAAATACTGGAAGAGGTGAGCCAATTCAAATACTTAGGCTCCATCCTAACAAAAGATGGCACATCAAACAATAAAGTGAAAGCTCGCATTGCAACAGCAACATCTGCTCTAGCCAGACTCGAGAGGATCATCAGAAGCAACAACATCAGCTTCTGCACCAAATACCACCTCTACAAATCCCTCGTGATATCTATCCTCCTATATGGCTGTGAATCATGGACTCTGTCAGCAGAGTTAGAGAGGAGAATCCAAGCATTCGAGAACAAGTGCCACAGAAGACTCCTCAAAATATACAAAGAACACAAGACCGACAACTATGTGAAAGAAGAAATCAAAAAGCGTGTGGGCCCCCAAGAACCTTTGCTCTCCACCATAAAGAGGATAAAACTGATGTGGTTTGGTCACACCACAAGACACAACACCTTAGCAAAAACCATCTTGCAAGGAACAGTCGAAGGCAAGAGAAGAAGAGGCCGCCAAAAGAAATCATGGGTTGACAACATCAAAGACTGGACCGCCCTGCCCCTGCAACATCTTCTACTAGCCACACAGGATCGTGAAGCATGGAAAAAGATCTCTGTTGCGTCTTCTCTCATGTCCCCCTACGTCCTTTGGGACATGGGACTGAGTGAGTGAAACATGGGAAGTAAACCTTTTTCCCCAAGTGAATGCCTCTCAGAAGTAGTCTCCCATTACTATCCCACCTCGCCCACTCCCTCAACTGATTGTACACTCAAGAATCGACGAGTGTTTGTGTGTTTTGTTTTTGATCGTGTTTTGGAATAAGGTCTACAGTTCTGGTTGGTATTTTACCCCGAAGTTTGTTATAAAAGTCCCGGTGAAAACAGGACAAGCGCTCTGTTGTCAAACTAGGACCCTTGGCACTTACTTCCCCTCCTGGCCAAACCAGCCGATTCCATCCTATCTGTGGTTTACGGTCCTATCGATAAGGCAAAAAAACCCTCACGTGATCGATCAACTATGCTGAAAAGACGTTACAGAACTACAAAGAAACTTAAGTGTGTCTCGGGCAAGCTGAGCTTGGCGGAGCCAAATCTGTCTGTCCTGGTCGCAGAATGCATGCTGGGTACGTTATTTTAACCAGGACCATCAGTCATAGGAAAACTGTTCTGCGAAAAAGGCATGGGCTGTTGATATTCTAGGGTTTACACACATGGGGCAACGTTTTATAGATTCATCCGAAGGACTGGCAGGAGAATGGAGTTTGAGACAATGTTCAAACTCAAAGAGGTAAAAAAAAAAAAAAAAAAAAAAAAATCATCTCGTAGACTCACACAAGCCACATGACTGGAAACCACGGGAAACACCGCCCCCCCCCCCCCCCCCCCCCCCCCCCTTATTGCTTTCAGATCTCAAGTTCGAGGCTTCATCCACAAGACTATACTGCCGCACAGGCACAACAACTGGGAGGAGTTAGAAACGAACCCTTTTATCTTGCAAGGCAAATAAGTCTGATAGGCACACACACCACACGTCTGTGGTGTCGTTAAATGGATTTCTTGTCGCTAACTGGATTAAGACGTTCAACTGCGCGAACCTGGTAACTTGAAGAAATCATTTTTAAACTGCTCAGAACATTGCTTTATATCAACACAGATGAGAAAACAATGACCCAAACTAAAGGCAAAAAATAAAATAAAAACTCAAGTCGAGACTGCCATCGTGACACGAGTACTCCCTTACCAAGTACAGTAGGGGACACAGAATTCCACAGGAAGTTCTCACAGAAACTTCCAGCTAAGGGGAGTTTTTCCTTCTGTCGAGCTTGTCCACTTTACGACTACAGCCACATAGCGACACAACACCTCACGTCCTTAAAAAGACTGAGACACCCACCACACGAACCCCGAAAAACAGCCCCAGAAACGCCAGGAATGTTATCACTCTTCTGAAGCCACTGGTGACTGACTGTAGTAGCTCTCTACTCCCTGTGAAAGCCGTACAGACAAGACCCTACCCTTCTTCGCACGAATGACAAGTGTGTGGGTATGTACAGAAAACTACGTGACCGAATTTTGAGTGGAATTTTGGAATATTGCTTTGTCCTCGCCCCCATCCCAACTACCGCCCCCCTCCCCCCCTCCCCACCAACAAAACAACAACCCCAAATAAACAAGGATCTAAACAAATAACCTCAAAATAAAACAAACCAAATTTTAAAAAGTATGATGTGATCTCCGAGGGTAACAAGCTTATCAACATACCCATGGAAGGTAAACATGTATTTTCTAGTATACATGTATACAAATTACTCGAACTAGAAACAAAATTTGGTTTGAGAACCGAAGTCGTTCCACATGTGACAGTAGTAACCAGTAGGGCACTGGTTCAAGTCGCCGTTGAGCTGTCAGCTTGATGACAGTAGTTTTTTCCCCTGTAGCTAACAACATTGATACCGACTCTATTCCCCTACAAGTTCAAGAGAAGCGACTATTCACCGATGTACACACGCATCAAGACAACACACGCTTTTAAAAACCCAAGTCACCTTCTGTACAAGCTATGGCCGATGACGCAGATGACACAAACACACCTAGCACCATCTATAAACTGAGAGAGGGATGGGCTCCGCTTGATTCAACTTCCCAAAAACACACTAGCCTATACTGTCCTGAAAGTTTCAACACAACACAGTGCCCTAATGTAGCCTCCTCAAGAAGCTGAAAAAAGTAGTCTGGCGGACAAATCAAATCAAATAAATTATGGATGGGGGTCGGCTACTGTTTTCCTCATTGACTTGAAAAAATAGACAGACGGACGGACTGACTGACTGACAGATAGCCAGCCTTACCCACACACAGGCTAACTTGCAGACGAGGAGGCATGTTGGCCTATCCTCAGGCCCACATTGCAGTCAGATGCAGATGCATTTGATGATGATGACGACGACGACGACATAATGACAATATCATAACGCATATTCCCCTTCCTTCCTCTTCCTCTCCCCCCCCCCCCCCTCCCCCCACACCACCCCAGGTTTTTTGTGTGTGTGATCCCATTCAGGCCCATACACCCTCATTATCGCCACCGACATCATCATCATAACTATTACCGCTGCTGACATTGGCAACAGCCGGTGTGTGGAGTGTACGGTGTGTGTGTGTGTGTGTGTGTGTGTGAAGAGAGAGAGAGAGAGAGAGAGAGGAGAGAGAGAGAGTCGGTGTGGTGTGGTGTTTGAGTGTATGTGTGGTGTTTGAGTGTATGTGTGGTGTGTGAGTGGGTGTATGGTGTGTGAGTGGGTGTATGGTGTTTGAGTGGGCGTGGTGTGTGTATATGTACATAATTATGTATGTAAGTGAGTGAGTGAGTGTGTGTGTGTGTGTGTGTGTGTGTGTGTGTGTGTGTGTGTGAGAGAGAGAGAGAGAGAGAGAGAGAGAGAGAGAGAGAGAGAGAGAGAGAGAGAGAGAGAGAGAACACGTGTACACAATACGAATGTGTGCGCGTTGGAAAGAAGAGTACACGCGCGCGCGCGCGCACACGCACACACACACTGTGTAGTGCTGCTGTCCCCCCACAGACACACAAGTCTTGAGATGTTATCCGGAGCAGATCCACCTTGCAAACCCACCCACTAACCCCCCCCCCCCCCCCCCCCCCTCCCCTCAGTTTGCAAAGGCAACACACAAGCTCGTTATCAAACCAGCCCCCCCTTCCCCCCCCCCCTCCCCCTACCCAACCCACCCTGTTCCCCCCACCAACCTTCCCTTCTTCCACCCCGCTGTTTCTCTTCCTCCCCTCTTCTCCCCCCCCCCCCCCCCCCTCCCCCACCTCCGCTTGTCTTTTTCATCCTAGTAGTTCTTTCATCTGTAGCCAGACTGCCACCCCTATCCCCTCGTCTATCTTTTTCCTCCCTCCCACCCTCCTTCCTCCCCTTCCTCATCACTGTCACCCACCATCCCCATTCTCCTACCCTCCCCACCCCCCCCCTTACCTTCCTCCTCTTCCTCCCCCTCTCCATTCTACTCCCTCCCTCCCTCCTAGTGAATAATAATCAGAGACAGACGAACGAACGAACGCGCGAGCGGACAGGCGAGCCAACAGTCTAATTTCCAATCAATCTCTCCATGCTCCTCCCCCTCCTTCTCTTCGCCCCACCTCCCATTTCCTTCCTTCCTCCCTCCCTACCCCCCCCCCCCCCTTCATCACACTAGCATGCAGACCCACAGGCGCATGATGCCATTACTTTTCCCCCGATTTTCACACGTTAAACGAACCAGCATAATAATGTTCCAGTCGAAATAAACGTTTACAAGGGGAGGAATGGTAGTAGTTACAGTGCACTTATTTTTCCGAATGTTATTTTTGCGCAGGACTACAGGCAGGCAGGCAGGAAGAATAAAGGGACAGGCCAGGGTGGGGGTTAGTCTGGTGAGTTGTGATCTAGAAGTAACTGGAAAAGTGTGTTCGAGTCTCCCTGATGTGTGTACCTCCTTCCAAGGGTGCTACATGGGGAATGGGCTCCACCAGCCCACTTGGGGGCTGGAAAGGGGGGGGGGGGGGCCGGTTTTTTTCACACACACACACACACCAGTCAACTGTGGTAGGCTAGAGTCTGTCACAGGCAAACCCTGGATGCGTTCAAACCTTCCACAGCTGCTCCTCTACTCGCTGTGCATACACATATTATGACGAGACATTCAGCTGTTGGCCCACCAACCGTGGGAATGGGGGATTTAAAAAAAAAAAAAAAAAAAGCTTCCATCGGATCAGAAACTGCTAGATCCTGCTTCTTCTGACAACACCACCTCCAAAAGGAGGATACAGCTCATGTCCAGCCAAAAGGGAAGTCTGAAATTTCTCCTTCACACAAACAAACACGCAAACAAGCACACACACTCAATCGACTCTCCTCTCTCTCTCTCTCTATTATTTTTTATTTTTTTTAAAATAAACTTCCCCACACAAACGCTTCTGCATAGAACTACACAAGGCCTACAAACAGCACACGCTACGCATCGACCACCACCACCATAACACGTTCCTAATAACCTTTTTACCCCCTCCCTATCCACACCCCCCCCCCCCCCCCTCCAAAATCTCCCGCATCCCCCCCTGCTCCGCCCTCCTGCTGCTTCTTCCAATCGATATGGGTTTTCCCCATCACCCACTTATCATCACCCACTGACATGTTTTCGATCAGCAGGCACACGGTCTCGTCACCAGCACACATACACGCCCCTACTGCATTAATTAACTCGGCCCAGTGAATGAATATATTATATACCTTGGTTTCTATCTCCCACCCATCTCCGAAGTCGGAATGGGGAAACAAAAACCCAAACGGTCGCATACTAAGCTTTAGCTCAGAAACGGGAAGGGAACGGTAAGCTGGGCTTAACTAGCTTAACTAGTCCCTAACCTACATGCAGAACATGGTGTGCACACGCTAGGCCTAGTACTCACCCAACTGCAGATTAGACCAGCTTAGCTACGGCCGGTAGCACGGATGACACAAACATTCCCACCATGCACACTGCTACTTGGTGAGGGACTGATGGGTTCCACAAGATTCTATCAGTATCTGACCATGGCAACCCGCGTGGTTAAAATTAATTTTAAAAAGACCCACCCACCCCCCAAAACACACACACACACACACACGCGCGCGCGCACACACACACACAGTGACATAATCACAGTTGATATATATCAAGCAGATATCATCAGATATGTGTATGAGTGTTTTGAAAAGAGAGAAAAAGAGAAGTAAAATACATGTTTTTAGTGTACATCACTTTTAGCCAAAATAGATAATAATTATAGTTGATGTTTTTGTTGTGTCAAATAAGTCTACATGATTTAAATGGCAATAAAATAATCTGAATCTGAATCTGAATCTGAATCACACACACACCACACAAACTCCTCAAGGACTTATGGGACGTTTTCCAAGTCAGGTCAACCCGACCCCAACCTTTCGAGATTTCAATTTCGTGGCGACAGCCCTGATACGGCCTTTGTGTCGGCGGGGCTATAAACAATATGACTGATTGGATAGATTGGAACCCTCGAGTTGGTTAAGTTCACAATGCCGTCTCGAGTTCGTTGCCCTCTCTCTCTCTCTCTCTCTCTCTCACACACACACACACACCACATAGTTGCATACTGATTGCGTATTTGCCACTGACCACATCCCCATGTGTGCACTACTGCTGACTTCACCCATCCTGTGTGGAGTTGCACTGAGACACATGGTACATGATTAATAGGCCTAGATCTCCCCACAGGCCTTATCGAACGCGCATGTGTGCGTGCGTGCATGCGCGCGCACGCACGCACTCTATAACAGTGTCGTTATCAATAGCCTTATATAACCGCTGAATCTTGTCGATCTTGTCTTTACAATCGTCATGAATCATGTGAACCACTGTCAGTTCCCCAACTGACACACACCGAGCATATAACTGTCAAAAGTAAATGATAATTGGATGTTAAGAAATTAATGAAGGTGGGTGTTAGATAATACCCTGTCTTTGAACACAATTGATACTGAAGAAAACTAAGTCTAAACCAGCACACGCCAAAGTTCTCTTGTTTCATCAAAATCTCTCTTTTTAAAATACACTTTTTGTACAGTTCTTTCCTCCAATGCGGACAATTCTATTCCCTCTGAAGTAAGAACATACAAAATTATATGATTATGAATGCACTGCGGTTATGTGTCGCGCAAGCTAAACTAAATGAACAAAAACGGCACGACTACTGCCAAATGCCATGGTAGCAAGGGATAGGTCCCGTTATTTCAGCACACACACACACAGACGGAGGGGGAGAGAGAGAGAGAAGGGGGGGGGGGGGGGGGGGGGGTGAGAGAGAGGAGAGGGGGGGGGTGAAGAGAGAGAAAGAGACTTTAACATCCCCCCCCCCCCCACACACACACACAAAGAATAGGCATGATACATAAATATCGCTTGGTTGGCAAGGCAAGTACTAACCTAACAAGAGTCCAGGTCAGGAAGTAGGAGTGACTGAACAAAAGGTAGGCCAGTCAGTATAGTGGTGAGTTTGTTACCTGCAGACCCCGTAGCCAGAACCCATGGATGGACAAGCCAGAGGTTCAATGAGTGCGGTAGAAGGGGGTAGCTAGGCCTAGGCCTATAGCCCAGTACGCTTGCTACATTAGAAACTACGCCTACACACGCTCTCCCCGAGCTTAGCTTTACAGCTTTCAGACCCTTACAGTAAGTCCCACTACTACGTTTGTATTATTATCATTCTCCGGATAGGAGTGGTTGCTGTGTGAGTTACTTTCAGAGAAGTGGGATTTCTGGTTACTTCCCTTCGGTCTGGTTCGAAGTTCGAAGGTTAACAAATCCCTCTGTCTCTTCCCCTAAACTAAAGCAAGCGCGCGCGCGCGCACGCGCGCACACACACACACACACACGGTTCTCATTCAATCTCCCTAACACACACACGCTAACACTCCACTCCACTATACTACATTCCCGAGGTAGCTAGCTATACTAGTCAGAGCGGTATTGTGGCCTAGTACAGAAATATGATAATTATTCACTAGAGAGAAGAAGAAAACAAGAAAAAAAGAAGCAGGCTAACCAACCGACGGGCACGAAAAAGTCAAACTGGGATGGAGCCAGTGGGCAAACGTTCTCCTCCTCTATCAGACTGTCGACTGTAGACACAGCTCGTCCTGTACCAACAGTCAGGCCTCTCAGATCTCCCCGTGCCTTGTAGGTCTGGACTATTATAATTGCCTGTCCCCTGTGTATGTATGTATGTATGTATTATGTACGTACCCTTGTGTACCGTACCGCTTGTTTTCGGAGAATAGTGGTGGTATAGAGTGATATATTGTGTGTGTGTGTGTGTGTGTGTTTGTGTGTGTGTGTGTGTGTGTGTGTGTGTGTGTGTTGTTGTTGGTGGTGGTGGTGTATGTGTGTGTGTGTGTGTGTGTGTGTGTGTGTGTTTTTCTTCGGTTTAACGTCTTTCCACTAATTAGTGATATCAGACGGTATGTGTACGTGTGTGTATTGGGGGAGGGGGGGGGGGGGGTAGGGATGTCGGTGAACCGAGAAACAATACCAGGACATTCCGAGTAATTCCTGTTGATGGCGTCATTAACGAACAAGGGGGGAAAAAAAAAACCCCAACACCATTATTGGACGCCTACGCTCACAATCGTCATTCTGCCCACACACACTCAGCATTAGCCGGTCTTTTAAACCCAACCAAACCCAAAGGCCACCACCAAATTTGTGCTTCTGCTGTGGTAGTAAAGAGCACGGATTATGAAAGAGGTGCACTGGCACCACCACGTACGTATATGTGCGCCGCCACACTGATGCCAGTAATTATGATTCTGTGTGTGGACTAATTGACCGATTTATGCTCCGAGCCGGCAGTTCAGTTCCGTTCATCTCTGATCACACTGTCTGGGGAGAGAGAGAGAGCATCTTTTTATCACGTCGTTGCATAAAAACCCTCTCAGGTAAAAAAAAAAACCTGGCTGACTTCTCCATAAACTTCCTGACAAGTCACCGAGGCAACGCTGTGGGCAGTTCGGGAGGCCATGTCCCGGGCAAGTTGAACCTAGCGGAGCCCACCCCTCCCTCCAGGCCTTAGATTGCATGCTAGGCATGTCTTCGCACGCCATCAATGCCACCAGCTAGTCTGATCTTAAACGAAAGATCTCGCGCCCCTCCCCCCCCCCCCCTTCTCTCTCTCTCTCTCTCTCAGAGCGTGCAAAATGTTATGCTTTAAGGGAATGGAATTGGAACCCTATGAGAACTCCACCGAAACGTCGCCAGAATACCTCATACAGCGATTCGAACCCGCGCCCCCTGCTTAGTGTCAGGCCAAGAGTCGCGGGTGTAGTAGAATAACTAGGCCACGAGGTCATTTCGCCCCAACCGCTCACGTTTTAGTGCAGATCAATTCTATTTAAATCAGGAGGAAAAAAATCTGTAGCACCTCTTTCCCCTTTCCCAAGTGTTATGAACCTTACTGATATTCCAACACTAAATCCGTTCAATTTTCCCCTTTAAATGTTTTTTTAAAAAAATTTCTAGTGAGCAATGTTTTGCTTAACGTATCCTCTGCATAATTCAAACTCGTCTGCCTCTCCCAATGTAAATAAAAACGAATCAAAACAAAAAAACAAATGTTAAGTCTGATCTTGCTCAAATAAAAAAGGAAATGGGAAAGAAGGTCTTGAAATATATATATATATATATATATATATATATATATATATATATATATATATATATAACAAAAGACAACACAAAGAAAACTTCGAATATTTCATGACCAACAACTAACAAGAAATTAAAATAAACATATACAAAACACACACACACACACACATAGCAACAACAACAAATCAGCCGAGTTATTTTAGTTTCTATCCTTTCCTTACACACACACACACACACACACACACACACACTTCAGTGGGTTTGCCTTCTCCTTCCTGTCAAATGGCTTCCAGGCTTTTTTCTTGTACTCCTTCCCTCTGACCTCTCTCTCTCTTTTTCTTTCTCTTTTTTTTCTCTCCTTTTTGTTGTTGGAAGTGGGTGGGGTGGTAGGGGTAGAGGATAAAAGGGGAAATCCTCACCCCCCCCCCCCCCCCACTCCCACCCCACCCCTTTTCCCCTCCTCCTGACATTTTCGTCTTCCTACCCCTCTCTGTCTCTCTCACCCGTAGTCAGTGTCGGGTGACGAACCCACCCTCATCTAATGCAGCAAGGAAGACCCCACCCAACTTACTTTTTTCTTCTTTTTCTTCTCCTTCCTTTTCTCCGCCTATCCCTCCCCCTTCATTCCTTCTCGCGCCTTCTGCCCGCCTCCAACCTCCTCCCCCCCCCCCCCCCCCCCCCCATTGGATTGCCTCCCCCTCTTCCCAGTCATTAATTCCCTCCCTTATTTATTTTTTGCCCTCTTCTTCTCCGTCCTAAGGTTTCTTGGTGGGGTTTTAGTCATTTGCCGAAGCCGTCATTAGTGCACAACCACTTTAATTGGACTTCACACGAATAAAGCACACCAGAGAGAGAGAGAGAGAGAGAGAGAGAGAGGGGTTGAGTGTGTGTGTGTGTGTGGGGGGGGGGGGGGTGAACGAGAGAGAACGCACATGAGTGTGTGTGTGTGTGTGTGTGCGTGTGTACAAGCGTACACGCATGCTGTATGCGAGTGTTAGCGTGCATGCGCACTCGTATGAGAGACACTTTATACTGGCCCAACACACAGGCACAGACACACACACAGAGAAAAATCAGAGCAAACCTCCAAACGACCTTGGCCCAAAATGCTTCTCCCTTGTCCACAGACGTTTTTACCTACAACTCCAATCAATCCTTGCTATATCTTTTCCACCCCCTCCCCATTCTCTCTCTCTCTCTCTCCTCTGACAGCCCTCCACCCCCCCCCCCCCCCCCCCCTCCCCCTAGAGCCAAGCAAAGGCAGGCGCATGATGATGCGGGTCTTGCTGGTTTTCTGGCAGCGAGCGCCTGGTCTTGTGGGACTTCCACCATAACTACCATCTGCAATCTGCCGCTGTCTTCCTTCTTTCCTTCGCTTAGTAAGAGATGTGTGTGCGCGCGCGGTGTGTGTGTGTGTGTGTGTGTGTGTGTGGTGTGGCGTCGTCACAGAGAGAGAGAGAGGGGGTGGGGGGGGGGGGGGGGGGGGGGGGGGGGCAAACAGACTACTACCCTTCCCCTCACACACACACACAAAGAACCAGAGAGCTCATCACTGCTCTAGGTCCCCCAGGCAGGCAAGGAAAAAGCTGCTGTCTGCCACCCAACGGCTCCTTCCTTCCTTCCTTCCTTCCTACCTTTCTACCCCCTTCCTTCCTTCCTTCCATCCTCACAACCACTACTACCACCTCACAGACACAATCTACCTGATGG
This sequence comes from Rapana venosa, assembly GCA_028751875.1. Classification (NCBI taxonomy): domain Eukaryota; kingdom Metazoa; phylum Mollusca; class Gastropoda; order Neogastropoda; family Muricidae; genus Rapana; species Rapana venosa. The sequence goes on from CM054136.1 coordinate 51,461,440, forward strand.
ATCCCCCCCACCCCCTCTCCAATTCGAAGATCTCAAATTCATCTCCATCGAACAGAGGAATATTACAATGATGTACTACTTCCTACTGCTACTACTGCCATTGCTTCAGCTCTCCCGATCATTATTCGCGGTTAAACAAAATGTATTAGTTCAAGATGAAGATCATTATTATTGACCACACTAAAACGAAAGCTGCATGCTACGTACGTAGGTTCGCACCAACATCAATACAGCCACTGCTGGCCTACTCTTAAGCAAAAGATGGAGGAGGTTTGTTGTTGTTGATTGTTTTATTACACATGTGTGTAAACTGTTATCCGTTGCGTTCGTCGTACACGAAGTATCGACCAGAAGTGTGATGTCACCCAAAGGACTTAAAAAAAGAGTCAGAAACAAACAGAGTTCAAGACTGCTAAGATCGATCATGAGGCTCAGATGTTTGTTCGCTTAAATTTTTTTTTTTAAAGGCTTATGTATTTATTTGTTTCATGGAAACCGGACTTATGACAGGAAAATCCTCCCTTCCCCAACAGCTCAGTGGTATCGAACCCTTGCTCTCAGGTC
>CM054136.1:51467003-51472003 GCA_028751875.1 Rapana venosa
GGACAGTCCTGTGGTGTGGTGTGTTTTGGTGTGGTAAGGTTTGATATGGTGATGTGGTGTCATGTACTGTTTTTCACTTTAGCTGAACTAAATTCTCTCTCTCCCTATTCACTTGATTCAGTGTTCTCTCTCTCTCTCCCCCCCCCCCCCCCCCCCCCCATCTTTGGTCAATTAAGCCAAATTCCTCCCCCCCCCCCCCCCCCCCCCCTCTTCCTTCAAAGCAACTAACGGTGAATCAGACTACGTATGAATCAAGCTGATTGGAAATCAAGCCAACTATGTAAATCAAGCCGATTGTGGTGAATAAAACCCAACCGTGAATAACGCTGATGGTGGAACAACAAGCCAAACTTGTACATACATATCAAGCTGACTGTGTATGAAGCTGTAAATGATGTATGGATACCAAGCTGACGGTGAGTCATGCCGAATGTGAATCAAACCAACTCCGAATCCAAACTGACTGTGAATCAAACCAATTGTGAACCAAGCTGTGTGAATCAAAGCTAGCTAACAGTGAACGATCAAAGCCGACAGTGAATCAAAACTGGTTGTGAATCAAAGCCAACTTGTGTGTGCGCACACGCACACACACCACACCAAATCAAAAAAACAAAACAAAAAAAACTCTCACTCTTTTCCCCCCTTCTGCTTCCAGGAGAACAAGCGTTGAACTTCTCCTCATGGGACAACCAAAACATCTCTAAGAATATAGAAAGCCAAAACTTAAGTCCCCCAACTTCCAAGCAAGCAAACCACCCACCCCTTCCCCCTCATATCTCTCTTTTACTAGCACAAGATCCCCTCTCTCTCTCTCTCTCTCTCTCCCCCTCCCCCCTCTCTCTGAGGCAAGGAAATCTCTCTCCAATGGATCAAACTGTAACCCCCCCCCCTCCCCAATCCCCTCCCCACACCACCCACTTTCCCCCCTCACCCACCACTCCTTCCCCTCCCTATCTCTGTGGACTGGTTCATTAGTTGAGCTGAACAGCACACCAACCAGCCAAGCAGGCAGGCAGGCAGGCAGACAACTCAGCGGGCAGGCACGCATGCTGGCAGACAGACAGACAGACAGACGAACAGCAGGCAAGCAGACAGACAGACAGGCAGGCGAGCAGACAGGCAGACAAACCAGCAGACTGGGGCCAGCAGAAGGATCGAATTCCGTCTCCCTAGGCTACAGGGAAATGAAAAGAACGCCCCCCCCCCCCTCTCTCTTTCTGTCCTTCCACCCACCACCAGGCTTGTGTGTTGGCAAAGGCCGACTCTACTCTCCCTCCTTTCCCTCTTTCACATGAGCATGCGAACAGACAGACGGACGGACGGACACACTTGCGCGAATGCGCGCACACGAGAGACACACCAACACACACACAATCTCTCTCCCCCTTCACACACACACACAGATAAGATAATTATTGTTGGCTGTGTCGGCTTGCATACATACATAAAACAGAAACAGCACAGATACACACGCATGTGAACGTAGTTACACATGTATGGACTACAACACACACACACACACACACACATCACACACACACACAGAATCCTCTCTCACTCACTCACTCTCTCTCTCTCTCTCTCACACACACACACACACACACAACACACACACACACAAACTTACTACTGCTCGAGCGCGTGGTGGTATTTTTATAATCGCATACTATTAGTTGATAAATGCCAAAAGAAAAAAAAAATGGTGAAAGAAAATAAAAAATAATAGTAATCCTGGTAGGCCTAGTCAACAACTCCACTTGCTATACACTGTACATATAGAATAGTAGGAGGGAAACACACACTCCTCTCTCTCTCTCTCTCTCTGTTCTCCTTTTGCTATTTCCTTTTTTTTTTCGCTCTCTCCTACCCTTCACCCCCTCCCCCACCACCACCACCACTCCCACTTCATCATCAACACCCCCCCCTTACCCCCCCTCCCCACCCCACCCCCACTGTCGTCTGCCATTCTATTCATCTGTCCTACTTCTTCTCTCCTGACGTTCTCTTTTTATCCTCTCCTCCTCCTCTCCTCCTCGCAATCTTTCTTTCTTTTCTTTTTTGTTCTTTCTTTTTCCCCTCTTCTTCCTTTCCTCCCTCTACTCTATTATTACCATCCTCCCCCCCCCCCCCCCCCCCCACCCCATTTTTTCCCGCTGGTGTTCTGTTCTCAAGATGTGTGGCTTGTGTGTCCTGAGGCCTCAAAAGGGTTCAAAGCCTAGATTTGCTTTCTTTCTTTCTTCCTTCCTTTCTTTTTGTTTGTCTTCTTTTTTTCTTAGGGAGGAGGTTCCTTTATTGGGCAGGGGGAGGGGGGAGATATCGGGGGAAGGGGGGGAGGCGTAAAAAAGGAGGTGGGTGGAGTTGTTGGGAAGAGGGAGAGTGAACATGGAGAGACAGGACGAAGGAGAAATACTATAACTGCAGGAGAAAGAAAGGAGAGCTGGGGGAGAGGAAGGGGGGGGGGGGGGGGGGGGGAGTGAAGAAAGACGAGAGGGGGAGTATTTTCTTCTTGTGTCTTTCCTTAAATTTAACTCTCGATTTCCTTCCATAATTTATTTTTATTTTTTAAATGTCATACATCTTTGGGCAGCTACTGTCTCTACGTCTTCTCTGTGTCTCTCTGTGTGAGTGAGTCTCTCTCTCTCTCCCTCTAACTCACAGTAACCTCTCCTCCAATAAGCCCTTCCCTTGCGTGTCTCTCCTCTCTCTCTCACCCCCCCCCCCCCCCCCCCCCATCTCTCTCTCTTCCTCACACACACACAACACACACAAACATGCGTACGCGAACGCACGCGCGCAGACATCGTTTTCTTAACGAAAACTGACAAAACAAACGGGGGAAAAAGCCAACGCAGGCGTCTCGCGAAAACGTTCCAACTGAATAATAAAGTACTCGTGTGGTGGGGCCATGTGGAGAATAGAGAAGAGAAGAGAAGAGAAGAGAAGAGAAAAGAGAAAAGAAAAGAGAAACCGGGAAAAATGAATCAGCGATAACGTTGCCGGGCAGAAAAATTCAAAATAAACAAACCCCAACCAAACAACCGAACACACAACAAACACAACACAACACACCAGTTTAAAGAGAAACTCGATATATCACACAAACAAGCATACACATACACACACGTGCGCGCAGGCACGCTAATTATGAACAGACGGTTGAAAAAACATATTTGCATGTATGTATGTATACGCGCGTGCGCACTCGAAAATGTGGAATTGATCTGCACTCAGTGATCCTCTTGAGAGAGAAAAAAAAAGGAAACCTTATGTAACACACACACACTCACGCACACACACACGAACACTAAACACGCACGCACGCTCACCTTCCCATATCTCTCTTAGTCACTCAGTCACTCACTCTGTCTCTCTCTCAGTAACTCTCTATCACACACACACACACACATTCAGGGCTGGGGAGAGACAGAGAGAGAGAGAGAGAGAGAGAGAGGGGGGGGGGGGGGCGCATGAAGGAACCCTCGACCACACACTCAAGAACAGGAAACAAAGATAATCATCCACCCCAGGCGGTAGCCTAACAGAAAAGCATGATACGTGAGAGGTCAGTCATAATCACAAACCATTCTGAAACAAAGAGAGAGACAGACAGACAGAAGAAATATCTTGTACGAAGAGAAAGAACGAAAAAAGGAGAAGAAAAGAAAAACAACAACAACACAAAACATGATGATTAAAACTACTAAATGATGAGGGAAAGAAAACTACGAAACATAAAAGAAAAATTAAATTCATTACTGGTGCGGGAGGGAGGGGGGGGGGGGGGGGGGGGGAGAGTGAGTGAGAGTGCACCATGTGTGTGTTTGAGAGAGAGAGAGAGAGTGTGTGTGGTGTGAGTGTGTGTGTGTATGTGTATGTGTGTGTATGTGTGTGTGTTAGTCTATTTGGAGAATAATGGTTAAAAGTATGCGTGCGTGCGTGCGTGCACATGTGTGTGCCTGCATGTACACATGCACAACAGACTATTATATACACAGGTTACAGATCTCGTTTTCACGTCATTGTTAGTATACTGAGGGACACATTGGAACACGTGCTCAGTCACACATATCTCGATTCATCAGCACACTGGATGAAGTGTGCAGTTGGTAAAAAGGCATCTCTGCCTTAGACAAGTCACGCTCTCGCTCACACACACTCACACACACACACACACACACACACACACACACAACACACACACACATATATATATATATATGTAAGACTGGTGGTAGAGAGCATGATATAGAATTACATTCCAGAATCCGTGGCGCCTCCTTAGGAGAAAAAAAATTAATAAACACAAACACACACTACACGGGTTGTATTCATGTGTTGTCTATTTACGTGCCTGCAGTGTAAACTCGTGTGTGTGTGTGTGTGTGTGTGTGTGTGTGTGTGTGTATGTGTGTGTGTGTGTTTGTCTGTCTGTCTTGTGTCTTAGTGTCTGTGTGTGTGAATTACGAGAGAGAGAGAGAGAGAGGAAGAGAGAGAGAGAGAGAGAGAGAGGAGAGAGAGAGAGAGAGAGAGGACAAACTGTGACACAGATAAGGAGCTGAAAGCAGAAGGAAAAAAATACTGGATGGAGAGAGAAATAGAGGGGTCAGGGCGAGGAGGAGGAAGAGAGAGGACGAGAAGGGGTGGAGGGTGAAGTAGGAAGGAGGTGGAAAGGAAGAGGGAAGCTGGGGGAGGGAGGGAGGAAGGGCGGGAGGGGGGAGGGGAGAGGGGGAGGCAAAAAAAGCCTTGACAGGTTATCAGCAAAGCCCACGAGTATGGGAGGGGAGAGGAGAACGGAACAGCGGGAGATAGCCGTTCCTGATTTGAGAGTGTAGGGGGGGGGGGGGGGGGAGAGGGGGGGATGAACAGTGTGGAGGAGGGGGTGTTGGAGGAGGGAGAGCTGGGCTGATGGATGGGACACGGAAGGGAGGGGTGGAGGGAGAGGAGCAGAAGAGGGGTGGCCGTGGGGGAGTCGGGGGGGGGGGGGGGGGGGGGAGAGG
>CM054136.1:51477003-51617003 GCA_028751875.1 Rapana venosa
GAGTGTGTGTGTGTGTGCGCGCGCGTGCGTGCGTGTTTATGTGAGTGTGTGTGCACTCACGTGCGCACGTCCTGGCCAGCATGCGTGCACGTGTTTCTCTTGTCTCTGGGGACCCCTCTCCCCACCCACCCTCTCTCCCTCTCCCTCCTCCTCTCTCTCTCTTTGTGCTAATGCCATCGGTGGTGCTGGTGGTGGTGTGGTTGGAAACTGTGGCGGTGGTAGTGATGGTGGTGGTGGTGGTGATTGGAGGGTGGGGGAGGGAGGAAGAAAAAAAAGAGAAAGAAAGTTGGATGGGTTGTTAAGTGGTAGCCTACTACTCCTCGATTTACGACACTTGTTCCTATTCTTTCTTGGTGGCGTTAGTAATGATTGTCATCGTTTTCCTCAGTGTTGATATCGTTTGACTGCCCTGCATGGAACTGTACTACAGACTCGCTACGTTTTGTGTTTGTATGTGACGTGCATGCAGACCAAAACAAGGGTTTAAACAAACCCACCTAGGACTGGGGAGGGGGAGGATGGGGAGACAGAGCGAGAGAGAGAAGGGGGGGAGAGAGAGGGTGGGCAGTGTATGTGTGTGTGACTGTGTGTGTATGTGTGCGTGCGTACGTGTACCAGAGGGAGATATTGTGTGTGTGTGTGTGTGTTTTGTTTTGTGTTTTGTTTTTTGTGGTGTGTTTTGTGTGTGTGTGTGTAAGAGAGAGAGGAGGAGGTGTGTGTATTGTGTGGTGTCGGTGAGAGAGAGGTGAGTGAGAGAGGAGAGAGAGGAGGGAGAGAGGAGAGTGAGAGAGGAAAGGGAGGAGAGGAGGGGAGAGGAGAGAGACGGGGACGGCGTGTGCTTGCAAGCGCGCTCCCCTCGTTTCTCATTCTCCCCCCCACCTCTCTGCCACTCCCGCCCCCCTCCCCCCCCCTCTCACCCCCCCCCCCCCCCCACCGCCCCCTCCCCCCCCAACCGCCCCTCCCCCCCCTCTCCTCCCCCCTCCCACCTCCAGCACCCTTTTAAAACACCCTCCCCCTCTCCATCCTCCCCCCACCCCCCCCCTTTCCCACACACACATACATTATCAGCCAGCCCCAGCCCTCATGAGTACCAGCCTAGGGGGGCCCCAAAGGAGGCTGAGAACATTGGATGGGGAAGGTTCACACACACACGCCTGCCTGCCTGCCTGCTAGCCTGCCAGCCTGCCTCGTGTGTGTGTGTGTGTGCGTGCGCGGGAGAGAGAGAGAGAGAGAGAGAGACACACACACACACACAAGGTCGGTCACACGTGCACACGACTCGCGCACATGCGCGCGCGCGCGCACACACAGGCTGCTGTAGGGCCTAGTACCGGATCTCCGGTGGCCTGGGCTCAGCTGGCGTCGGCCGAACGTGTGTGTAATACGGCAAGAAAAACATCACCAACTGCGCTGGGTATCGAACCTAGACCACCTCGCCCTGCCTGCCTGCCTGCCTGCCTGTCTGCTTGCCTGTCTGCCTGCCTGCCTGCCTGCCTGCCTGTCTGTCTGCCTGCTTGCCTGCCTGCTTGCCTTTCTTTTCAGCCTCCCCACTCCCACTATCTCCTCGCCTCCCCTATTATCCCCCCAACCCCACCCACCCTCTTCTGTTTTGCTCTCTTCCCTGAGAGAGAGAGAGAGGGGAGAGGGGGAGAAAAAGAGAGAGAGAAACGGTTTATTGGGATTAGGCACCTTTAAAACCCACGCACACAAATAAATGGGGCAATGGGGATGGGGGGGGGGGGGGGGGTGGAGGTTGCAGTAGTAAATAAGCCGAAAAAGAAAAAAAAACACCCTAAACATAATCAATAGTAGTTTAACAAAATATAACAGAGAGAGGAGAGAGAGAGAGAGAGAGAGAGAGACATGTGCGCGCTCTGAAAAATTTATCTGAATTCTAAAGAGAGGAGAGAGAGGAGAGAGGGGGGGGGGTTGTGCGGAGGGAGGGAGGGAGAGAAGAGAGAGGGGAGAAGAGAGAAGAGAGAGAGAAAGAGAGGAGAGAGAGCTCTGAAAGATTTATCTGAATTCTGACAAAGAGAAAAGGGGGGGGGGGGGGGGTTGGAATAGGTCGGGGCCGGCTCGAAGGGTTCCAGACGGCCCAGCCTCGAGCTGTTTCGGGTTCGATACGTCAAAGGCCTCGCGGTATTTGACTCTGACATGTTTCCACATAACAAAGTCCTCGTTGCAGAAGTTTGGGAGACTGCGAGGGTTTCTATGGTGGAAGCACATCATACTTGACAATGATTAATTTTACGACACAAACTCGATTTCTGAAAGGCAGAAAACTCTAGCTAGAGTCCTAAATACAATGGCGAAACCACCTGAAAAATGTTGCCAGTTTTGTGGTGGAGCTAGTCGTCGAGGCACAACAAAGAACTTCCAACTTCCAAAAGGGAATGATTTCCTACCATAGCAGGAAGGTGTCTCCGTGGCATGATGGTTAAATCATGGCCTTGAGGCAAGATGCCAACTCCTGCAGACATGGGTTTGAGTCCAAAAGTCTGAGCAGAAAAAAAAACCCACACCACCAAACAGTAAAAGCCTGGCATGCAGATGTCACGATCTTAACCTTGCCTCTCCTCTAACACCCCCCCCCCCCCACCCCTCTTTATTTTTTTTGTTTTTGGTTCTCCATTCCGAGAATAAAAAATTAATAAGAGCCCGGTAACCTTCAACTACCCAGAAGGCCTTCTCTAAAAAAAGGACGTTCAAAGGGCTGCTTCTAAAGAATGCCGTTCAAAACAAAGGAAAACTAAGTTCACCAATTATTTACTATCGCAAAGCAACAACGAGGCACTCTTCTTGTCGCTTATTAGGAGCAAGAATGGTACATTTTCAACGTCAATTATTTCGGAAGTGACTCTGACCGAGTTCCATACACCACCCCAGTCCATCTGTTTCCCAGGACGCACACACGCATTCACAGACAGACAGACTCACACATCCTCTTCACTTCTTTTTCTCCCCCCCCCTAATCTCCGAAAAAAACCTAACAAACATGCTCAAATCACTGCATTTTTACGCGTTCAGAATAAACTTTTAAATTCTCTTCTTGCAAGTTTCCCCGTGCGAACGATCGGGGGGGGGGGATTTGGATCTTAGCGTTTACATGAGGAGTGTGAGGTGTGGGGTTTTGTGGGGTTTTTTTTTGTGTGTGTGTGTGTGTGTGTGGTAGTATGTGTGTGTAAGTATGTGTGTGTAAGTATGTGGTGTGTGTAATTTATGTGTGTGGGTGTTAAGGTGTGTGTGTGTGGGGTGTGTGTGTGTGTGGTGTGTGTGTGGGCGTGCCTATGTCCTCTGCAGCCTAAGTACAGGGGGTTGTTGTTCCCACTGGGCTCCCGACTGGGTTCCCACTGGTATGAGAGCACCACGCACTTTCTTTGTGTATACATATTTATTTTTTCTTTTCTTCTCTTTCCTCAAGATATGGCCACTCCCTGCACTCAACGGCCTTCCTGGGCTCCACTGAGTGACCGTGCCAGCTGTCACACATACACATACACACACACATACACTCAAAGAACGCGTGCACGCGCACACACACAGATCTCGCGCGCACACACACACACACTTACATCGCACACACTTAAACACACACACACACACTTACACAAAATATATATAGCCCAATAGAGAGAGTGCACGCAAGCACGACGTAAAGCTATTTTCGGCTTGGAGGGGCTTTCCTTATGATTAGACGCTGACGAGTCCTGCTTTCTTTTTCTTCTAGTCTGCGTTTTTCTTTTTTCTTTTGGTTATGGCGTAGTCATGCGTCCTGCCCTAGTGCCCCGTCATACTGCTACCCCCAAAGTTCCCCCGATGCATTATTTTGTGATCGTGACGTCGTCTTTATAAAAATCATGAATAAAAACAAAACGCGTCCATCTATGTAAATGTTTGCTTTTTATTTCATGGAATTTTTCACGATCCCACAACCCTTACCGCCACCTCTCTCCCCATCTCCCCACCCCCCTCAAAAAAAAGAAAAGTTAAAGCTACATAATTTTGATTTTTTGGGGGGGTTGTGTGATCTTTAATTCTCCTTCTCTATATAGAACTTTATATTATTATGTCTCACATCAGCAAGAACATCACAATAATAATCCACTAAATGAATGTATGTATGTATGTATGTATGTATGTATTTCCTATGTATGTGAATGTGTGTATGTATGTATGTATGTATGTATGTGTATATGTATGTGTATGTGTGTGTGTGTCTGTCTGTATGCATGTATGTATGTCTGTCTGTCTACACGAACCTCCCTTACGTTACTGACAATGACATTTTTACACACCGACAATTTTTATATACGTCTGCTGTTTGATAGTGAAAAGGCAAATTATGCAGGTTCCCTCCTTCCCTTCTCCACTGTCTGTGAGCAAAAGAGAGAGGGGGGCGGGTGGAGAGAGGGAGGGGGTAATATAAGTAGGAGAAGGGTGGAAGAATAAAATATGTAATAAAAATAGGTTACGAGAACTGCAGAAACAGGGTGGTATCCACCCACCAACACACAAAAAAATTCCCTACCCCCCCCCCCCCCCCCCCCTCCCCCCCCGAGCCACCTGTCCCCCTATGCAGTCCAGCCTTGGGTGGAAGGGCAACAGAGACAGGTGCTACGACACTCCCAACCCCCCCCCCCATCTCGTGCTAGCACCCATCAACTTGTGTATGCTTGCCACCACCATCTCCTCTGCCTCCCCCCCCCCCCCCCCCCCCCCATCCCAAAAAAAAAAAATCCCCATCCCTTTCTTTGTGGTGTTGTGTTGTGTGTGTGTGTGTGGAGCGTGTGTGTGCAATGCGAGAGAGAGAGGGAGAAAGAGTGTGACGGTGTGTGTATGAGAGAGGAGTGCGCGTCGCGCGCGCGTGAGTGTGTGTGGTGTGTGTGTGTGCTGTTTGTGTGTGGTGTGGTGTTAGTGTTGTGGGTGGTGTGTGTGTGTGTGTGTGTGTAATAAAGTGCCAGAGAGAGAGGAGAGAGAGAGAGAGAGAGAGTGTTGTGTGTGGAGTGTGTGTGTGTTGTGTGTGGTGTGGTGTGTGTGAGTGTGAGTGCCAGAGAGGAAGAGTAGAAAGAGTGAGAGAGAGAGAGAGAGAGAGTGAGTGAGAGTATGTGTAGTGTGTGGGTACGTGTGTGTTAGAGAGAGAGAGAGAGAGAAAGAGGTGGGGGGTGAGGTGGGGGTGGGGTGGGAGAGGAGTAGAGAATGGAGAGGATCGAGAGTGCGAACAAACATAATTATATAAAACAAGAGATACCTATGACCTCTGTCTCTGTCTGTCTGTCTCTGTCTGTCTGTCTCTGTCTGTCTGTCTGACTCTCTCTCTGTCTGTCTGTCTGTCTGTCTGTGTCTGTCCGTCTCTCTCTGTCTCTCTCTCTCTCTCTCTCTGTTCCCTTCCTGCGGTGGAGTGTGTACAGTGCCTGGTCTTCTCTCTTGCGCTTTTAATCCTGCAGGTGGTCGTCTTCTTGCCAGCCTAAGCCCACACATTCCCCCCCACTTCAGAGCAGCTCATTTCCTTGTACGGGTGGTAGGGGTAGGTAGGTAGGTATACCTTGAGTATGTACTATGTTCACGTGTTTCCCTACCTACCCCCCCTGAACGCTGACGTGAATTACACTCCACGATGTGTGTGTGTGTTGTGTGTGTGTGTGTGTGTGTGTGTGTGTGTGTGTGTGTGTGTGTGTGAGTCTGTATGTATCTATCTTCTTCTTCTTTGTGTTGCCTGGGTTATGTTGTGAGGCCAGCAGATCTTCTGAGGAATTCAGCAGTTGCCTGCACGTCATCCACCGTGCCGTGCCGTACAGTTTCTGCTCCAGAGGCGTGGGCTCAGGCCACACTTCCAGCCTTAGCGTCTGGAGAGTCCTGCAGTCTTGTAGGATGTGGGCCTTATCCTGTTCTTGTATGTATGTATGTATAATATGTATGTGTGTGAGTGACAAGAGAGGGAGACAAAGAGAAGTACAGGTGAGGAGGAGGAGGAAGAGGAGGGAGGGAGGGGGGGGGGGCGAGAGAGAGAGAGAGAGAGGACACACACACACACATACACACAGAGAGACAGACAGACAGACAGACAGACAGAGACAGAGATGGCGATAGTGTGCTAGCAGGCACGCCACTGTGTGCTTCAGATACAAGACTTACAGATGAGGAGAGGCTCTTGGATAGGAGAGAGAAACTTAAGTTGTACGCACTACAAATACAACTACTACTACTACTACTACACACACACGCCAAGGACAAGGTTCCGTTATAACCTAGTATCTTTGGTGCGAGGTTATCGCTCCATTTCTAGTGACCACAGAAATGCGTGAACCTTTCATTGTGTATGTACCATTGTATTCAATGACGGCACTAACAAAGTGTGTGAGTGTGTGTGTGTGTGTGTGTGTGTGTGTGTGTGTGTGTGTGTGTGTGTGTGTGTGTTGTGTGTGAAAGTTGTGTGTGTGAAAGTGTGTGTGTGTGTGTGTGTGTGTGGTGTGTGTGTGTGTGTGTGTGTGTGGTGGAAGTGTGTTCCTTTAATGGAAGGGGAGGCTGGGGGAGAAAAACTAGTGGAAAAGGTGGAAGAGAGAGAGACAGAGACATAGGGAGAGACAAGAGAGACAGACAGAGAAACAGAGACAGAGATTCAAAGCGTGAAGGAGGAGGAAGAGGAGCTAATCCAATCCAATCCAAGGACTGTTTACAGCCACGGCGACCACAAGGGGTCCAGCCAAGTCGCGGCTGTCACCCTCAACAGTGATCAAAGCTCCGAATAAAGCTGTGGCAACTTATAACGTACAGATCGAAACCCCGAACAGATCAAATCCAACCCTTCTGTCAGTCCTTCCTGGTGTCCAACGCCCCAGCCAACCCTCACCAAAAGGGTCAACCCCGGATGGCCAACGCGCTGTGGGAGAACCGGAAGTGGAGGAAGAGGAAACGAAAAAAACATTCAACAAACATACCCCCCCCCCCCCCCCCCCCCCCCCCCCAAGCCAACATACACCACACACACACAGCGGGAGACAGGATGCAGGATGTTCGAATCAACACGTCATCCCTAAGACCAGACAAAGACAAACGGCCTTGTTTTTCAACCAGCATCTCCACAACCCCCTACCATCTTTAATTTATTTTTTTTTTATAGTAGCTTTATATGCGTCAGGATGTTCATGTGGTTAAAAGGAATCAATGCGCCATCTCCCAGATTGGACAAAGGAAAAACATCTTTTTTCCCCCTTCAACAAATAAAACGGCACCATAGCCCCCCAACATCTTTATCTTATACGCCTGCGTTTGTGAAAGAAGTCAAAGGAACAATCCATGTTCCTTAAGTTTACGGACGTTTCTCGCTTTTCTTCCTAAGATTCTTCTGTAACTTTAAGGTCGTTTGTTTCAACATGAATTTATTCTTGAAGTAGACAACGAACTGGAACAACAGAAAGCATAAAACAGAGCATCAACAAGCTTTAAGCTTTAGCCAACAGAAAACGTGTCTAACAAACACACATGCAATGACAATGATCGTTTTGCACATTGATGGAACCCTGGACCAAACTGGCGTGCATCGGTCACTAGCTTCACTTTGGTACGTCTTCTTTTGTTGCTCTTTTCAGCAATATTCAAATGATGTTTTGGTAACGTGGATATTATTCAATTCAATAAAGTTGTAACTGCAGATACTTTGTCCTTGTTAAAAGCTCTTTGGGAGGTACGGACGGACCAAACGGTAAGGGAAAACGGGACAATGACAAAGAATGAAAGGGGTACAATTTCGTCACACACTAGAGCAACAACTAACCCACACATAATTGTGTGTGTGTGTGTGTGTGTGTGTGTGTGTGTGTGTGTGTGTGTGTGTGTGTGTGTGCGTGCGTGTAAACAGTTATTATTCATACATCGATTTTAAGACATGCGTACAGCACCTTAAACACGACCAGAACGAAATCCGGACTATTTCTTCAACTGAATACATCTATAGAACAGCACAAGACACATTACAAAACACACGACAGAGTAGCAAGCCAATGTGTAAAGGACATTTTCCACAACGTTGACCAAAATAACAAAAACACACCAAAACCCAAAACAACACAACAAAACACAGTGACACACACACAGAACAGCGGAGCCTTACCTTCTCCTGGAGACAAGGACCGTGCCGACCGAGGGTCGTCTGTGGGGAGGTGCCGAGCGGCGCCGGTCCAGGTCCAGAGGGTGGGGGTGGTGCAGGGAGGACGGGGAGGTGGGTGTGCTCTCCCCTGCCACCTCATACAGGCCCCCGGATGTTTTACGTCGCTTCCGGGACGGACTCTCGCTCTGCAACATACGCACAACCCACCAGTGGTATGATAATTGTACCGTTTGTTGAGTTTTTGTTGTTGGTGTTGTTTAGCATGCCCTGGATTTTACACACACGCACGCACGCACGCACACGCACACACACACACACACACACACACACATTAATGGTTCATTCAGTTTTTTGCAGGCCATCTGCCCCATACGAACAGAGGATACGTATTAAAAATATCATTACATTATACATGGCGAGCAAATGACAACATATTTATAATGCAGTACAAACTTCAATTTTGTGTGTGTGCGTGCGTATGTGTATAATATATAACGCATAAAGGCATATAATTATATAATACACATATTACATGTGCGTACGTGTGTGTATAATATATATATAATGCATAAAGGCCTACAATTATATAATACACATATCACAGAGTGTGTGTGTGTGTGTGGAGAGAGAGAGATAGAGAGAAAGAGAGAGTGTGTGTGTGTGTGTATGTGTGTGTGTGTATGTGTGCATGCGCATAAGACTAGCTGTATGTGTGACACCGCTGCGTGCGTGTATGTGTGTGTGTGTGTGTGTGTGTGTGTGTGTGTGTGTGTGCGTGTTCGAGAAGATTGGTTGGCTGCTTGGATCACCCAGAAAGAATCAATACACACACACACACACACACACACACACCACAAACACACTTGATAGAGAGGGGGAAGAAGGGAAGTCAAGAGAAAGGGGCGAGCACACAGACAGAGAGAGAGAGAGAGACAGAGAGAGAGAGAGAGAGAGAGTGGGAGTGGAAGAAGGGGAGAGAAGGGGGAAAAGCAGAGAGAGAGAGAGAGAGAGAGAGAGAGTGTGTGTGTGTGTGAGTGTGTGTGTTGTGTGTGTGTGTGTGTGTGTGTGTGTGTGTGTGTGTGTGTGTGTGTTATAAGAAGAGACACACACAGAGAAAGAAGCACACACTACATCCCATCAACACCCCCCCCCCCCCCCCCCCCCCTTGTCTATTTTCCAGCCCTCGACCCCCTCCTGTCTTGATCAAACTCACGTTACCTTCCACATTATGTAACTGTCATCAACAAACAAAACAAAAAACAAAAAAACAAAACAAAAAGTCGGTCACGCTCACGACTGACATTCTTAGTTTCGAGCTGCTGCAGCGGCGGCAGTACATACAGCAAGCACTTGACGTCGACTTGCTGCTTGCTGCAAGCAGCTTGCCGCATACAAACATACATACATGCACACACGTGTATAGATCTAGATACATACATGTATGTTGTATACAGCCAGCCACTCCCTTCATCACAGAACAGGAGTAGGGCTTCTTGCGGGGTTCTGTGTACTTACAACTAATGCGCAGTGTTTCAAACTTGCCTTCAAATGACATGACAACAGTGCACCTCCCACCCACCCTCCCCCCTTCCAACCCCCCCCCCCCCCCCCCCCCTCCCCTGTTTTTTTTGTTTGTTTTTTAATCCTTTAGCATCAACATTCACAGGAAAAAGTCACAAAGGAAACCTTTTGCGCAATTTTTAATATTTTTTTATTACCCTGTTGTCACCCGTAAGTCACCGTCATCAAAATCGAAACCTTGATGTAATTAACTTCATTAATACAATACATTTTAATCTGTAAGGCGGCTCTATACATACATACTTACGCGCACGCACACGCATGAGATACAGCGGGTAGACATGAAGACAGAGAAATTGACAGAGAGAGAGAGGAGAGAAGAGAGAGAGAGATAGAGAGAGAGAGAGAGAGAGAGAGAGAGAGAGAGAGAGAGAGAGAGAGACAGAGAGAGAGAGAAAGAGAGAGAGACAGAGACAGAGATAGAGGGAAGGAGAGAGAGGAGAAGAAGGAAAAGGCGGAGGAGGAAGAAGACGAAGTCTGATCGAAAGAGGGCGCTTTTTTTTTTTAATGCTTTCTCTCCACACTCTAGACATAAAGAAAGTTCCCTTTAACGATAATCGAACGTCCATGATTATGATGGCGCTAATTCTTGGAATTATGCAATCCCACGGGAGTGGAAATTCTGACACAAATCACATTATATTCCTAACGATGCTACTTCACATGTCTTTATGCACGCACTTCGCAAAGATTTCTGCATCATAACTACTAGGGGGGAGGAAACAGCCGGATGGTTAGAACGTCCACCTCGCAATCTGGCAGTAACTGACGGCACCGGGTTCCAATCGCCGCTGAGGCGTCTCGTTTGAGTTAACAATGAGTCTCACTCCATTCCCTGGCAAGTCCTTCGGGCGAGACCACAACCTGAGATCCCCTTGAGCACTCGTTAAACACACCACCTATCTTCCGCAGAAGAGTAGGCCCGTGGCGTGGTTGGCAAGAACATAACCAGCATGCATCCTCCTACCGGGTGAACAGTGGACTTCGCTCGGTTTCATCTTGTCCTAGACGCACTGCCTGAAAATGTCAGCACAAATTCCCAAGGACGCCTCAAGGAATGAATTAACTAAGGAAGAAGCCGGCAACAAATCAGACCGGCGGGCCAGGTCGAGGAGATGAGGCAGTAAAGAACGGATGTACTGTGAACAAGAACCCGTTCACTACAAGAGCTCTACAACACAGAAAAAGAGCTGGAATCTTAAGCAGTATGACAGAAAAACAAACAATTCTCTCTCTCTCTCTCTCTCTCTCTCTCTCTCTCTCTCTCTCTCTCTCTCCTCTCTCTCTCTCTCCTCTCTCTCTCCCTCCCTCCCTCCCTAACAAAATCAATGCAAACACAACGGAAATCTATTGAATTAATTCAATAAACCCAAAACAAAATTAACACATTAGTTTGTTCCTTTTTAAACTCTTATCAATCTTTCTTATCAATCTTAAACTGTTCTATATTTTATAGCTGCATTTACACCAATTTTGATGCTTAAAAAATTTATTTTTTTTTAAAAGGGGGATGGGGGAAAAGCATATCCAGGTCAAAATAAATGTCTCTGTAATAAAGTATAGACGTCAGACTGGTCCACGACAATGCTCTCTGTTAATACCACCATACAATGTACGCTCCCGTCACAGCGTTTGAGTGCGGAGATTCTTCTGCGCTCTATAACATCATACATTCCGGTTTTCATCCAACGACTGATTCATTCCACACAACTAAAACCGGCTGTACTTCTCCTTCCACCAGTTTCGTTGTTTTCCACAGTACACGTTTACCAAGGTTCGAATGTACAAAGACACAAAACAAATCTTCTAGCGTCAATTAGAGTCTCCCCCCCCCCCCCCCCCCCCCCCCCCCCCCCCCCCCCCCCCCCCACCCCCCCCCCCCCCCCCCCCCCAATTCCCTTCTTTCTTCACTATTTAAACTCTCTCTCTCTCTCTCTTCTCTCTTTTCTCTCTCTCTCTCTCTGTACTAAGTACTAACAGTCACAGCCCAAATAAAGCCTCTCACACAGTGTTAACCTAGTTTTTCGCCTGAATACGGAATTTTGTTTTCTTTCTTTCCTTCTTTTCTTTTCTTTTTTCTTTTCTTCTTTTTTGTGGCGAAAATTTATTGTGTAATGAGCTGGCTCGCTGCGGTGATTCGAAAACGAACACAGTTCTTGTTTCATAAGCACGCACGCATACACAACACACACAAACACAACCTTAAATTACAATTAACATAGGTCTAATGTTTAAACCATACAGTGTACAAGCTGAATTAGTTACAAACTAATGATAATATCCAAAGCAAGCAAGCAAACGTAAGTGTGTATGTGCCTTCTCTCTCTATCGCGTGTGTGTGTGTGTGTAAGTGTGTGTGTGTGTGTGTGTGGTGGTGTGTGTGTGTGTGGTGTTTTTTACGCGCAAATATGAGCGGAGGGAGGGGGAAGGGAGGGAGAGAGGAAGGGAAAAGGGAGGGGAGGGAGACAGAGAGGGGGGGGGGGGCAGTTTAAAAAGAACAACTTTTACATAACTTTTCACCATAACTGGGCATAGTAGGAAAAATAAACATCTGGCGAGTACCCATTGCAAAATGCGCATGTGCACACACACGCGCACACACACAGAAGATGAAAATGCAGATCAGATAAGGTGACCTAAAGAAAGACAGACACAAAATATTTTTTTTAAAGGGGAGGGGGTGGGAGGGCAATCATATACACACATCCAGACTCATAAAACGAATGTGGGGCAAACTGCTTCATCTTAAAACCACCACCACCACCACCACCACCACCACCCCTGCACCCTCCCTACCCCTGCCTTCTGTCTCCTGTCCCAACTTCAACCACTACACTCACCCCCTCCCCCCCTCCCCCCCCCCCCCCCCCCCCCCCCCCCCCCCCCACCCCCTTACATCCAAACCCACATTCTACAACACATACATTTATAAACTTTCTGAGCTCTTATCCTATCTAATCCTACTCGCCTGAAAAAAAAACCCCCAACCAAACAGTTTTGATTATGAGCTAGCTCCTCCGCCTACATACAGGCGGTGTGGTAAGGAAGGGGGTATCATGATGTATACATGTATGTCAGTTAATGAAAATACAGTCAGCAGTTCATCAAAATATGGTCCCCACACCACAGTTCAGCGTTTGGACTCGCTAAATTCTTATCATACTCGTAAAATTCCACACAAGATTAACCAATGGGTACTATTCGTATTTTCTCTTCAAGACCAACCACTGGTCATCAATGACTCACGCATATATGACTTGAGTAGGCTTTGGGGGGGGGGGGGGGGGGGGGGGGGGGGGTCTCGATCAAACACGGTTTCCCTCTGTGAGGTCTGCAAGCCTGTTCACGAAGATGTGCCTCTGTGTGTGGGGTGGGGGGGGGGGGGGGGGCATATAAGAACAATCAATCCACAGATTATCACCATTTTCATTTTCCTTGCGCTGATCTGACAATATTATTCTCTAATTTTCTGAACCCAAGCAACAAGCACAGTTTTGGCCTGTCTTGCTAATATTAAAAAAGGAACAAACAAAAAATCCGGCGATTTTTTACGTGAACGTATCCTATAATTTCCTTTTCGATTGATAAAGGTTCTTTTTCTTTACTTTTGGTTTTGATTTGATTGTATTTGAATTCATTCAATCTTCAGTATGGTCTGTGGCATGCGCGACATGGCACTACAATGTGTCATCCATGACAAACATCTCATTATCTATTCCCTACGTATGAAACATAAGCCTGCTGTTCAGGAACGGAATTATGTCACTTACAGGAAAGCCCAGCTAGCCTATAGGCCCTACTAGGCCTAAGCCTAGCTGGCAGGCTGTACAGTATGCCAACATAGTAGGGGACACTTGGGAAAGCGCAGAATACACACTTGGGGAAAGCGCAGGCCACATGAGGTAGAAAACAGGACAAGAAAGCAGTACACACACACACACACACACACACAGGGAATGAACATTTTACATAGCCACAGGCACACGAAAAAATGTCTCTACAGGAGGATTACCATAAACCAGCTACACAGAAGTGGACTTCTTTCAAGTACCTGTGGCAAGTCAAGTCACAAGCCTGAATATATGCCCAGGATTCGTGGACCGGCCCAAATACCTCAACTTTTTCCCCCATTTTCTTTTTTTATCTCCCCTCTCTCTCTCTCTCTCTCCCCTTACAAAGCACACCCTCTCTCTCTCCCCCTTGCCAAAGGCCGCCACATTCAAGTCGCGCATATTGGAAAATGGGTTTTCCGTTCAGCTCTCTTCATGGTTTAGGCCTAACCCTCACCCAGCCGCTTTTCCTTTATCAAACCCAGTCACAAAGACGTCGACACAAGCGCCACTCCTTCCTCTCCCTGCCCCTCTCCCTCTTTAAACACACACGTCGGGGGCCCTTTAGACGCCGGGGCTTCTAATCCCCACTGGTCGAAGGCCACGGGTTCGAATCTTGCCAACTCCTGATGGATCATGGGTGGGGGGAAGTGTGGGGGGGGAAGTGTTCTATGTTCTACGACCTTCCAAATCAACGCGCGTGCAAACCTGCCAGTGCCTAACTCCCAATCAGAGTATACATGTATATGTATGTATACATGTACACACGCAGAAAATCAAGCATGCACGTCAAGTTCCCACCGTTCACGTCAGCGTTTAGGTGGGTTGCAAAATCTTGACTGTACACCTCCCCAATATAACACACTCCTGGTTCGTGTCCCAGGACCCTGCTGTGGTGTAGTGTAGTCTATATCGTATATTCCTCTCTTTCTGATATATCTTTTGCCACATTGAAACTCAAAACGCGCATGCACAAACGCACACGTACAAGTTCATACATATACACACAAAAGACATACATAGTTGCTCCATTCTAAAAGCATGCACCCATGCCCACCACACGTGGTCTACATACTTCTAGCTCTGTCAGTCTGTCTGTCCGTCTGTCTGTCTCTCTTATTTTATTATCACAAAACGTATCCCTAAGGGCGGGGATTGGTGTAAAAAAAAAAAAAAAAAGGTGATCATGGAATAATCAATTATCCTCGAAATAAAGAATTTGTCCACACCCAACACACACTACTCTTGTGTTGTTTGTGTGTGTGTGTGTTTTGTGGTGTGTGTGTGTGAGTTCCCCCCCTCCTCTTCCCCGGCAGAGAGCCAGGCTAGGCAACACTGAAGCTAAGAAAAACTGCACACTTGCCACCACCCTTGGAAAGATGGGGTAAATCGTTCTGAAATGACCTGTCTGGGTTTAAATGGGCCACCTTTTCGCCATCCCAGTTTTTTTTCATTCATGTTTTATTATTGCTACGCATGTGAATTCTGTTGTCTTCAATCGCATCAAGGGAGCGAAAGTAGAAGAGAGAGAGATACTAACGATGAGATGGAGTGAGCAGAGATGGTGTGGGGGTGGAGGAGTAGAGAAATGAGAGAAGTGTGTTGTGTGATGTCCGTTCCGTGTCCCTGTGTATGGGATTCTGCTTTTGGTTAAGTTTGTCATTGGGTGCCCCCCCCCCGCCCCTGTCCCTCCCGGGTTTCTGAGAGCCAGCTAAAGTGAACACTGAAGCCTAAGAAAACTTGCACAACAATCCACCACCCTTGGAAAGGAATGGGGTAAATCCCGTTCTGAATGTCCATGTCTGGGTTTAAAAGGCACCACCATCGCCATCCCCCGCCCCTCTCTACTTTCGTTCATGTTTACTTACACACGCGAACTTACGAATGTTGTTGTTGATGTCTTCAATGCGACAAACCCACGAGAGAGAGAGATGAGAGAGAGAGAGAGAGAGAGAGAGAGAGGAGAGAGGAGAGAGAAGAGAGAGAGTGTGTGTGTGTGTTGTGTGTGTGTGTGTGTGTGTGTGTGTGTGTGTGTGTGTGTGTGTGTGTGTGCGTGCGTGCGTGTGTGTGTGTGCGTGCGTGCGTGCGTGTGTGTGTGAGTGTGCGTGTGTGTGTGTGCGTTGGGTTGTGCTGTGGTTGGGTTAGGTTGTATTGGGTTGGGTGGGTTGTGCTGTGTGTGCGTGTGTGAGTTTTTAAACATGTCCGCAAACAATGCAAACTCAATATCCAAGCACACACACACACACACACACACACACACACACACACACACTCGATAGTACCTAACACCACCCACTCCTTCACCCTCCCACCCACCCACCTTTAAAAAGAAAAAGTCATCAGAATGCAACGCGCCAGTCATACCTGCTTCATGCATGAGTCACAGGGGGGTTGACAAACTATAATCAATGCCACTTAAAAAAAAAGAAAAAACCAAAACTTTCCCGCCCAAACACGTGAGATAACGGTGACAAGAGAATGGGAGATGCTTGCCTGCCTCAACCCTCAACCAAGCAAGCTTTGAGCTCGTTGTTAGTATCTTTCGCGTTTCTTAAAGAAGAAATATATTTACCAAGCAAGCTTTGAGCTCGTTGTTAGTATCTTTCGCGTTTCTTAAAGAAATATATTTACCAAGCAAGCTTTGAGATAATTATTAGTATCTTTCGCGTTTCTTAAAAAAGAAATATATTTACCAAGCAAGCTTTGAGATCATTATTAGTATCTTTAGCGTTTCTTAAAGAAGAAATATATTTACCAAGCAAGCTTTGAGATCATTATTAGTATCTTTAGCGTTTCTTAAAGACAACTATATTTACCAAGCAAGCTTTGAGATCATTGTTAGTATCTTTAGCATTTCTTAAAGAAGAAAACTATATTTACCAAGCAAGCTTTGAGATCATTATTAGTATCTTTAGCGTTTCTTAAAGAAGAAATATATTTACCAAGCAAGCTTTGAGATCAGTATTAGTATCTTTAGCGTTTCTTATAGAAGAAATATATTTACCAAGCAAGCTTTGAGATCATTATTAGTATCTTTAGCATTTCTTAAAGAAGAAATATATTTACCAAGCAAGCTTTGAGATCATTATTACTATATTAGTATCTTTAGCATTTCTTAAAGAAGAAATATATTTACCAAGCAAGCTTTGAGATCGTTGTTAGTATCTCTAGCATTTCTTAAAGAAGAAATATATTTACCAAGCAAGCTTTGAGCTCATTATTAGTATCTTTCGCATCCCTTAAAGAAGAAATATATATTTATCAATAAGTATGGTTAACGTTTTTCTCTGTGAGAAACTCGAGGGGTTTTCCCCGGGGGAAACTAACATCATCTAAATGAGTAGACATTTTTTGGTGTTTCTTTGGGGGGTTTTCCCCCGGAGTTTTGCTTTTGCTAAATTGGTTGTCTCATTGTTTTTATTTTAAATATATATTTATATACTTTTTCTTCGCTGGGTGTACATTTCACTTCCATGTGGGTGAAATATTTTGTTTCTTTTTTTTTGCTGGTTTGTTTGGCTGGTTTAATGTTGTGTGTGTGTGTGTGTGTGTGCGTGTGTGCGTGCGTGCGTGCGTGCGTGCGTGCGTGAATGAGTGTGCGAGTGTGTTTTTGTTTGTTTTCCAACAAAATTTTACCACAAAATATTCCTCGTTCTTGTCGGTTATTATAAATACAATAAATGCATGTCATACACGAGAGTGCTGGTTTATTGCCTAATGTAAATGTCTGCCATTTTATGTTATATAAAAGGTCAAGGCTGAATTAATTAGTTCATGAGCCAGTAAGTGCTTGCACATGCGCATATAAATGTACGTTAACACTCATAGCAGACATTTTGTGACAACATAATTATTCAGTTAATACATAATACATGCTAACAGGCAGCGACAGTGATCACACACATAAAAATGATCCCAACACTAAAGTGCAAGTGCAAGCGTACACACACACACACACACACAATTGCATATTGCCAACTGATTTTATCTAGATATCAATGAGTACTGTGCAATCATCTGTATATTTTTTTAAACAAAAAAACCCACTGTAATACATATTTATCATCTATATGATTTGAGGGCGTGCGCGCGCACACACACACACACACACTCCCCCCACCCCACCCCCACTCCCTCTCTCTCTCACACACAAATCGCATCTCTCACACACTGTCAACCACTCCAACCCCACCTCCTTGGAGACACACACACACACACGCTCTGATCTTCTCCCCCACCTCTCTCCACACACAAACACGAACGCACAACACCCCCCCCCCCCCCCCCCCCACACACACACTCACACAACACAGCACAGCACAGCACAAGAGGCAGGCACTGGAACTCTACCAGAAAACAAAAACGAAAAAAAAAAAAACGAAAAAAAAAAGCGGTGATCGAAATGAAAGGCTTTGAGCACTAAGGACGACAGCTTGTGATCAATTATGCACGCTCCACATCCAGCCTTTCATCCCGAGGTTCTCTCCTCCACTCCCCCCCTAGTAGGCTAGTGAGTGGGTCAACACAAAAATGAGGGCTGTGTGTAGTGTTGTGTAGTGTAGTGTAGTTAGTGTGTAGTGTAGTGTGTGTGTGTAGTGTGTGTGTGTGTTTGTGTGTAGTGTAGTGTAGTGTGTATGTGTGTGTGTGTGGGGGGGGGGGGGGGGGGGGGGGGGGAGGGGGGGGGCTGTAAGTATGAGTGGTTAGTGTGAGTGTGTAGTTAGTGTGTGTGTGTGGTATGTGTGTGTGGTGGGGGGGGGGGGGGGGGGCGGGGGGGGTTGGGGGTTGGGTGGGTGTAGGGGTGTGTGTTGTGTATGCGACTGTGTGAGTGTGTGTGTGGAGAGAGAGAAAGAGAGAGGAGTGTGTGTAGGTGTGAACTTGATTGCGTGTGAATGCTATATTATCCTCACAATGACCGCCCCTCCCCCCCCCCTCTTCTTCCCCCCCCCCCCCCCCCCCCCCCCCCCCCCCCCCCTCTATCTATGTGCCCATGGACACACACATACACATACAGTGACACTGTTGTTTCTTTAATCTTTCGTCACCAAAAAATGTTATCCAGGAATTTAATGGTTGCTTTGGAAATAATGAGGAGTACAATGTGTTTTGGTTTAAATGCACCCACTCGCCTCATTTGCATTCTGCGCATGCTTTTTTATATAGTTTGAACACAAACACACACACTTACACACACACTCCCTCCCCCCCCCCCCCCCCCTCCTAAAACACCACACACACACACACACGACACACACACACACAACGAGCACACAACACACACACACACACGAGCACACACACACACACAACCAAACACACGCACACACACACAGCGCTGAACTTTTGCAGTCTTCCCTAGTATGGTAGTCCAGCAGCCACCAAACTGTGGTGGCAATACAAAGGCACTGACTGAGTGCTAGGCTAGCCAGCCTAGGCCTATCAACAGCCACTACACCCAGAAACCAAAAATTCCCTCTACTAGGAAAAGTAGTCATGCGAAAGGGTCCTCTAACACTCCCCTAGACTAGACCCACACCCTGCTAGGCCTAGCTAGCTAGGCCTAGCTGGCTAGCTAGCCTAGCTCCCTTGATTGGCCAAAGCCTTCTCGGTGGGAGCTTGGATGGCTCTGCTGAAATCCACCATTGCCTTGGCAACAGCAAAAAGAGCCCATCTTCTCCTAACCAGGATTGCAAAACGGTTTGCCTGGCAAAGATATTGACTGGTGTGAACATTTTCTCGGGCGGTCTCTTTTGCGTGGAGCTGCTTTGTGTGGCACGACGATTTTCCAGAAGAGAACAGCGAATGAATCTAATAGCCCACACAGCCCAAGCCTCTTTATCTGTTGCCATAAAATCACGACAGTTTTTTTGTGTCGATAATATTTTCCCCTGCTACATAACTGCAAAACAATCTGATGTTTCAAAACGGTCGTTTTGTTTTCTTGTTATGTCACGGGCTCGGCTCCTCTCGCCCATAGGTGCATTACATGGGATGAACGCAAAGAGTGCTAACGGGACCGACTCGTGTCCTTATTACTGCGTCAGATGAAGCTGTTTATTTTCATTACGCTATCAATCTTGATTGGCCTTACTGTTTGTTGTTGCAACTACTTCTCTCTCTCTCTCCTCTTCTCTCTCTCTCTCTCTCTCTCTCTCTCCTCTCTCTCTCTCTCTCTCTGTGTTAGTGTTAGTTTATGTGTGTGTCTCTCTCTGTATGTGTTAGTTCTGTGTGTGTGTGTTAGTTCGTGTGTGTGTGTGTGTGTGTGTGTGTGTGGTGTGTGGTGTGTGTGTGTGTGTGTGTGTGAGTGAGTGAGTGTGTGTGTGTGAGTGAGTGTGTCTGTGGGTGGTTCACAGGATGTCAAAACCCCAAAACAAAAACTAAAAAGTAATACACACACACACAGCCTTGAGCAAATACTTTCTTCTAAGCCTACATTACTGACAGATCCAGCATCAGAATTGTTTAATGCACACTTTCTCCTCTGACTGAAAATATGAACGAAAGAAATGGATAAACATACAAACGTACGTACGTATGTGAGAGAGAGAGAGAGAGAGAGAGAGAGAGAGAGAGAGAGAGAGAGAGAGAGAGAGAGAGAGAGAGAGAGAGAGAGAGAAGCGAGAGAGAGAGAGAGCGCGCACACACACACCCTTAGGAAGATGTAAGCATGTATGAGCAAGCGCATGCGTGAGATCACGTGTGAGGAAGAAAACAAAGTGCACTACGTGTACAAACATAAATCAAAAATACAAAACAGAAATGTGTTCAACTTCTCCCTCTCCCTCCCCCCCCCCCCCCCCCTCCCTCTCTCTCTCTCCTCTCTCTCTCCTTTACCACAATCTCTCTCTCTCTCACACACAGAAACACACACAAAATCAGTCACACACACTGTCAGTCACAATACATCAGTTTCACACACACACAGAGCTACACACACACACAAAACAGAACCTACACACACACACAATAACACACACTCACACGGAACTAAACACCCCACACACACACAAAACTACACAAAAAAACCACACACACAAACACACACACACACACACAGAGGGAGGACCAAATCCTCTCTGACAAGGGAGAACCGCCCTTCCAGAAGCTTGGCAGAGCAGGGAAGCAGATGAAGGAAGGAGCATACAAAATCAATATGCCAGCCCTGCACGGGGCCTCTGGAACACAGAGACTGAGTGAAAGAACTAATGCCAAGATGCTGCTGCTGCTGTTACTGCTGCTGCTACTGTACTGCTGCTGTTACTGCTGCTGCTGCTGCTGTTACTGCTACTGTTACCACTGCTGCTACTACTGCTGCTGCTGCTGCCAGCAGGGCTATTGAGATGCGAACCCACTACAAGCCAGACTTTGTGGGGAGACATACAAGTATGATAATGCTACTGCAAAAAGTCTTACTACAGAAACTGTTGATGATTTAACACTGACAGCAAAGAAATATTTGGGCAACTACATTTCTCATACATATAGAGAGAGCAAACACAGACATGAGTGCAGTTAATACATGAACACTACATTATTTACATTCATACAAGCAATGTGTACGTGCACACACACACACATGAATATGAAGTAATTTATGCAGTGTGTAAAGAGGCAGAGTGTGTATCAATTAACAATATATACTGAGTAATCATGGGCACACAATGTGAGTGGTGAAACACACACACACATCTGACCACAATTGTTAGTAAAATAATCAGTACATAAATACCCACAAGTGATCTGACATGGTTCGCATCACCAAATATTTCATAACGTAGACTTTAGTGGTTAATTGCA
Source organism: Rapana venosa (assembly GCA_028751875.1). NCBI lineage: Eukaryota > Metazoa > Mollusca > Gastropoda > Neogastropoda > Muricidae > Rapana > Rapana venosa. The sequence goes on from CM054136.1 coordinate 51,498,313, forward strand.
TAATACTTCTGGATCAGCAGGATCGGGGGGGGGGGGGGGGGGGGGGGGGGGGGGGGCCTCTTTTTTCCCCATCAAGAGGACAGTTCTTTAGAGAATGTAACGCATGCACACAAATGTGCGCACACATGCGTGCACACACACATACACATGAAGTGCACTAAGATGATCTCTTAACCAATGACTTATTGTTTTTTTGAATGTTGCTATTTTGTTACAATAATGACAGCAATGAAAAAAAGATCTACAACAATAGCAACCATAACCAGGAATCCATTTATTTGATCTTTGCTGAGTACTTCTTTACTATATGAATTGTGGATTAGGAGAGACAACGAAAATTTTACTTTCAGATGACATTATCTTTTCATGAATTGATCTGGGCCAGATACAGTGGGGAGTGTGCCCGCAATACAACAAAATCTAGAACAGCAGCATTTTACAATGAACTTCCTGAACAAAAATCTAGTGCTGTGCACGCATTTCACCGTCTACTTCCTCAACAAAATTTAGAGCTGCAGCACTTCACTGACTACTTCTTCAACAAAATTTAGAGCTGTAGCGCTTCACTGACTATACCCTCAACAAAATTTAGAGCTGCAGCACTTCACTGACTACTTCTTCAACAAAATTTAGAGCTGCAGCGTTTCATGGACTACCTCATCAACAACATTTAGAGCTGCAACGTTTCACGGACTACTTCCTCAACAAAATTTAGAGCTGTAGCGCTTCACTGACTATACCCTCAACAAAATTTAGAGCTGCAGCATTTCACTGACTACTTCCTCAACAAAATTTAGAGCTACAACATTTTCAATGTCTTCTTCCTCAACAAAATCTAGTGATGCACTTCCTCAGGAAAATTTAGTGCAACATCTATCTACTCCCTAAAAGCGAAACTTAGAGCTGCAGATTTTTTGCTATTTCCTCAACAAAACAAGAGCTGCAGGATTTTACTATTTCCTAAAAAAAAATGTATAGCTACTGCATACTAAACCTACTTACTCTACAACACTCTATGCTGCAACATTTCACTGTCTACTCCCTGAACAAAATTTACAGCTGCAGGATCTTGCTCAGTAACGGTCTCAGTCTACTTCCTCAACAAAATTTCATACAAGTGCAGAATTTTACTGTTTTCTCAACTAAATTCAAAGGTGCAGGATTTTACTGTCTACTTCTTCAACAACAAAAATCATAGCTGCAGCATTTCACTGTTTAATCCTCACAAAAATTATAAAAGTAGAGCTCTACTGTCTACTTCAACAAAATTTAGAATTGCAATTTGCAGCACACTGTCAGCTTCTTTTTTTTAAACAAAGGTTAAGAACTGCAGCACACTTCTTCAACAACAACAGAAAAGATTTAAAACTGCACTGCAGCTTTTCGCTGTTTATTTCCTCAACAAAATTTGTTAACGGTAGTTAGCATTCTACTTGTTCCTCAACAAAAGTTTGTACTCCAAACCAGTGTTACTGGTACATTTTGCACCAACAGGCCAGCAGCAGTTTTTAAGTCCAAATTGGTTCAAACCCCAAGACCGATTTGGGGTGAGGAGAAAGTGTGCGTGCACGTGTGTGTGTGTGTGTGGTGTGTAGGAGGGTGGGGTGGGGGAGGGTCTGTTGGGCTGCCTCCTTCCCAAAAGATTAGCATGCTGTGGGCTAAATGGGAAGGAAAACCTGGGACCACCCGGACCACCCGCTTAACCTTGATCCACTTTGGAAATGCGGATTTGAGAGTAGAACATTGTTTCTTTGTTTCCTAGACAGCTTGGGTTTTTTTTTCTTTTGTCTTCTTTCCTTTATTCTCTGTGGGGAGAGGGGTGGGAGAGAGCTTGGTTACTGTTAACAACAAAGAAAACAACTACGAAATTAAAAAATATACAACTGATGAAACTTGCAGATATACTTTTTGTTTGTTTTTTGTTGTTCCTTTTTCTTTTCCTAGGAGTAAAACATTGCTTTTTATTTCTTGGAGGCAAGGTTTTTCTTTTCCTTTTTTTTTTTTTTGTGGGCAGAGGGGTGGGACAGCGCTTGGTCACTATCAACTACAAACAAAAACCAACTCAGATATACAAATGATGAAACTGGCAGATGCTTTTGTTTGGGTTTTGCTTTGGGCTTTTTGTTTTGGGCTTTTTTTTAGGGTTGGTTTTGGTTTTGGTTTTTAACAGAAGTAGCAGATGCACAAACTTTCTTTCCTTACTACATTTTAAATACCTAGGAAGCAGTATCTATTGGATGTTGTGCATGTGCTGTGTTTTTCTTTCTATCCCTGTCTTTCTTCCTGCCTGCCTGTCTCTCTTTCTCTCTCTCCATCCTCTCTGCTCCCATGCCCCTTACATCCTTCAGCTCTCAAGTAAAAATGGACCTGTAGGGAAGGAGGGGAGCCGAAGGAAGAAGAATTATGGTCTGCCAGTACAAGACACAAAGCCTCCCCCCACCCCTAGCAGCATCCTCTTGAACTTCCCCCACTCCTCCCTCCCCCTTTCCTTCCTCAGCATCCAATATTTGACGGTGGTAGAGGCACTGAAGGATGACAATGGCGAGCGCTAGTGCAATCAGCCGTCCACAATGGTCTCCCCCCCCCCCCCCCCCCCCCCCACCTCCTCAACCTCCCCTCCCTTCACCCCCCCCCCCCTTCACTCCCCCCCCCCTTCACTCCCCCCCCCCCACCCCCACACAACACACTTTGCTTTTAACACCCCCCCCCCCCCTCCCTCCCCATCCTCCTCTCCTCTCTTCATCCCATCCTCCCATATATTCTTGTCCTTGCATCCGGTCTCCCGCCGCGGTCCACGTTTTTTTGTGTTTTGTTTTCCTTTTGTCTCTGTCTCCCCGCGGCTCCCGCAGCGAGAGAGAGACAGAGAGAGAGAGAGAGAGGAGAGAGAGAGGAGGAGAGAGAGAGAGAGAGAGAGAGAGAGAAACAGAGACAGACAAACAGACAGGCAGAGACAGAGAGCGACAGAGATACAGACAGACAAACCGACAGTCAGAGAAAGAGAGGAACAGACAGACGACAGGCAGATACAGAGAGCGACAGAGACACAGACAGACAAGACTGACAGTCAGAGAGAGAGAGAGAAGAGAGAGGGACAGACAGATTCTGCTTCCAATTACATCAGATTGAGAAAGTTGGAGGGGAAAGAAGGGGAGGGGGGGGGGAAGGGGGGGGGGGGGGGGGGGGGGGGGGGGGGGGGGGGGGGGGGGGGGGGGGGGCAAGTTGGGGGGGGGGGGGGGGGGGGAGGAGGGGGGGTGGGATGGAGGGAGGGCAGACACGCAGAAGAGATGAGGTAGAGGGGGGAGGTGAAGGGTGAGGGAGGGGGCAGAAGGAATGGGGAGGGGGCAGGAAGGAAAGGGGAGGGGGGGGGAAGAGAAGAGATAGCACAGGAGATGAATGAAAAAAGCCAGGGATCGATTCTGGGTAAAGCTTGCCTTCCAGTTGGGGAGAGAGAGAGGCCTGGACAGCAGAATGGATTGGTCCTAATCCACACTCCACTCCCCGCTGTTGTTGATTCCTTCCATCCCTCCATCCCTTATTTTCTCCCTCTCTCCTAAATCCCATCATAAAAACGATAACACTCCCACATAGCAACGACGACAACAACAGCAATGATAACAATACAGTTAATGTAGCAGGTGCTGATAGTATAGGCAGATACACCCACTTGAATAAGGAAAACATCCCTCTCTCCACACACAAAAGCAGCAGCGGCAAGTGCTGAAGATAGTTGAAAACCAAAGAAAGAAAGAAAGAAAGAAAGAGAGCTGTCGTCCACTCAGTCTTAACCAAGTAAACATATCTTTTCAAGCAGCCTCCTCCCAATATTGAACAGAATTACAGGACCTTTGCTCTTCAGAACAAAGAAACAACAAAATAAATACATATATCTTGTTGAAACAAAGAAGCAATTGGCCCTATTACCATTAGATCTATAGAAAAGAGTTCCAGATGAAGTATCTAGATCAGTAAGCCCTACTACTCCACATTTCTTAACTCTTCCTTATTCATATTTTTCTTCAGCTCAAGTTTATCGTTGTGCATTTGTGATAGCACAAATGTCTTGTTGTACCACAAAAATGCTGAATAAAATTTTAAAAAAATTTTTTTTCTCGGAGAATGAGAGAGATGTGCAGCGGGAAAAGCAAGAAACAGAAGAGTGACCGACTTCTTCCCTTCCCCCTGACTCCGTTGTACTGAAGAGTTAAGTTCCTCTGAAAGACTATTTTGTCCTCAGGTTGTACTTGTAGGTGGGCTGTGCGCTTAGCTAATAATGCTCATGCCATCCCTACAACCAGCCACAACTCTTGCCGGAAAGATAAACAAATGTTTAATTTGTGTGGAAGATGTTATGCAAGTGGAAGACGTTATCCAAGTGTTTGCACGTAAGATCTTGGTTTACCGTTTTACGTAAAAGACTTGCTGGGGAAAAGAGTTAGATCTGATGTTTTGAAACAAAACCAAAAAAACTTTCAACAAACATAGGCATGGACTGATGAAGACTCGAGCCCCATGCCCCCAGTTATGGCCAGATAGAGTTCAGCACTCTAACAGGCTATTCTATTCCCCAAGAGAGATTTAACAGGACAAGAGTTTTAGGGTTTTTGTTGGGTTTTTTAAATTAGTGGTCAGGAGCTCAGAAATTCACCAATGGTAAGATTTTTGTATATATATGCAACCATTTTCGCCCACCATTCAGGTAGCTACATTCTGACTTCAGGGATGGTATCTAAACACAACACCTGTGTGCCTGTGTTTAGTTTTTGTTGTTGTTTTGGAGGTTTGTTTGTTTTACACCATTAGTTCTTACGAACATGAATGGCCTACTCTTCCAAAAGGCAGAACAGGTTTTAACATGAGTGCAAAATCTTTTGCGTGTGGTCACACACGGGACCCCAATTAATAGTCTTAAGGATCTTCAGGTCAGAACTGATATTAACTTTAGGAGAAAAATCTCTCAACGGGCATCTTGGTGGTGGCTCAAACCCAGGCCATCAAATCGCAAACACAACACTCTGACCACAAGGCTATGCTGCCCTCCTTTAAACAGTATGCGTAACGTCTATACTGATCGCAGACAATGCCATAATGAACAGGGGGATTTGTGCTTTGAACAAACAAAACATTTGGCAAAGTTGGAGGGACCCATAACCCATGTTCTGCATGCACAGCCAGTAGTAAGGATGACACAAGCATGCCCAGAGTGCTATCTGTTAGTTATGCATGCACAGCCAGTGTAAAGGATGACATAAGCATGCGCAGAGTGCTATCTGTTGGGCATGCATGCACAGCCAGTTGTAAGGATGATATAAGCATGCCCAGAGTGCCATCTACAGCCTGGAAAAAGATGGGCTCCACCAGGTTCAACTTGCCCCAGCAGAACACCATGTGAAAATGTCAGTATTCTGCCTCCATGACTTCTTGGGGAGTTGAGGAAGAACCAGATGAGTAAGTAGTAAATGAATCCAAAAACCTTCATTTCAGCATCCACGGGCATTTCTGATAGGGGTCTCCTTGTGTAATAACCCAAATCATCAGCTCCTTGCACTAAAACATGTTTCTTCAAAACGGGTTTTTACATTGACTAAAACTTTTATTCTACATATATTTCGTAACTTACTGTATTCATTTCATTTTCAAAGAGTACATAATGTATGTGCATCTGTGGACACATATACACACATGCATGTGCATGCGCACATACACACACACACACCTACCTCACGCTGACTACATACATAATACCAACATAGGCACCATACACACAGTCTAGACATAACGCATGTTTTTCCTTAACCTCTGTATTCAGTTCTTGTCAAGGGTGTTATATAGCACAGTACACTGGCACAGACAATGACACAGACAGACACTCAGGCAGACAGACAAACAAGAAGGGCCTTTCCCTTGTACAAGCACTCACCTTCCTTCCTGAGTCGTCAGCGATGATGGCTGGCACGATCTGTGGCGAGTGCTGCATTGGGTGTATTGCTGTAGGATGGTGTTCTGAAACCACACACACACAAACACACAGGGACAAATTAATGATGATGTGAAAACTTTGTGCACAAAATCTGAGCCACTCCAATTACTGCACTGTCTTCAATGCATGGTATCGTATATAGATTGGGCTTGACTAGATTGTACTGTGTTGTTTTGTATTATACTGTTAATGCATTGCACTGTGTTGTATTGCTTCACATTCCTTTGTGCTGTGCTGTACTGAGTTGTATTGTGTTGTGTTGCTTACCACTTACAGTCAAGGCAGAATTTGTCTGCATGAAATTCTGTCTGCTCTCCAGTAAGTGCAGAAATGCAGTCACCCCCCCCCCCCCCCCCCCCCCCCAACTCACTACCTTACTCACTTACTGTTCTTTGGTTTCTCCTGTCTGCAAATGTAGTCTATTTGTTTACCTAGACCAAAAAGGCTTTTAAACAAAAATAAAAGACAAAAGAAGTAGAATCTTGCCCAGGACAACTCTTGTTGATCAACGCAAGTTCTTTTACACACACTGAATGTACGTCACACACAGGGCCTCAAGTTCATTCTCTCATCCAAAAGACTACGACCCAGACCACCACTCAAGGACTGTTGGACAGGGGAAAAGTCCAACCAGATAGAAACTGACCCAGCAGCCTTTCCATTTCTGGATGGAAACATTATTGTAAAGACCCACACCTCTGATCACAGGCCTAACTTTTATCAGTTTTTAACACTCGGTGGACAAAACATATGCATTGGATTTCTAATTATCACAAACACACACAACCTTGGCATAACAGATTGAACTTTTTCCATTAAAAAAAAAAGAAGAAAGAACTATCATACTGACAACAGGTGAGGTAGTGTAATAAACATTCCTTTTTTTGTTTTCTTTTACATACTTATTTGGAGACATTATTTTCAACACCCACACGCACATATACTACACTCTCACAGTCCACACACATTCACATGCAACACACACACTATGCACCCACCCACACACACACACCAGCCCATGCACACACCCACAAACAACACCACACAAACAAAACAAACAAGAGAGAAGGGGGGGGGGATGGATCACACATTTTTGCATTCAATTTGTCAATGTTTGAAATCTAGCTGACTACGGAGGCATTTAAAAGTTCACTACTGCCACTGCATCAAGAAAAGATGATACTGATGACAAATACAGATGTTTGAAAACAAAATGGCTGATGACCTCAGGAACAAGTTGCTTCAAATAGGTAAGAGGAATGATATTTTTACAATCCTTAAACTCTGCTTACAGTTATCTTATCTTATTTTTCATCTATTTGAAGCAATTTTGTTAGCTGCAGCCCATTTTTGCATATAAATGCTAGAGTATTCACATAAGGATAGCTTGTTGAGCTCATTTCATGTATTGGTGATATGTTGTTCTGAATGAATAAAATTTTGTTTAATTAAACCAAGAAGATCGTGTCACAGAATGATTCACTAAAATTCAGGAATACAATAATAGTGTGTGGTGGAACATCAAGAAAAAGACTCACAGGCTTTTAGGCTATGAAATGTTTTTACTTTTCAGCAGTTGATTCACAGATGTTTAAAATAAATGGTTACTTTTTTGTGTGTTTTTCGTTCCTCAGCTAGAGTGCCAACTAAGGTTTGCCAATTGTGAGATTTTTGCTTATGTGACTACAATTTAGGTAGCTGCATTCCAACTTGATGGTTAGTGTCTAAAGACAAAGCCTGTGTCACTGTGTGTGCATGCATTTTTTACAATGTGGTCATCCGTCCTACCAGCACAAACTGCCTTGAACCTGGCCTACTCTTCCGAAAGGCAGAAGAGGTTTTTAATGTGTGCGCAAGATGTTCATGTTTTCACACATGTGGCCTTGGTACTTCGACATTCAGAGTCAGACTCAAAAGGTACAAACATTCTCAAACCAGTAACACCCCCCCCCCCCACCTTGAATATTTTGATAATTAAACACCAATAATTAAGAGTTGTAGCTTTTTTTTTTTTACTTTAATGTTCAAGAGACATCAGCCATAAGATACATATAGTCCTTTAGAAGAATCGTTGAAGGTATACCACCCCGAGACCTATAAATAAAATTATGCCCTATTTGGTGGAGACAGAAAGGGCCTGTTGAGCAAGCTGCTTTACAGCAGAGGCATATGAACGCTTGCCAAAAGGTGGTCTTGCTGCATTTGTGCTTTTACTGGTTGTAGCTGCATGCCCAAGCCACTGCATAAGAGTGTTTGTTGTTGGGGTTTTTTTTCACATATACACCACCAACCCTTATTTCACAAAGCAAAATAAAAGCTTTTACCCACTACTATTGTTCTAGTGAAGGCTTCTGTCCCTTCACTTAATTACCATGCTCTGGAAAATGCAAATTTACATAACTATGCAACTGTGGGTGGTGTATGACTGTATCACATTGTGTGTATGTATGTATGTATGTATGTATGTGTGTGTGTGTGTGTGTGTGTGTGTGTGTGTATGTGTGGTGGGTGTGTGTATGTGTGCAGGTGTGTGTGTGTGTTAGTGTGTGTGTGTATACACGTATGTGTGTGTGTATGTGTGTATGTAAGTATGTGTGTATGTGTGTGTGTGTGTGTGTGTGTATGTATGTGTGGTGGGTGTGTGTATGTGTGCAGGTGTGTGTGTGTGTGTTAGTGTGTGTGTGTATATACACGTGTGTGTGTGTGTGTGTATATACACGTATGTGTGTGTGGGTTGGGTTGTTTCTTGATTTAAAGTCTCTTCACCCAAGTGATATCAGCTTTAGATGAAATGGAGGTCCCCTGTCAATGGGATCTTACACTCTGTTCAAGACTTAGTTTAATGTGTGTGTGTGTGTGAGTGTGTGTGTGTGTGTGTGTGTGTGTGTGTGTGTGTGTGTGTGTGTGTGTGCGTGTGCCAGCGTGCCTGCACATGTGTGTGTGTGTGGTGTGTACATGGGCATCACTTGCTTCCATCTACATGCATATGCATGCACATATCTGTATATGTGTGTGTGTGTGTGTGTTTTGGTGTGCGTGCGTGCATGCATAAGTTACTGTGTAACCCTATTTTCCACCAGCGCAAACCATCGCAAACCATCGGTGCTTGTGTGTGTGTCTGTGTGTGCGGGCTGACAGACAAACTGGCAGAGGCAGAGAGAGAGAGAGAGAGAGAGAGAGGGAGAAGAGAGAGAGAGAGAGAGAAGAGGAGAGAGAGAGAGAGAGAAGGAGGGGAGAGGGGAGAGAGAGAGAGAGAGAGAGAGGGGGGGGAGAGAGAGAGAGAGGGGGGGGGGAGAGAGAGGGGAGGAAGGGGGAGAGAGAGAGAGGGGAGGAAGGGGGGAGTGTCTATAGACAGGCGGTTGGCAGGCTGCGGGCGGCGACATCCAGCTCTCTCTCTCTCTCTCCCTCTCCCTCACACACACACACACGCACACACACACACAACTCTCTCTCTCTCAACCCCCCCTCCCACTCCCCCACCCACCCACCCACCCTCCCACATCTCTCGAGCTCTCTCCCCAAAGCAATGTCGGCTATCGCAAAAGGGGAGGGGAGCCCTGGCTTGGGTCGAAGTTGACATTCACCCAGCCCAACTCCCCCCTTTCATTTCTCTCTGCCGAGCCCAATGTTCAAGCCAGCACTGCCAGTCAGTCTGTCTGCCAACCATTGCCAACGGCTGTGTAGTGGTGTTGGTTGGTGTGTGGTGTGTGTGTGTGTGTGTGGGAGGGGGGAGGTTGGGGGGGGGGGGGGGGGGGGGGGGGGGGGGGGGGGGGGGGGGGGGGGAAGCGACACAGCACGTCTGTTGGGAGAGCTGCCTAGGCTTCGTCCCACCCAACCTCTTCCACTTGGAGCCTTCTCGGGACTGCAGCTAACCCCGACAGGATCTCCTCTTCCCGCGATCGTAATACCACCACGTACTGAGCACAGGACAGCCACACTGACAGAAAGACACACAGACGGCGAGACACACACACACATATATATATATATATATATATATATATATATATATATAATAATATACACGCCGAGTCTCACACACACGCGCTTGTTGCACGCGTACACACACGCTTGCACGCACGCACGCGCGCGCGCGCGCATACACACTCACTCACTCTCTCCAGTTTATGTTATGTACACTGGACGAAGTGACAAAGACTAATCTAGAACTGCGTAAGTCTGTGTGTACCTTCATATTATACAACGACTAAGATTATTTTAGTGTGAAAGCGTGTACTGTAGTATAGGCGCATGTGTAAGAGTGCATTTTATGTCAAGCACACTGGGCTCAATTCCACCACGCGCGCGCGCGCGCCACACACACACACACACACACACACGCACGCACACACACTATACATATACCTATTCTCCAAACTTTGTAAAAATTTGTCACACTGATGTCAAAACCCAAGTGGGGTTTTGTTTTTGTTTTTTATGGGTGAGAGGCGGGGAGATTTTTCGATGTTGTTGAAAGCTGTTTACCAAGCAGGACATACTCTTTCTTGTCTTAGTACAACACACACACACACACACACCAAAAACAAAACTGACAGACAAACGACCGATAAACAAACACTGGCTGATCCCGCCTATCACGCAGACGACCGTCAGCTTGCAATGAAAGAGGAAAATGGGGGCCGGTAGGCCTACACACACGCCAACCCCGTCCACCCCAAGCCACCCTAATGGGCTCGCCCACGCCAGCGAAAAGAATGAATGCGGGTGCCTGTGGTTGCCGCTTTGAACTAAGCCGCCAAGGTTGCTCAGTTGACCTCTTTTTTCCAAGGCTGACCATCCCTTGACCCCTACCCTTCCTCTTTTTCTTCTCTCTTTCTTTCAGCTGTTAACTCACAGACCCTTCCCAGAGTATGTGACGCAATGAGTCCAGTCCACTAGAGGAAATCGAGATGGAGGAGGAAGGGCGCAAGGGTGGGGTGGGGTGGGGTCCCCCCCCCCCCCCCCCCACCCTTCCTGACCCCGTCTGTCCTCCTCTGATCACACTGTCGTTTGGTAACACCCTCATCCACTCCCCCTTTTCCATGCCTGCCCCCCCTGCCCGCCCCCCCCCCCCCCCCATTGGGTTAAATTAAAATGTATGTACAGAGAGGGGCGCGTACACACACAGAGTCTCCATTGCTCATGGTTATTAATGCACAACCATATCCAGAACAGGATACTTCATAGTGATGAAAACAAGCGGACTATAAGCGGATGGAGGATCTTGGTGAGATCAGCTTAGCAAAAACATGAAACAAATGACAAAAACAAAACCAATCCAAACCACATTCTTCAAACTAGGTTAAAAACTTTCTATTTATTCAGTAGAACTGTTTATCTTTTCTTTTTTTTAACCGTCTGAAATTTTTACCTTGTTTATTTAGTTGAACTGTTTATCTTTGTTTTACTGTGCGAAATCGTTTTTGAATAAATAAAAAACAAAATTTCTATCTGCTTACTGATTAAATATCGACCAAGTTAGGCAGAAACAGTGTGTGGGATGCTCTTGTCATATGAGTGTCAGCTTAAAAAAAAAGAATAAAAAAAAGAAAGATTTTAACTGTCACAAATGTTGTAGGCCTACACTTTAAGTCAAATGGACAAACATCTGACTGCTCTTTTTCTGTTGCTCGAGATGTTTTGGGGCTTTTCCTTTTACCTCTATCCTCATCAACACTAAAACAGTCATTCAGAGGAGCTGATGATCACTCAAGCTAGAGTGTAGTGGAACAGAGATTGTGGAAGGGGGGCGGGGTATATTTCACTATCTAAAAGATGACATATAAATGATAGTAAAGGCACAAAGGAGTGGGGGGGGGGGGGGGGGGGGGGGAGGGGGGGGGGGGCAGGTGGGGGGAGGGAGAGGAGCACTGACACATCACACTGCACCAACTAAACAATGGCACACAGTTCAGGGAGGGAAAGCAGTTGAACTAACTGTACCACCTGGAAAAAAAATGACAAAGATTGTTGTTTTTGTTGGAGCCGGGTGGGGGTGAGGGGTGGGGGTTATCACAACAGTCAACAGTCAAAACTACAGCACCTCAACAATGATGTAAAGACAGGAGGAGGAAGGTGAAAGGCTGATACCACACTCCATTCTCAAATTTTTTTTTTTTTAAGTGGAGAGGGCAGGTGGGGAAGGAGGACCATCTAAAACTACTCTGCACCACCTAAAACTTTGACACTTTGCCAGACAAAATGGTGCTGGGGAGAGAAAGAGGAAACCTGTGCAGGGAGAGAAAAGGGAAAATCTAACACTATACAGCATCACTGAAATTGACACACAAAAGTACAGAACTGCATGGGAGAAAAAAAAAAAAGGGGGGGGGGAGAGAGGACAGGGGTGACTGAACTTAAATGACACCTTAACTAAGATGGAGGAGAGGGGCTGTGGAAATCTAACACTACATTGTGTTACCTTGAAAAATGACACAGAATTGGAATGCGAGGAGGATAAATCTCTTGTATTAAAACAAAACCACCCCCTACCCCCCCCCCCCCCCCCCCCCCCCCCCCCCCACCCCATACAGTAGCAAAGCAATCGCCTATTTCAAGATAGGTAGACCTCTGATTTGAAATCCTTTAAAACAAAAAATCACCTCCATTATCTACCAACTGAGGTATGAGGATGAGGCACTTTGAGATATACACCCCCCCCCCCCCCCCCCAGGATACCCCCCCCCCTCCCCCCACCAGGCACCCCTGGAGTCTTAACACCCCTCCTCCCCCCCCCCCCTCCCCCCCCCCCCCCCCCCCCCCCCCCCCCCCCCCCCCCCCCCCCCCACCTTGGGGATCCACCCCTTCTCACCTCCCCAACCCCACTTTCCCTGCCCCCATGGTTTCCTATGGGCGACTCTCTCCCTCTTCTCCATCATCAATGCAAAGAAAGGATGGATAAGCCTTAGAGTTAGAGCCCAATTTTTGCAAAAGGGGCGTGGAGTGACTGACGGCCAAACCACCAGCTGCCTGGGACAGAGAATGCTTCACACAAAATCCAACAAAACTGAACATAGAGGGGCTTTAGCTGGTTTTGTTCTGTGTTTAGTGCGTGCCAGGTGAAATGACAGAGTAACATAACCAAAAAACCAACACAAAGCTTTGCAAATTCAGTCTTTCTTTTTCATTGAATAATAGGCAGTCTCTATTCTTTATCTAGTAGGACTGTCAAAACTACATATAAATGGGTAAGTCAGGTGGGTTGTTGTCTGTTGTTGGTTTGTTTTAATCCGGTTGGTCCTCACCCAGAGGAAGTACCCGAGTACCTATATATAAAAATATATACATTTCACAGCCCAAAACACTCTGCGTATGGAACATATGAAATCCTACTTTCTCATATCATATGGCCCTGATGTACACTTTCTCATATTAAATAACCCCGTTATGTAGCTGTACAATTAAAACAGTGTTTTAACACATAACTGGCACTAAAAACATTGTGCAGCAATACGTTGAAATATATGCTTGGGCATAAGCTTGCAGTGCTTTTTTGGGCCACATGATATAAAAAAAAAAAAAAGGTTATTCAAACCGGCTGAGTTAAGGATCTCCTTGATTTTCTTCTTTTAAAAAGTCATTTTACTCACTCCCTTTAAAGAACACTAAAATCTGTTATTTACTGAAGGTTTAACCCCTTCATTCTTCACCGGGAAGGTAAAATGTAAATGAATCATTTACAAACCTTATATCATTAGAAAGATCAAACAAAAAAATGAAAAATGACAAATTGGAGGACTCACCCTGAGTGTTTCTGCGTCGAGTTGATTCTCTCAGATCATAGACGGGGGATATTCTATGATGGTCTGAGGAAGGGCTCAAGTTGGGGCTGAGGTTGATGATGGGGGGACTATGTGTGCTAATCAGATGGCACGCCTGCTGCGGCTCCACACCTCCAGTGGCTAACTCGCTGCGATGAACTGACGCATGTGCGTCAAAAATATGATTGATGGCAGAGTCTACGTGCCACAAGTCCTCAGAAAGGCATAAGTCTTCAGCCTGGGAAGAATCATCGGAAAGGCAGATGTTCTCGGCCCCTTCCACTAACTGGTGATGATGGTGTCCATTGTGAGGGTAAGGGGGTTTGGGCAGGAGGTGGCGATACTGCACTACCTGGGGGTCTTTCTGATGGGAGGCTACGGGCATAATCCACACCGCGACACGGGGCCTCACACCTGTTCCAGCAAAACACATGTATACACCACCTCAATTCACTACCATTTGATAAACACTCAACAACAACAACAAAAAGATATGAAATAATAGTAATACATCAGTTCTCTCTCTCTCTCTCAAACACACACACAAGTGGGAACAGATGGCAAAATTTACAAAACCACATGCACACAGGGACTGCATCATGTGAACGGGAAAAAAACAAGAGTAATCAAGCGCTTTGATTTGTTGCTTTACAAGATTCAGCGCTATATAAATTCCATACATTAATATCCTCAAAATAAATGAACTGAAAACTGAATACACACACCAGACTGTCGTAACAACACCAAAAAAGTCTGCACATGAACTCAGGAAAATACTACGTTCTCTTTAATTTAAATAATTAACAACTCCTAAAAAACAAACTTGACAACCACACATACCTCATCTATGAGATACCAAGAAGTATTGTATTTAGTACAATGCAGACTGCATATCCATGATTCTCAAATTGTACATAACACAAACATTTCTACAACCTTTGCCTTCAACTGAAACAAATTCATTTCAAATGTTACTTTTTTCATTCCTATGTGGTCAGGTAGTTAACATCTTAAAATTTTTAGAAAAATCAAATGAAAAATACTCGCACAAAAACTACTTTTAAAAAGTGAAAAGCACACATTAGACACTGTCGTGATTTTATAGCTTTGTACATAGTCTGCAGGGAATTGTGCAGATATTTATTCAAGCTGCCCTCCCTAGAGAGTATGCACTACCAAATAAGGCACCATCTTTTCTCAGCACAAGAAGATAATTTTTTATACATAATTCTTCTTTGTCATTGAATGCTCAGACAGCAGCTACTGTTGTCTGTCACATGAGCAAAATTGTGCTGTACTGCAGTTAATTTCTTTACAAATCTGTACGATGTTTGTAGTAATTTCTCTTGATACTGTGGTCTCTAAAAAGAGTGCTAAATGCAAGCTGCAAATAGTTTATCATTTCATAAGGGGGGAGGTAGTCCTGAGTGCTTTGAATAGGATTTGACAGATGGATGTTTCACTTTCTAGACAGATGTGTTAACTTCCAGACCAGCAATAGACTAAACCACCAAACCTCTTTCTCCAGATCACTTCCATTTTCAAAGCAGACACAAACATGCTCTCTCTCTCTCTCTCTCTGAGTCCCCCCCCCCCCCCCCCCCCCCCCCCCCCCCTCCATATGTACATTAAATATAAACATACATGCACATAAATAAAACTTCCACTACAATCAACCAAATACTTGCTGCATCTGATTCATTGAATATTTAAGCTGTGTATCATCATGTTCTCTGATACTGTTTAGGATCAGATCAATGCAAGCACTAAAAATACCCTCAATCTCATGATAGACTAACCTAGTTTCAATAGACAGATAATTGCTTAGGCCTGTAGTACTATATGCTCAGTACACTTAACAATTTCTGACCAGTGTTATTATGAAAGATCAAAAAGCAAAGAAACAGTAACATGGCAATAAATAATACTTGATATCATCACTTTATATAAAATCTGTGTATTATATATATATATATATATATATAAAATTAATTATAACCTACTCAGCCTACTTTTTGCTCTGTGTGTGTGAATGTTGTAGCATTTTATTCTGGAAAAAAGTTAATAAAAAATAGATCTGTAAAAAAACAAAACGAAAAATTGCAACAACAAAAAAACAACATGCAATAATCCAGTAACAGAAACTGAGAAAGAACTAGGAACAACTTTGCGATACAATTAAACTGAAGGGAACAAAATGATACACATTGCTTGGAAAAACTCATTTTATGCACTCACCCTTTCCCTTAAATCATTACCACCATACAATGGGAAAGTACATATGCAAACATTTTTTCTTTGTTCCATTTTTTTCTGTTTTCAGTTTTCCTGATGTAGGATTCACAATGAACAGAATTATGACTGCACTACATCTGCTATTCAAAAAAATAATAATGCACACAGCAGATGCTTCACCAACTGCATAATCCAAGTCAAACTTTGGGTGAAAACTAGGTATCATTTGTCATCCTTACTCTTAGCCATAAGTAGCCAACTCTTTTACTAAAGCAGTTTTATATCAATACACAAGTTTTCATCACTTTGATTATTTGTGTGTTCATGCACATGACCTTTATTCTAGGTCTACAGCTTCATACACAAGATTCTGAAGAAAATGGGAGTCAATGTCAATAATGTTAATGCCGATAACTCTCAGGTAAACCTCCCTCCGCTGGTCAGCTCACAACCAACTAAAACCCATTTGATAAATATTTCATCCGGTACTTTTATTTAAGTTATCACTGAGCCTCTTCCACCCCTACCCCCTTTCCCTTGAATTATACATGTTCAAGATTTTTTTAAATTTTGGGTTTTACAATTTTTTTAATTCATTACCAGGGGATTATCAAGTTACTGTCTTAAGTTTTGTTACTGTACACAGTTCCCCCTCTTCTCATCTCCTTTTTCTGGTTTAGATGTTTTTTTATATAAAAAAAAAGAAGCATTTAAATCTTAAGCACAACTCCCCCCCCCCCCCCCCCCCCCCTTCCAAACACACACACACACACACACACTTCACAACCTACAATCTGAAATCAAGCAAGTGACTGTCATCAGACAATTATTCATTTAAAAATACCCCCAGACATAACTTGATAAAATAGGCTAACACATTGTCCATTAATATGCTATTACTAGTTTTGATATATTATTCCAATGTGTTTCAATGAATATTGCTCAATGAACTACTCTTTGAGATGCATCTGTACTGTAGACTTTTTTTCTAAAACATTTAATAGCTACATTATATTATAAAAAAAAAAAACATGCTGAGAAATGTTGAAGTCACGTGTTTTCTCACAAATGCTACCCTTTTGCTTATGAGAGAGAGAGAGAGAGAGAGGGATATATAACTACGATCCTAGACCTAGGCCTACAGGCCAAAACGTAGCACGTCTGACCTAGCCTAGGCCTACCCCCAAGGCTGGAGAGGACCAATCCCAAACGGTACGTCCTCTGACACATCGAGTACATCGGCAACGTTGCTCCCTAAACAATAGACGCCCTCCCCCATCGAATTCACTAAGAAGGGAAGACTAGATTCTTCGAAAATCCATAACTGTAGTTATAAAGGAAAATAGAAAACTTCATTAAAACAAAATGCTACAGCATTCACAACGCACAGAAATGATTATTATTCAGAACGTGGCTAGATCTGTGCGGCTGTACTACAAAAGAATGCGCACATCTATCTGTACGACTGGCTATCTTGTTTGGTCCACAACAGTCGGCCTGCTGAGGTCACAAAAAAGCAGACTATACGCGAACAAAGTAGAAATGATAATAGACTACTTACGATCAAGAAATGCAGCAAGCAAAGTTTTCGACAACAGCCTGATTTCTCAAACCAAGGAGACCTGCGACCACGACCGTCTCGCGTGAGCTCACAACTCGACTAGGACTGGGCTTGCGACTGCCAGTGAACGCTCGCTTGTGTAGGCTAGGCCGAGTCGGTTGGCCTGACCTGAATACTTGGCTTGCCTGGGTTTCCATTTTTGCGTAGGAGATCAATAAAATTCTTGACTGTATGCAAAAGTGCCTTGCAAATATTATTTATTGAACATGTTTATAATCAAGCATAAAATGTTTATTTTGGTATCAAACTGTTTTTTGTAAGTTTTTTTTTACTTCTTGAGTAGGCAACTCCGTGACAGCAGCAGATGATAATCAAATAAAGGATTCCCCGCCTACTTTTTGACGTCATATCCGTAGGGAAACACCCCCTTGGGTTGTTTTTTTATATTAGTCTTACTATTTTATGGCGATAATAATTTCGTCTTTTATCACTCTGTATATTTTAAAATATCTAGCATATTTTTATAATATAGACTAAAGAGAAACTTTCAGAATTAATATGTACGTCATCTTTTTTTGTAGCAGATGACGGAAAGAGCCAAAAATAAATTCATTTGTGATTGGTTCGTTTTAGTCACATGCTTCATCACAAGGGACTTTTGCAGGGCGAGGACAGACGCTGAAAAACATCCTCCTCAGTATTTTGTTGAAATGTTGATCATTCTATTGAAATCAAAGTTGGTGTTTTGACCTTGTTCTTCTCAAATACAAATTGGTATGATTATTGTTGAATTCAAACGTGAACAGTTCACTTTGGCGTTTTAATATTGGATCGTTTGTTTTTTGTTTTGTGACCTAGAAAAATCTGAAGCCAGGTCAGCCCGAGGTCGAGACGTTGTTTTGGTAGGACTGGAATTACACTTTAGACTCTTCAGCTTGTTTAGTGCCTTTATTATACGTCGTGGTCATTACAGAATGCCACATTTCCTGTCCAGTATGGCAGAGTATTATCGCGAAAGTGCTAAAACGTCGGCCAAAGGCAGGAAAACAATGGCAGCACGAAAAGGGTCTCCAAGGCATTCCCATAGGACTGGTGCATCACAGTTCAACTCGTCAGGGCGTACATCTGTATCAGCAGGTGGTGAAATGAACCGACAAGAGATTTCCCTGCAGGCCCCAAGCATGAATTGGCCTGCAGATTCGGAAAGCGATCTTCATTTTGTCACTTCTTACCGAGGCCAAGCAGAACTCGACGATGACTATTCAGGTCGGTCACCACCAAGGATTGATACAGTCAGACCCCCAACAGGATTCCAACTAGCGCCAGCACCAGCATCTTTGCCTAGACCTCCATCAAGCTGGACTGTAGCAGACGAAGAAGAAACCACAATTGTCTGTAGTGACATTCCTGATCAGAATGTTGGGTCAATCTTATCCAACCAGCTGAAAATGCTGCTGAAAGTACAAGGCTGATTTGTCTTCATGTTGTAAACAAAAGTGTCATTTTCATGTATCATTCATTTCGTGAGCACTTGATTACATTGCCATCTGTCGTTTATTTTGATTTTTTTTGGGGGGGAGGGGTCAGTTGTTCCCCATGTATAGCCCTATGTTAAAATTGTCTGAGCTTTGTTGTTTAGAACTAATAGAATTAGAAGTGTTTGAGATTTTCACATCTTTAGTGCATCTTTAGATTTTAATTAAATTATTCATAGCTTAACAGATTTTAACTCAAAAATTTCTTGTATGGATATCAAAGCTAGCAAGTTACTAAATAAGTTGACATTGTCTTTATAATTCAATATGTTATTAGGAATAGGATACATGTGCGTGCAATATACAATACCATTTTGCACTCTGTCTTATGTGAAGACGAAACCTGCTTAGTTTTATCTGTTTGTTTTTTAATTATAAGTTACAAACACTGAAACGGTGCAATTTTTGTGGGTTTTTTTTCCTCTTTCATTTTAATATGTTCTACTTCTAATGTAAAGTAGTAGGACCTTTATACTATAGTGACATCTGTCTGGCCTAGTCTAGGCATGGTCTCCAATATTTTTGCCTGTACTGAAATTTTTTAAGAAATTATATTGTAACACACAGAAAAAAATGTAAGCAGAATTTTAGTTGGCCTCTGTCGGCGAGTTACTTCCTCTTGTTGCTCACTCAATAGAAGTGATAAATGAAAATTTCTTCATAGTATACTTTTGTAGCTTTTAGGCAGCATGAAACTGCCTTGAGCATTCCATAGGTGAGAGTGTATTTTCTAATGTATTGACCAATTTTTCATAAATACTGTAATAAGAAGAGTGAGTCTTGCATAGCGTTATGTGTTCTCACTGAATTGAAAAATCATAAATTGGGTGTGTTTTTTGTGTGTGCATGTGTGGTTTTTATTATAAATCTATTTTAGATTACTTGTGTGTTAGGTCTTTCTCTTTCCTAGTTTGTATCCTTGTCATCACACATATTTTATAGACTATCAGTATTAACACTAACAGCAATATCACTTTTTTCCATTGGACTGATTGAATTGACATTATAAACAGTGTCAAGTGTTGGATTTGCTTCCTTGTGTACCACAGTTGTATTAATTTTAACACTTACCGTAATTGTGTTTAAGAATTCAGTATATATAATAATGCACTTTTATTTAGTGAGTGAGGAAGACAAAAGCCCAGCAGATCAGATTGAGAATTGCTGGATGGCTATTGTTTCAGTGTGCCACCCCCCCCCCCCCCCCCCCCCCCTTTTTTTTTTGTTGTTGCTTTGTCCCCATTTCATATTAGTCCTAACTCCTTTAATAATAGCCCACATGATTTGCTCCCAGTACATAGTAATCATAATGATCTGTTCAAAAGGCTATGACAGGTGATGTTTGCCAAATTTAAATATAAAACTTTATGTCATTATTATTAATTTTTAGGCTTTTATTTTACATTTCCAGGACAGTACTTTTTGGGGGAGAAGGGGGGGGGGGGGGGGGGTATAAAGACTAAAAGAATAGGCCTTTTGCTGAAAAGTGTATTAAAAATTATAATCTCTGGAGCCATATTGTGGGTTTAATCCCCCTCCCCCGTTGCCACTTTTTGATAAAAAAGAAAATGTCAGTTGCAACTGAAAAGTATGTTTAACTTTTAAAAAAAACTCTCAAGAATCAAGAGTGAACTGCTGTTTATTGAGTAATATCAAGCCTTATCTTGATTTTACATTATGAAATGATTGTGAAGATAAATCCTTTCCTGGCTTATAGTTATCCCTTTCTTTGATTCCCTCCACCTTTCCTGATTTTATCTCCCCTTTTCAGCTGTTTTAGATGATTCCCATCTTAGAACAGAATGTGTGTGATGACATTGATACAAACACTTAAAAATCATCCATTTGGGTTGTTGTTTTTTAGCATTGTAAATATCATATTTGGAAGGAAAGAGCAGACCTTCCCAAACCTTCACCCCATCTCCCATCATTCCCCCCTCCAGCCCAGTTTTTTCACTTTTTGTCCATCCAGTTTGCGTCATTGTGAGTGATAAGATAGATGATTGTGCAAGCTAGTACGCCAAAACTGAGAACACGTATTGTCACAGTTTACGGTGGCCTTTTACCCCACTGTCTTGGTGAACTGGTGATCAGCTATTCACAATCATACAGTGAATGATATGAATATTCCTTTTTTTTTTTCATTGGTATGTTTGTAATATACAACGTGCATGTCGAAAGAAGAAAAAAAAAAAGGGGAGACTCAGACTCAGAGAACCAGCCTTTTTTCTGCCCTCACCAGTTGATTTCTAAATTTTGCTTTGTGCTTTTAAAACAGAAGATTAGTGTTCGACTATTTTTGTTCATTTTTTGTTGGTTTGGTTTTTGTTTGTTTGGGGTTGAGTTTTTTGTTTTTTTACAAATAAAAGAGCAAAATATTTTTTTTAAACTTATTCAGAGAGCTATGCTCATCCATTCCATGTTTATTTGTGAATTTCTTTTAGTTTGAAGTGAACATGTACTGTAAAATCAATGTGGAACATGATCTTTCAACTTTCCTCTTTAAAAAAAAAAAATTTAAACTTGCTTTTGCAAAATCCAATTTCAGGTCAAGTATAACTGTTGTATCTCAGTAATCCAGCTGTTGTTGGCTTTAAAAAAAAAAAATTTTACCCTCAAAATTTTTCTTTATCAAAGTTTACTACCAAACTTAATTATGAGGGGTTTTTTTAATTTATTTTTTAACATGCTCTCTCTTGTAAAAGTTATATTTTTAATGGAGAAAAAAAGTTGTTTTTTTTTTTGTTTTTTTTTTTTCAATTTCACCATTCAGTATAATCAAACATCTGAAACAGTGAAATGCTACATTGGTAGGTTCCTTAAAAGTTGTGTGTGATAATTATATATATATTTGTTGTTGTTATGGGTGGGTTTTTTTGGCTACATCAAAAATTTCAAAATTTTTCTCTTTTAGAGTTGATATAGGAGAACTAAAAATTGCAGAACTTTGCTCCTTTTTTTGGTTTTTGTTGGGTTTTTTTGTGTTGGTTTTTCAGTTGGAAGAAAATAGTTTCTTTAGGTATCGTTGTATTTGGTGAAAGGTTACAAACTTACAGCTTCTCTTAAAAACAAAGGGGAAAATAACACCAAAAAACACGCAAACAAAAACATAGCAAACTTTGGTTACAAAGCGAAGCAACGAACTTCTACTACAACATAAAGAAAAACTGGAAAAGAAGAAAGCTTTCAGATATCTTTGCCTGTTTGTTTTTGTTTTTTATGGTACGTTTTGGGGTTTGGGTTTACTTGGTTTGTTTGGTTGGGTTTTTTTCAGCTAAATATGTAATTGGATGTGGAAGTTGATGGATTTAATGTAATGTCCTCATGGTGTTTGTGCATGCGTTAGTGGGTGTGTGTGCTGCGATTAAAAATTTGAATGATGTTATACTTGTACAGAGAAGCTGAAATTCTATGAATAATTCTGAGTTAATCTGGCTTAACAAAGTTTAGTGTGATTGTATTGGGCTGAAGGATAGAATGGACAAAGTTGTTTTTTTCTCATTTTAAAAGTTGAACACTGTGCTGGAGTTAATGGTTGTGCAAATCCATCCAGTAATTTCTTGATGATTTAAGTTTAATTTAGCTATAGTCCTCTCCCACCTGAAATTTCTCTGGTTTGGTTCTTTTTGCAAGCTTTTAACCTCACTCTTGACGGCTTTGCCAGGCATGGCTGGATGAAAATAACTAACTCAGGTTTACCTAGCCCTGGACATTAGTCTCATTTTCTGATTTATCATTGAGTCATGTTCAAGAATGAAATTAAAAGCTTGCATGATCTTCAAGAGTCCAATTGCCACATTGTGAGAGAAATGGTGTTTTAGATCTTTTAAGAGAAATTTTCTCATTCATTTCCCCTTTCTTTTAGTTTCTTGTTCCTTAAACCTGAATGAGAAAGAGGCTGTGCAGAGATAAAACTTAGTTTGTTGTGATCAAATGATTTTGCAGTCACTTCCATTTGTTTTAATTATTATTGATTTGTTTTATTTTGAGCACTTGTTTGTGTTTTGAGCATTGGGGGAGGTTGAAGGAGTTGGTAATTAATCAAGCTTATTGTCACCACTTTATGTCACCACAGTAATTCAGATACTGATGTATTTTGTTTGTTTTTGTTAATACATTTTTTTCTTTTGGTGTTTCCCTGCCCCTTAGGGTTTCCTCTTTCCTAGTTTTTTAATTGTAGGTTGTAGTGGGATCAAATGCAAAGGAATATTGCATACATTGTGTTAATACCTCCCCTGTTTTAAAGGCTTGGTGAATAGTTACATCACAAAGGCAGAATTTTTATGTGTAGGCTAAAAGTCTTTTTACAACGCCATTTTAATTGGTTATTTTAGGAGAAACAAATTTGCTTTTTTTTTTTTTTTGCTTTGTTTTTCTGTATGCTTGTTTCCTACATCAAAATATGTATGTATGTGTGTAGTTCACTGTAAATGCCTGTGTTGTAACTCAGTTGATTTGAATATTGTTGTAAAGTGCAAATGTTAGCGGCTTTTAATTCTTTGGTTCTTTGTCATTTATTTTGTTGCACTTTAGATAAAGCCCGATCAGCTTTTGATTTTATAACTGACTTAAGAATTACCTTTTCAGATTTTTTAAAAAAAATGGCCATCTTTCCATTTTAGGTGTATTTGTGTGTGTGCGTGAACTGAAGAATGAACTGTGATAGTGATAGTCCCAGTTTACCATTGAAAATGCACGTGGGACTCTGTATTCCTTGTGCACTCCGCTGACTACTACAGACTGAGACATACATGTACAGCATTGTTTTGGTGCCACAGACTATGAAACAACACTGGCTTAAAGAATACAGTGTTTGTCAGCAGCTGCACATCATCATCATCATCATTCTGGATTCATCAGTGTCCGTATGCGGCTCCGTTGTGTGTAGGGATGACACTTTGTGCAGAATATTATATTGTATACATTGACAGCGTGTGCTTGTGTGCAAAGATTTTACGAATGTATCAGTGTATCAGTGTGAGCTATTGTGTGTCAGGACTTTATTGTGACTGAAGAGTAATGAGGACTTTATTGTGACTGAAGAGTGACTGAGTTGTTTTTGTTTTTTTTAAACAAAGAATGACTTGTCATCTGGTGCTACACAACGAAATGGATGGAGTCAGTGCTATTTGCTGCCATTTGCATCAGTGTGGTGTCTTCTGAAAAGATAGCTTGTCGTCGTGGTCGTCGCATCATCATTATCATCGGCTGGTCTGCTCTCTCCTTCCCAAGATTCATCCACAACCGTCTGTCCCTCTGATTTCCGGACCCCCTCAGGGTCCACCCCGATTCCCGAGGGAGTGCCTAGCAAGGCCTCTATCTCACAATGCTGTGCAGCCTTTGGGCCGCACTATGTGTCCTGTGTGTGTGTATGTAACTGTGTCTTGTCCGTCTGTCCCAGTCTTGCTTGTATCACTTCTGTTTTTGTTTTGGCGTTGTATTGTTTCAGTCCTTGTCTTGTATCAAGTGGTACTGTTTTTTGTGTTGTTGTCCGTCCTTGTATTGTTTCTGTCTTCGTGTTGTATTGTGTCTGTTCTTGATACTTGTATTACTGCTGTCTTTGTGTTGTATTATGTCTGTCTTTGTATTGCTTCTGTTTTTGTGTTGTATTGTGTCTGTCTTTGTGTTGTATTGTGTCTGTCCTTGTCTTGTATTTTAACTAATACTTCCATCTTTGTGTTGTATTGTGTCTGCCCTTGTATTGTAATTAATACGTCTGTCTTTGTGTTGTATTGTGCCTGCCCTTGTATTATAATTAATACTTCTGTCTTTGTGTTGTATTGTGTCCACCCTTGTCTTGTATTATAATTAATACTTCCGTCTTTGTGTTGTATTGTGTCTGCCCTTGTTTTGTATTCTTTGTCTTATATTGTCTGGCCCTGCCTTGTATTTTATCCTTTTTTGTGTTGCATTGTCTTTATCTTGTATTACTTTTGTCTGGGTGTTGTATTGTTTGTTTTTGTGGCGTATTGTGTCAGTCTTCATTTTGTAATGAATACTCCTGTTTTTTGTGTTGGGTCGACCTTTATGTTGTCATATCTATCCATGTGTTGTATCATTATAATGTGTGTCTGTATATAGCATCGTCTGTGTAATGTTAATATCTGTGTTGCCTTACTGTTATGATTACAGTATGGTGTCATGTATATCTGTATATAATGGGTGTCTTGTGTGTCACGTTTGTATCGGTGTCATGTGTACTATGTGAGTCATGTATGCCATGTCTGTCTGTGTCATGGTTTTTAGCTCATTGGTCAGAGCACTTGCTCTTCTCAAGGTAAGTTAAGCAGCATTGAGTGTGGTGACCAAGTGGATGGGTGGCTGTTCGTACACCTTGGCTTCTGTACAGCCCCCCAGTTCACCCAGCTGTAAATGGGTATCTGCCCTTTTAAGGGTCAGGAAAGGCAAAGCGGTGAGGAAGAGGAAAGAGACGCCACCCATGACATGCTGGCCCCAAGAAAAGCCAAGGTCTGACACCGCTCCACAACTGCACAGGTTATGAGATCACCATTACCTTTTTTTGTTTTTTATCATGACTGTATGGCGCATTATATGTCTGTATAAAACAAAAATGTCAGAAATGTGTACTAGCACATAGGTTTGTTTGTTTTGGGTCAATCTCAGTGTTTGTTAGTTTTGTCTGTATTGTTTGAAACTGTATTGGTATATATGTCTTGTAGAATGTTACATGCATGTATGATTTTGTTGGTCCATTATCAGTGTTGGAATGGTAATGCACCCATGTAGAAAATAGGTTGAAGGTTCAACTCCAGTCTGAACCCCCAGTGACCAGCAGGACTATAACTGTATTAGAGATGATCTGGGTCCTGATCCTTCAGGTAAAACCATACAAGTCAAAGATGCAGTGCACAGAGTATATTAATTGCACATACAAGAACCCACAATAGGCATGTTCTTATAAAAAGAAAAGCATGATGTAGTACTTTTATCAGAAAATGTCTGATTTTCTCAGGAATTTAACTGTGTTTGGTGGAACATCATGGAATACAGCCTGCAAGAGGTTTGCAATAAAATGTGCATGTTTAAGGTCCTAGATGTCTATTACAGTCCAGATGTTTGATGGCTATTTGCAGAAGTCGCAAACCAAGGGCTTCCCCTTGCACCTTTTTAAGATGTGGGTAATGTAAGAATGACCTGTTTGTGACTTTTTGAGTACAATGTCCTTTTTTGTGTGCACATGTATAGATAGGAGTTCCCTTAGACTGGGGCAAATCTGGTAAAGTTTATTGTCTGTCAGGATGCTTCGTCCTGCCAGAGAGTTTGCACACAGGCACTAGCATTTGTATGCTAAATTTGTGTATGGTACTGTACAGTAATCATAATTGAACATAGCATTCACTTAAGTATTAACATAAACCTATGTACGGTACAAGGGACTTGGACTTGGAGACTTTTCTTCCGTTGCCCTCTTGGCAAGTTAGTCAGCAACCTCATTGACTCATGTCACTCGTGACCTGGAATTCGGGCAAGGGTGACGTTATATCCGTCCTGTTTCAAAGAGGTGCACAAATTCTCTCTGTGTACATGCGTGCAAGTGTGTGTGTTTCTCAGTGTGTGTGTGTATGTCTATCTGTGTGCATATGTGTGTTTGTTGTTGTTTCTGCTTATTGGTTTATCCCTGTCTTTCACCACCACTTTTTTTTTTTTTTTACATTTTCTTTTCTTGCAGCTCTGCATTCACAATTATTGGTGAGAAGTTTTTACAAGTTCTAAAAATCATACATTTATCAATTAAAGCTGAAAAAAATAGTGATGTTAAGCTCAATGCATACCACAATAGTTTACACAAAATGCTGCAAAAATCAGATTATCAAAAGAAAACTTTTTGAACAAAAAAAGACTTGCTCCAGGGTGAAAGCTGAAGAAAAAAACCCCACCTTTTTTTTTAAACGAAGTAAGAGACATGGACCTACTGTAGGCTGAAACCATGAAAATCAATGTACGTCCTTTTATAAACTGGAAATTACAAGAACAGCCTGGATATCTGTATCAACGGGCATCCTTGGTCACTCAAAAGGTCACCATGCATGTTGAGGATTGATCTCAAAAGACCTTATAAACAGTAAACACACTTTTACATACGATATAATGTAGGTTTGTGGTGGGTACAGTAACATGATCGTCATTTGTTAGCTCTTTCATACAGGTAGTCATGTTTATCATTACTTGGAGACAGATGGCGGGGTCAGATGGTAACATTTTATTGATTGTACAATAGGTGTGTGATATGACCATCAGTGAAGTTGATTGTACATTCAAATAGAAACTGTGCTAGAGAGGCTTTCTCTGCCGGATGTTGAAGATAGGAAATATACCACAAATTTGGATGTAACATTGACAAAGATTGTATCATGCTTAAAGAATAGTTGTAGACCCATTTGTTTTCAGATGAAAAGATTATCATCTGAAGAAAAAGGTTATTCAGGTTAGTGTGTTTGTGTTTCATTTGTCTGAGTCTATTCTGGGCTTCTCTGTTTAAATTTGTTCCAGTGTGAAGAAGACTACAGGAGTGAAACTGAAAGACATCGGGTACAGACTGAATGAACACATCAGCACTGACAGATGACTCCATGACAGCTGAACGGGGTGACAGCCCTGATGTGGCTTTCGCGGTCGGTAAGGCTGTAAACAACCTGAAATGAAGGTTCTGAGGAAGGTGCATCAGGGGAACCAGCAACTAACACATTTCTCTCCCTCTACGTTTCCTTACCAGGTAGGAGCTTAGTGTCGGGTCTCCTGTGCTTGTGACTTTTCAGGTCTGCCCGCTGGCCTCAGCCGAACCATTCCAACTTGAGAGCAGCTATTCCAACTGTACAGGATGCAAGCTGGGTATTTTTGTGTTTCTGTAACCCACTGAACGCCGACATGAGTGAAGGGATCTTTAATGCGCATATTTTATCTTTTTTATATGTATATATACATGAAGGGAATTAGGGCACTGGCAGGTCTACACTTGAAGTTGATTTGGGAGGTCGTAAAAATCCCCATCCTTAATTCACCAGATGCCGCCGAAATTTGAACCGAAGACTTCATGGACCCATGGGATTGAAGTGAGTCCTAACCACTCTGCTATAGTTTCTGTCAGCGACACAGTTAAGGTACCTCTGCTAAATGACCATAAAATATTTTAAAAAGAGGTTACAGGCCTATTAAGTGTCTATAAAGTAAGCAAGGCAAGACCCTGCACATTCATTTCTGTGCATGTTTATTTTTCACATTAGTTGGCACTATGCCAACTTAATTAAAAATAAAAATAAAAAGTTTCTTTGCCTGAGTAAATAAAAAACAACTAGTACATAAATGTGTGCAAAGATAAATCCCTGCACATTTATCAACATTGCATGTGTTTACTTGCGTTATTATTTTTTATTTAGTTGAAGTGCAATCATTTTGAACTACCTCAACTGATTGAATCAAATAAAAACCAACTTGAATATGCAAGTATTATCATTGTGTGTGTGTGTGTTTATTATTCAATTGAAGTGCCCACACTTTCAGTTAGCTGAATAAATAAAAAGTGACTCATTTGATAGTGTAGCATGATAAGACTGCAAATTCAGGTGTATGTTTATCTTTAAAACTAAGTTCAAGTGCCAACATTTTCAGTTACATTGGCTAAAGTGAACCATACTAATACCTCTTACAGGACAGTTTATCAAGATAGCCCTGCATATTTGTGTTGGATAATGGTTTGTCTTTCATTTTGTTTGGAAGAAATAATGGTTGAGTCAACATGGTTTTTTATTATTATAAAAGATATGTAAAGAAATGGAAGTACACAGAACCACAATGTGCAGCTAAATTGAAAAGGAGATGGGCGTAGAAACAGGGGAGACAAAGGACAGGATAAATCGCCATTTGGTACTGATTATTCTGATTTTAGCTTCTTGAAGCAAGTATTCACTAATAACTGGCTAGCATCATAACCTAAGGGAGGGGGAAGGAGAATAGCCTGGTCACAGTAGTGGTTAGGGCAGTGTTTGTGCTTCAGGTTTTAAGCCACCACTGAGGGATCTGTTGAATGAGATTTTCCCATGGAGTTGACATCAGTACTAACTCCACTCCCTCAAGTCCTTTGGATGAGACCAAGGGCCTGTGAGTGAACACACACACACAGCTTGCACGAACGTTAAAACCCATTCCACCTTTCAGAAGAGTAGACCATTGCATACCAGAAAGGAATGAATGGCAAATTGTTAGCACACTGGTGTCATGTTTAGACATCATCCCCGAAGACTGAATGCAGTTACCTCAATGGCAGGCCAAAAAAGTCATTTTGCCTGTGGATTAAAAGAAAATTGTTTCCTACAGGTTATCCATAAGGATTTTATTATTTATTTGTTTACTTGTTTTGTATTGTAGATTTTTTAAAAAGTGTGTCTGTGTGAAAAGAATATTAAATTCATTATCAGTATGTGTATGATGAAAGAAAAGAGACAAGTTATGATTGAAGGCAATATCCACATAATTTTCCCATCCACAGAAATTTGGAGTACTTCTCAGGTGAAAATGAAAGAGTTCATGCTTCTAAGCTGTTTCCATGGATGAAAAAGAAAATGTGAACAATGCCTGATTGATCGTGGGATGAAATGTACCTTGATAAGTGGTTCACATATCCAACATACTTCAATTTTGCACCCATGATTGGTCATACTTTTTAAAATTTTTAGAACCAATTTATTTGTTCAATTGGTCAATGTTCACAATCATTCTCAAACCCAAGTAACCATTCACAAACTTACAAGGCCTTGAAAATACTTTTTTTTTTCTTTCGGCTTAACATTTCATTCTCTTTTGTCAGGAAAAAAAAATCAGGAACACATACAATCAATTTTACTTTGTTCCTCCGCACCTCAACATATGCACAGGAAACCCAAAGTGCAATCATCTCCGAAAGAATTGGTACTTTACTTTGTAACAACTTGCAATAATTTACAAAAAAATTCAGTAAAGACAGAGGAAAAAAACAATCAAAAAGAGGCATAAATTCAATAAAGGCAGAGGAGAAAAACAATCAAGAAGAGGCACAAACTCAATAAAGGCAGAGGAGAAAAACAATCAAGAAGAGGCACAAACTCAATAAAGGCAGAGGAGAAAAACAATCAAGAAGAGGCACAACACACATTCAGTAAAGGCAGAGGAGAAAAACAATCAAGAAGAGGCACAACACAAATTCAGTAAAGGCAGAGGAGAGAGGAGAAAAACAATCAAGAAGAGGCACAACACAAATTCAGTAAAGGCAGAGGAGAGAGAAGAAAAACAATCAAGAAGAGGCACAACACAAATTCAGTAAAGGCAGAGGAGAGAAAAAACAATCAAGAAGAGGCACAACACAAATTCAGTAAAGGCAGAGGAGAGAGGAGAAAAACAATCAAGAAGAGGCACAACACAAATTCAGTAAAGGCAGAGGAGAGAGAAGAAAAACAATCAAGAAGAGGCACAACACAAATTCAGTAAAGGCAGAGGAGAAAAACAATCAAGAAGAGGCACAAAAGCTGTTTCGAAATTTCACTCTCACACAGAATGCCAAACATACATGACATCTACAGGTAATAAAATATACATCAAGTCCACTAAAAAGCAGAGTACAGAATATTCACAGCCCAAGATGCATTGCTCATCATAAGTGTACAGCTTTACAAATAATGCCCTGGACAGCAATGTCTGCATTTTATGCTGAATGAAATAAGTCTGATTTACTCCATTTCACAAGCCAGGGGGTATAAAACTGTTAAAACTGAACACTTTGTTCTATCTTGCTAGAGAGAGATGGAGAAAAGAAAAGGAGAACTTTTTACATGGACATGGTTCAGTTTTGTGATTCCTCTGGCCCTGTATCACTGCTACCATACACATTCGAGTCTGAATTTAAACATGTTGCAAATTTGCTTTGCCTGACCAACACAGCAGACTGCTGAATTACTGTGATTATGTATAGTTGAAGAGGCATTATAATCAACCATGCGATCCTCTTGTGAAAAGATTTGTTTTGGAGTTAAAGTTTTATACCAGTTGATATCCAGGATTCTGCTAACCAGTATCATGTGGTCATGAAGAATAAGAGT
The DNA here is from genome assembly GCA_028751875.1 of Rapana venosa. Classification (NCBI taxonomy): domain Eukaryota; kingdom Metazoa; phylum Mollusca; class Gastropoda; order Neogastropoda; family Muricidae; genus Rapana; species Rapana venosa. The sequence continues at coordinate 51,529,467 of CM054136.1, forward strand.
CATATGCAACAGGTTGATATATATGTCTTGCCTAAAAGGAAATTTAATCACCTGTTGGAAAGAAAAGCTGATTCCGTTTAGAAAATTCTAGTGATGCCCCATTTAGTCTGACTGAATATTCTTCAACATTACTTAATTCAACCAGATGTATAGAATAAGAAAAAATAACAGTCAGTCCAAATATACCGGATAGGTTGCACTGATAAAGATGAACTGACCTATTATATTTCTTAGAACATAACTGATCATATAGACCTCGCAATTATAAAGACATTGCACCATCATACACATTCACAGACAATTGAATCTTAAAGACAGATTACAGCAAAAGAGACAACAAAAGTTTAAAACAAACAAACAAAAAGTCTACAGTAACTTGAATCGGATAGATAGTAGGCCTACAAATGATGCAAAAGATACAACATCTATGAAAATCCTATTCCATTCTATCAGTTCAGCCCTGCCAACCCTTCCATTTTCAACAGAATTTATTCCTCTACCTTGAACAGAACTGATTTCTGCTGACAGTTTATACAATTTCTAAAAGCAAACATCTGAGTGGGAAGCTGCAGCATTTTAAAACTAATTACTTCCATTCGAACATGAGGGGATGCAGTGAGTGAATTAGGAAATAGCCCCTGTAACACATTTTACACAGCTAATGCTTCCTCCACCGAATAGTATCCAGTTGGTGATTTGTTATGGGTATTTCTGAATAACTTATTTCAGCACCTCAAGTTTCTGTCTCTCAGAGAAGGCCACAAAGTATGGACGGCAGACAGAGAAATGTTTTAATTGTGAAATACAGTCATCCTTTTACCAGTTCCATCATTTTGTGTGTGTGTGTGTGTGGCGCGCGCGCGTGCGTGTGTATGTGTGTGGTTAGTACATGGTCTACATCTTTCAATCTCTTTTTCCATCTCATCTTCCATCCCTAAGAAGAATGATTTAGATATTTGCCTGCCTAACAAGTAAACCATGAGGTTCTGGGTTCAATTCTCAGCCTTGCCCTTTCTTCCCAGTTTGATAGGAAAATTGATCTGAATGTCAAGTCTTTTGGATGAGACTCTCTGAACCAGTCGGACCTGAGTGCTTTAGGATATGTGCATGTCAAAAGAGCCCATGTCCCAACTGTCCTGGCAAAAATGGTTCAATTCCCAACTGTATCCCTGAAGTCAGAATATGGGCTACCTCAATGGTGGGAGAGAAAAAAACGATCAATGCATATGCAAGAACCTAACCAATGGTGAACCTCAAAAAAAAAAAAAAAATTTCCCTTTCCTGAATAAAAAAACAACAAAAAACAGATTTAAAAACAAAGATATATGCATTGATACTTAGTAAAGTATTCAGCATTTTATTTGTTCACCAGTTTTGTTCATTTAAAAAAAATAAAATCTCCACTGTTTCTCTCATTATTTACAGTGTTAACACTTTGTTCATCATAAAAAAGCAACAGCCCATTAAACAAACACACACACTGCATCAGAACCATTCATTCTAAATTTCGGTTTCTTCTGTTCTAAGAGTTGGCTTAGTTACAGACAGCCATAAGCTTTAAAGAAATCCTAATTTTACAGTGTTAGCAATGGACAATAAACATGAGGTATTGCTGACATTCCCGTCTCCTCATCTTTGACGTTTAATTCTTTTTGATTTATGAGATACCAAAAGTCACAGCCCACTCCAGTTACTATTAAAGGCTGTTACGCTTGCACTATCATTCCTTCAGTCAGTCATAAGCTAAAAGTATCTACGCAGAACTGGCATCTATTCCTTCAGTGTTAAGTAAAAACAAAGCACTAACGACGACAAAACAGAGACAACACCCACCCACTACTAGGCTTCAGGGTAAAAGCACCTTCCTTCATCACAACCATTTGTCTTTACAGTCCACCATGGTGAACACTGAATAATGCCGTCTTGACCACACGAACAGAAGGAAGCACAGCCAGCACAGTGACACACACACACAGACCAGGGTTGAACCTCACACCGTATTGTTCCAGGGTTTCAGCAAACCTCAGCTTTCTTTCAGCAGGGTGGGCTCAGCCACATGCTGCGCTGTGGTTCAGGTTCATGGGGAAGAATGGGAATGTGGGTCACCATCGTGGGGCAGGGCTGGCGGAAGACGGAGATGGGGCCACACTGCTGCGGCAGTTGGGTCTGCACGTCTGACTTAAACCCTTCTGCAACAGCACACAAGCACTCTTCTGTAGGAAGAAAAGGACACTTTTCTGTAAGGTAAGAAAATTCAAAATGGTTTTCAGGATAGGCACATGTAATGCTAAAAAAAAAAACCAACAGAGAAAGAGATGACTGCTTGCTTTATTCATTTTTATTTTATTTATTGATTTATTCGTTCATTAAGTTAATTAATACTGCAAAATAGCCTAGTGGTCAGAACAAATTCATGATCTAGCAGGAACTGGGATACTGGTTTGAATCTCTACTGCAGCGTCTGTTCAAGGGGATTTTGTTTTCTCCGAAGGTTGGCGCTGGCATTGACTACACCCCATTCCAATGAAAGTCCTTTGGATAAGACTATGGACCCAGGTCCCATTAGTGAACACAAGCAGAACATCTTGTATATTCAAAACCTCATCCATTCTTATCAAGTATAGGCTGCATGCAGAGTGGATAACAAGAACATACCCAGCATGCTCCCTGTTACCTGGAGCAGATTGAGCTCTGCCAGTTTCAACTTGCTCAAGACACACTGCCTGAAAAATTCAATGAAGTGCCCCACTGGCTCTTCGAGGAGTTATGGGAGAAGTCAAATACAAGTAAACTGTTATAATCACTGTCATGCCATTCTTGATATGTTTAATTAATACACAAATACTTAATACTGACATTCAATAATACACGAGAGCTTTTGGTTCTCAAACACAGAGGCCAGTAAGCTCAAGGAAATGATTCTTCTACCTATTACTGTATTAGATTGCAAGCAAATGCCAGGTAAGTACTGTGGAACAAACGTAAACATTTCAATGTTACGTCCCATAGTGTTAATGACATATCACATCATTTACTTTGAACGCATAGCAGTAAAGATGTTGAAGAAATGTGCTTGCTTAAGAAAAACCCCAGAGAAATTTCTTACCTATAAGCCAGTAAAAAAAAAAAAAAATTTTTTAAGAAAAGTCATGTTACAAAATATGCACTGCAATTTTATCTGTAGCTTTTGAATTGTAAAAGTGGTTTTTTTTCTTCGTTCCTTGGCTAAAGGTTCACCCATGGTGAGATTGTGTACATGCAACCAGTTCTCCCCAACATCAAGGTAGCCACATTCCAACTTCGGGCATGGCATCTAAACACACCTGTATGCATGTGTTTTTTTGTTAAGATGTCCTGAATCCGTTTGCACACAAGACCTCGGTTCATAGGGCTTTTGGGGCAGTGGGCTCAGTACTGTTGTCAACTACAGGGTAACATTCCCTAAAATGGGTGCCTCCAAGGTGGCTTGATCCTGGGCCATCAGATCATGAGCGCAACACTCTAACCTCTAGGCTATCCCCCCTCCCATGAAAAAGATGAATCTTGAAAGGCAGGCTAAAATCCCAATCACTGCCAAGTAGTCATTTTGAGTACATGTGATATGTATCACCAACGAACACAAACCAAAGGCACATACTTATTCTATTTAAAATTATGATATTCAGCTTGGAAAAAAGGTACCAACTGAGATACCTTCACTGGACTAAACAAAAATCAGAAGAACAAAATATCACTTTCAACAGTAGTTCAAAATACACACCAGGTAGAAAAGGGGTCACTCAAAACAAGAGTGCTACTGAACACTGTTAGAGCATCAGGAACAATGACCACATAAGCATATGGAAACTGATGTGGTACATAAACATGTGTTAGGAAGACGTATATACAAAATTGAGGAAATGTAAAAAATATGACGGAAAATATTCAGAATGGCATGGAGACAATATATACAAATTACAATCAGTTACATCTGTAAAAACATACTGAACAATACAGTACAGAAACTAGATACATGCCACACACACACAAGGGAAGATAAAATGCAGTGTGTTCATACAATCCATACAAACACAATCAATCTAACATGTGTATCAAATGTAACAAAAGATGAAAAAAAGGGGCCTATTTCACATGCACTTTTTCTTATAAATATGTATGTAAATAGGGGTGTATTAATACTTGTAAAACCAGTGACAGCAAAAAATACAGTGCTGTACATTCATGCAGTTTTCCATAAGTCTGTTTTTTGTTCAACAACAGTATATTACCCCCATCCCCTTCTCCCCAGGGGGTACAAATGATCATCCTAATCCACAAGCTAACAAGTCTACTCTCAACTAAAACCACACCACTGGCTTTCATGCTGAAACATGGTGTAGTCCATTCTGGGGAAATCAGTCAACAAAGAATTTCTAAAACATGCTGGTGATTAGGAAATCATGCAAGCAATGCCAATACCTCCCAGTGGATTTCTTGGATTTGTCGGATTCATAAGACAAAGTGGTGGAATTGCCTGGGTTGGAAGATGAGCTTGATTTCAACTTAGCCTGCACAAGGATGGCAAACACTTTATCTGGATAATGCAAGATTACAGCTGAATATTACCGTTCCATCTGTATGATGCAGTCATGTCATTAAGAACAAAAGAAAAGGTATTGTAGCAAAAAATGAACTGAAATTAAGTGAAACCATACATCTTCAGATGGGAAACAATTGCTATTTTTTTTTGTACTTCAAACCCCTTTTTGTGGAATCAGCTGTGGTTCAAACTGTTCTACGATGATGAATGAATTACAAACTAAAGAAAAAAACTACCATACATTAAAAACAAAAACAACCCCAACCCACCAACAACAAAAAACCCTACAGCCACTTTGACTTGATGGTTCATTAGATTCCTTGAAATATCTATCTTTCTATTGTCCCTTGGTGGCTTTTGTTGTCATGCTTCTGAATAGACTGTCTAAAGTGCCCCTTGATGGGGAAAATCATCAGTGACAGCACTGGAATCTTCTTTCTTCCATTTTGAGATCCAATTTTTCCAACATACTCAGTGATATGCCAACAGGGAGTAGTCATGAGCAGCAAGCTTTAATTCAATCCAAGGGTCATGTTAGTTTTGTTATTGTTATGGATGTTACCTCAACTCATCTCACTCCATGTGTGTGTAAGTTGATGCCTTTACTAGTCAATGGTCCTTATGGTGTGTGTGTGTGTGTGTGTGTGTGTGTGTGTGTGTGTGTGTGTGTGTGTGTGAGTTGATGTCTTTACTAATCAATTTATGTCTTTACTATTCAATTGTCTTTATAAAACTGTATTCATATGATGGTATGTGTGTATGGGTGTGAGCACACGTGTTTGTGAGTGCATGCACGTGTAAATAATAAGTTTATATGTCTTTTCCAATCAATGGTTTTTATAACATTGTATCCCTACATTGGTGTGTGGGGGCGTTTGTGAGTGTGTGCGTACACACGTGTGAGTGCGCGTGTGTGTGAGTCTGTCTGTATGTGTGTGATTTCTTTAAGTTATCTTGGAATGTTCATACCAATTTGAAATGTAGCTTTCTTGTGTCTTTTGAGATGATTAAACATATCAATGTGCCTGTCAGTGTTGTAATTGCCCTTTATGAGATGATTAAAGTATTTTTTACCTGACTTGACTATGCCATATCTTTTCACATTCTGCTCATTATTCTGTGTGGCTCAAAGAACGTGTGCAATAAGACACTGATTTCCACCACAAGTTGTCTGTGTTTTTCCTAGCTTAGAAGTCCTCACCACCCGCTAAAATCAGAACAGTTTCAAGCTATTTCACAGTGTGACTGATTACAGGTTATGTTCTCTGTGGAAAGATCAGACACGTCAAAACTAGGAAGGACAAACTACCAAAGAGACAAACAAAACCAAGCACAAAAAAAACAAAAAAAACCCAAACCCAAACCCATATGACGCAAACACAAAGACAAAAAATGAACTTAGATACACACTGCAAATTCGCGGTAGGATCCCATGGTAGCCAAGGAGACGTTGCAGTTGGATTGGCCATTGCTGCTTACCGTGGTCTGTGAAAACAGATCAGGGTTGGCATTTCCTGCTGCTCTCTTCCTGCCACTACGACTGTTGTTCATACTTGTGTTCTGCTGGCTTTTCTGAAGATATTTGCGAGCTTGTCGAAGTGATCGGCGGCGATATGTGTGATTCATGTTGGGAGTCTGAAAAATAAACAGCAGCAATTTAAAAAAAGTTGTTATCTGGTGTTACATGACGCTGTCAGGAAATGAGGGGTGGAGAGCATCCCCCTCCTTCCGAGTTGTGGATGACTAAAAAATGATCTTACAAAACAATTACGTTAAACTGAATCCTACCTCCCTTTTTCTAATGCTTATTACACAATTTTTTTTTTTATAGAACTGACACAAAATATGTTTTCCATATATATCAAGAATTTGTTTCCTCTGGGAGTAAACAGAAAAAAAATATTTAGATAAAATATATCTAGTAAATAAACGATTTCTAAAATACACACACACACATGCCATGACAACTTCTGTGCACTGATAAATGATTTAAAAAATCATATGCAAAGCTCCTGACAGCCCTAAAATTCACCTCCCATCCAGTTAATTAACCAACAGCTTCGGTGTATAGTACACAATAAAGCAAATGAATAGCAAGCAAATTCTGCCAAAAGCAGGAAAAATAACAAGCCTGGCACATCTGTATGCACTTCCTTGCTGGCACAAAGGAACTCAGGGAGGGGAGGGGGGTTAGAACAGAGGGATGGTTAGAGCATCGAACTCCTGATCTGATGATACAATGAGGGCACAGGTTCCAATCATGAATGGGCAGCCCTCAGGGAATTTTTCTCATGGAAATACACCCTGGTTCCAACTCCATTTCCTGGTAGATCCTTGGGATAAGCTAAATCAACATCTCATGGGCAAATGCATGTATCATTATCATGTACATACTTACACCAAAAACCAATCCGTCTTTCCCAGAGGAGTAATCCAGCTATGGCTGCTAGTATGGGTGATACAAACATACCCAGTGTGCAACTTACAACCTGAAGAGAGATGTACTTTGCCAGGTTAAACTTGGCAAAGACACACAACCTGAGAGGTTCAGTTTGGTGTCACACGACTCCTCAAGGATTTAAGGGAGACATCAATGCATTGTCAAACTGGCCTCATCTCATTAGGGAGGTTCTTGCTTCACAACTTGGGTTGTAAACAACATTGATGTGTGATCACAGGAAGTACTAGAAGTTTAATTGAAACAGTCACAACTTTAAATGTTCACATCATTCCATATGACACTTGTATGTATGCAATGTATGTTACATATGTGTATGTGGTGTGAGTGCATGTGTGTATGTTTGCATGTTGTGTCCATGAGGGTGGGTTGTTTTTTTTAAAAAGAAGTTTTTTCAATGGACAATGGGACAGAGGAGCCCAACAAACTTGGCAATAATTCTCACTACTGTGATGAAGTCAGCAATAACAGAATTTAACAACACAAAAGATCTTCACTGATACTATAATGGACATACCAAAGCACTAAAACTCAACAAGTTTTAAACGTGAGAAAACTAAACATGCCTGCACAATAAAATAACCTAAAAAGACTTGAACACATAAAAATCTCAAAAGATCTTTCATGGAACTTTAACAGACATGCAGAGAAAATGATTTAACTCAAAAGGCCTCAAATTAAAATATATAACCGCCAGCTTTTGGAAAGCATAACTCATTAAAACTTATTGAGGTCCCTAAAGCAACATGATATAGCACACACAAAGAAACACAAAGGAAGAAGTCTTTTCTCTGACAAAATTCTGTTAAAAAAAAAAATTCTTAGGAAACCAAATACACACACCAATAGGGTGGCTAAAAAGGGTAATACACTCCAAATTTCACGCAGACAAATCTGCGTGACTAAGTGGTATACTACACAACACAATGCAACACACTACAATGTGCAGAAACTTTACACTACTTCACTCTCAACCTGCCCTTTGTCATCTTCCTCAGGCAGTGATGCTTCTGTTTATTATTTTCCGTGCCATTTATTGGGGGTGCCTCATTTTTTGTAATAATGCGCCTGACCTGTTCCATGGTCCTGTTCCAACACCACTCATTCCGTACTCACCACTCCAGCCATACCAAGGCTTTTCATGTCGTATCCTCAGCCTCTGACGTTCACTGGAAGCTCATCAACATTAAGCCATCAACGAGGACCCTGCACTGCTGCTGGGTCACTTTAGTGGTGTTTGGTAATACATGCTCTGATCCAACATACACAGGATACCACCTACTAAGCCCTCTATTGGCGACAGTAACACTGCTTAGCTGCAAAACCAGACTGACTGAGTGACGCATCAACCTGGGATAATAAACACAGCAATGTCGCTCCAGCAACCGTTTCCCATGGACCTCCCACCTTGAAGGCACCTACTTATCACACTCACTCGACTGTATGGGACACTAAAACTGAAGTCACCATGAAACCACAGCATCAGGGGTCACGAATCAAAGACAATTTTCTTTTACTTCATGATGGTCAATGGTAATGGGGATGAGGTAATGACGATGCTGTAAGCACACTAGCTCTGAGACTGCTTGACAGATCTATCCTCGATACTTCCCTTATAAAATATACATCGCAGTGTCAACAAGGTCTGTAATATGGAGACACCTGTGGTCATGTCATTTGACTGAGTAACATTCTCAAAGTCACATCTTTAAAGTGGACGATCTCAACTGTGTGGTCCCAGTCTTCTCCTCAATGAACCCATAGCAAACTCACTCTGGGATGGAGCCAGCTGGAGTCCAATGAAACCTTATGACTCTTGTGGTATTTGAACCCGCTACCTTCCAGCTGCTTCCCCTTTCACTGTGACATGATGAACAGGCAGAGCAGAGAATGACCGACTTCCAGCTCTTTACACAAACTGCTGTAGCGTGATGAAGAAAAAAAAATTCTGCAAAAACAGGATAACTGCAACGGATGACAATGTAGTGACTGGAAGTGTTGCTGCAAGCAATACACCATGTGGTTTTAAAGTTGTTGGGTCTTTTTTGTCTTTGTTGTAGCTGTTCGACCAGAATAAATCTGGCAATGCGGAAGAGCAGAATGCAGTTCAAATTTGGGAAATATTATTTTGCCAAAAGTAGAAGAATTGGCAAAACTGAATGCAACAAAACTGAAGAAAAAGGAGGTAAAAGCATCACTCCAAATGAAAAGAAACAATTCAAGATCAAAAATAAGATGCAAAGTACAGTGCAAGAAAAATGAAAGGACTCGCCATCCCCATGAAAAAAAAAAGCAAAGGAATTTCTTCCTATTTGGCACCTGTATCCCTTGTGAAAGCCAAAATTGCCACTCTCTCCTCCAAAAGCAAAAGAACAGAACACAACGCAAAAGAAACAAACAAGGAGAAAAGACGATGAGAACAGAAGACGACAAGCCTCCAAACCTTCAAGCTGATCTCACCTTGGGAGTCGGCAAAGGCGGTCTGCCATAGGGTGAGTGGAAGACTGACGAGTGCTGAATGCGGCTAACTGAGGAGGAGGGTGTTCTAGGGGTTTCGTTCAACTTAGCAACCAACAGCACATGCAAACAAAGCCATGAAGATGAAGGTGATCCAATGGTGGGTGATGTCTCAACAGGAAAAAAGGTGGTCAATATTAGGTTTTGAAAAAAAATATCAACATTTTCTATAAAACAAATAAAAGGGTTAATAGGGTGGTTAATAGTTAGACCAAAAAAATTAATGCAATTTGAAATAAGTCAAATTTAATCAATGTAAAAAAAACAGAAAAAAAGGACAAAATTGTTAACATTAAAAAAAAAATCAAAATCAAATAAGATTCAAATACCTGTCAGTAAGTTTTTTCTTTTGGTATACTACTTAATTAAGATCTCAAATCCTGTACAATCTTCACTGACTTTATCATTTTTGCAAGCCATCACAAAGATTTTATGGCTTCACAAAGAAAGTCTTTACAAATTGAAGGAGTTACACTGAAAATGAACATAAACATCATCCTACACTGTTCCACCAAAGGATCTTGATTTGAATTTCTAAGGAATTATCCCTTTTTTGTTTGTCAGAGAAATAACAGTATTTCAATTGTGAATACCAAGACTGATATCACAATGCTCAACTATTATGATGCTTTAACTTTGGCAGCCATCACACCAATGTCTTTGTCTTAATGACACATCACCAGCTCCAGACTTCTCATTTTAAGTTTCCTGAATGACTAAAAACCCTGTTTAAACCAAAGGATCTATATGATTAAAGCTACCTACCTAGTAGTCTGCCTGTCAGTCAATTTATCTTTGCTGTTAGCTAGCTGGCAAGGATCAACGGATTAGTATAAATGTAGAAGTGTGCCCCTTCTGAATTAACAAATCAAATAACAAAAGAAAAGATATATGTAAGAAATAAATACTCTACCTTCCGTAAGGACATTGAGGTTTCTCCAAGGGCCTACACGTTTTTAACAGACTGCTTTAAAGTAACTGGATGCAGGGAGGTTTACACAATATAAAAAGCACTTTTTTACATCAAGGCCTGGGTACCCAAAAGCACTCATACAGTGTGTGAATTATCAGCCCACCAGTCTGCATAGACATAGGGTAAATGCACTGATACAAGGTGCTTACAGATACTTGAACAGTTATTAAAATATATGCATATACACTGATACTGCACAAGCAGGTACAATTAAAACCAAAAAAACCTGAATAAACTGTTACTTTGATAGCATACAGGTACTTTCAAATCCAGTCAAAAATAAAAATAATGAAAACATTTTATTCAGTATGAAAACTTAGAAAACAATTTCTTTGTCCCTCTACAAATCAGACACATAGAATAAATAGACGACAGTGACACAAAATCTTGAGTGTGCTTCATCAGATATTGAAAAAGACAGTAGCAACAAGTTTTTAGCTAGCTAGCTAAACCACTGCATTTCCCCACCTTTTTCTAGCCCTAAAAGAAAAGTAGAGGCAGATCAGTCTACTGATCTGGGCATCAAACTTGTGATCTTGCAGGAAGTAAGGGTGTGGGTTCACATCTCAGCTGAGATGTCTATTCAAGGGAACGGATTCCCTTTAAAAGTAAACACTGATGCAGACTCCGGTCCCCTTGCAGGCCTTTTTGGATGAGACTGACTATAAAGCAAACCTCCCTGCATTAATTAAACATATGCAGAACATCTCAGCCACAGGTTAAAACCCCATCCATCATTCACAGAAGAGCAGGCCAGCTATACCATGTGACACAGGTGAAACAAACATACACAGAGACCTGGAGGGGAATGGACTCCTGCAGATTCAACTTGCCCACAACACGCTACCTGAAAAATTCAGTGTGGTGCCCCAGTAGCTCCTATGGAGTAAAGGGATGAACAAGTCAGCAGCAAAGCAATAACTGATGATGAGGTGTGGTGCTGAAGCAAAACACTTTCCCCTCAAAATGCTCTGGGGCCCTGGGAGACATTGCTCCTGGCAGTTCAAGGAACCAAGCTCCTTGTGAGGATCAGAGGCAACAACCCCCTTCCCATAAAAAGGAAGACATTTAGCAATTTGGGGGGGGAAAAAGATTCTCCACAAACCAAAATCAATTTATTTGCCAGAAGAAAGCACAAGAAAACTTTGTGTATGAGAGACAGACAGACAGACAGAGAAAGACAGGGGAAAAGACAATAATACAAAGGCAAGCTCCAACAAATCTTTTTTTTTTTAAAGACAGACAAACAGAGTAAGACAGTGCAAGAATCATACTTGGTGAAGAAGAGTTTATTGTTGCACCAGTGTTCAATCTCTACATCCTTTTCTAATAATGTGCGTCCTTTAATGCTTTTCACTATAATCCATAACCTACACTACAGCTGGAGTTAGCAACCACATAGTACATGTATTTGCTGCAGATCATCAGGTCCTCCACACATGACAAGAATGGTTTACTCTCATCATTGTTTAGTCAGTTGCATCTTCGTTTACTTTACCTCTAGTAGTTTCTTCTTCTTCCTTTTTTGTCATGTGGAGGTTTGACATTGATGAGCCTTCTCCATCTCTCTCTGTTTTGAGCTTCCTCCTTATTTATGCCCCTGTCTCTAAGATCATCTACAATACAGGCAGCCCAGGTCTTGCTAGGTCTTCCCTTTGGTCTCTTTCCATCCACTACGAAGTTCATTGCTCTTTTTATGATGTGGTGGTCTGCTTTCCGTTGAACGTGCCCAAACCAGCGCGTCTATTGGTACTAGCTACAGACTTCAGATCATCAACTTTGCACATTCTCCATAGTTCTTCATTTGTGATCCTGTCACTTTACCTCTAGTACTTTGACTTTTTTTTTAAAAAACCTACCAAAAAGAGTTATATGCCTGAAGAGAGAGAGAAAAAAAAAGCCAAGATATTTTGTTTACAATACCTTGCGCGCCTTGAGAGGTGTTCTGGTTGGAGTGTTCATAAAGCGCCGTTTTGCTGGTGTGTTTGCTGTTGGTTTACTGCCAAAAATCATTTCTTCTTCCATCTGCTTCACCTTGTTCTTTTGCTAGAGACAGAAAAACCAAAAAGAGAATGTCAGCAGCATTGTACATAATGAGCTGATCACTTAGAGGCTTGACACTGATGATTTAAAAGGAGTGTTGTATATTTCATGTTGTTTAAGAATTTAGAATTTAACAGGACCTGTTTATACGACCAGTTCAGAGTCAGTGTTTGCCTTTAGAGGCTTTATTGCTTAAAAAAAAATGTTTTTACTGTAACTGATAGACTTCAAGCCACTCCATTACATAAGCAGCAAAGAAAAAGGTAGCTTTATGCCACACCTCTGAGTAAGATGCACAAAAACATTAAATGCAGGGGAAAATCAGTTAACACTTGCTGTTGACTTCTGTCCATTTGTTTTCCTCTGATCTTCTGGTTCCTCCTCTATTTGCCAAATTGGTTGACAATTCTAAACTTCTTTCAAAATCATTTAGACCTGTATTTGTTGTGACTTTTACATGTAAAACTTTGAAATACAAAAGCTTTATTCAATCAGTGAATGATATGGCATGCTTTAAGTAAACAAGTTATCAATTATGTGATGAAGCAAAAATACAATGGATAATGTTGAAAACAATGTGTTGCTTTCTTTGCTTGTGGTTTACGATCAAGATTTAAGAAGAGTACTGATTCCCCTTTCAGCAATGTATAACCTGCTGCATAAAGTAAGTCACATAGATAAACTTCTTGAAGGAAAACAAGTTGCACCTTACAGTCTTGTGAATCATAGTAATTTTATACACTCTGCTACATTTACAAGAATTGTATTAGCAGTTTTCAAAGAATCCAAGGAAACAGTAAACACACAATTTTCCGTTTAGTTAATGCCCCTCTCTCCTTACCCTTTCCTGCTTTTCCTGTTCTTTCTGTTCCTTGAAGAGTTCCCACTGGCGGTTGACGTACTGCATGAAAGGCACACCTTCCACCAGGAAAGTCTTGCCCTGTTCCCTTTCCCAGCACTCAATCTGCTGCCGCACTTCCTCCTCAACCTGCAAGACACCAGTGTCATTCAGCATTCAACCAGGCATGTCAAAGACAGGAGAAAACAAACAAACAAACAAACAAAAATGTATAGTTCTGGTACAGCAAGTAACACAAATCCTAAGCTGGCATCTGATCTCTGTTCAATCAGTTTGGGAGAGCTTACAGTCAAACTGACTGTTAAAGTATATCAGGGTCGTTACCCCATTACCTCAAAACAAACATGACAAATACGTCAGTCCTTTCCAGTGAACCACATTACCATTATCAGTTCTCTCCAAAGGTTATCTGTGTCAACCTCGAACAAATAAGCTCATGACACTGACCAACAGATTCCTCAGGACAGGTAATACTAGGCTGTGCTGAGGACATCTGCCATCATCCTCAGATCACAACACAGCATGGAGACAAAAATGAACAAATATTTCAGGTCTGCCAAATCATGTCATAACCTCTGACTGAACTTATTTACCAATGCTACACAAAAACTTGACCAATGCAAGAATTTTCAGATAATTGTGATATACAGCTTGTCATAAAAACATCCTACAATGTTATAGATTTTATGTCTCTAAATCTGATAAAGCAAAAAGACAACAGTTCACAAAATTTGCAGGCAGAGACAAAATGAACACATCCTTCAGATTCATCACTTTTTTCCTTTCTTCACGAACTTTCATAAATTATATGCAAGTCAAATGATAACCCCTCCCCCAAATTCCCAGGATCTGCCATAAAAATGGACAATGCTTAACAAACCTTTGGTAAATCTTTCATGATTTTCTTGCGAGCCTTTTCCTCCCGCAGTAGTTTTCCTCCCCTGTCGTTGAAAAAGCGGTTGGGATCACTGGCTTTTTTCTGCACATATACAAACGAGTCCCTGTGAATTCTTTGTACCTTTCCCACTGTCCAAAGAAACACATTACAGTAGAAAGATCCATTTGATAATAACTGCAAACCAACCAGTGTACACAGCACAACAGTTGTTAGGGCTAGAAAGTTGTTTGCACAGAGTAATTCTGGTGGACAGTTCACAAATTTTCTATTCAACAAGATCTTTCTTTTTGTGGACTGTGTCAGTTCCTGTGATGTGCCAGTGATGCTATTCCCACGCTGGTCATTCAGACATTACCATTATGGTCACTCCCAGGCTTGTTTTGTCACACCCTCAGTCTTAAGTCCACTTTGGTGGTGCTCTCTGATCCAATTTACATATGCAGGATACCAACTACTAAGGCTTCCACTGAAGGCAATAATAGTTGATTCAATCACAGATGCTCACCTTCTTGAGTGAGCTATTTGTGTCTACCATAGTTCAAAAGCTCTTTTATAAGCTTAACATTGGCTACCTTTCATGCACAACTTGGATAAGGAAAGCAAACTGGCAAAAGAAGGCCTTAAAAATTGCAAAATATTACATCAAAAGTGAAGGGTAAATAACACTGAAAATATTCTTCAAAGGACTGTGTTCCTATCGGCTAACACCCACTCATACTCACAGCACTGATACTGAAATCATCATATGTAATGAGACCTCTTAAAAATCTAAACATGATCACAGCCTATGAGCGTTTGCCAGGTGATCTCCTTTTTAAAAAAATGTCCTGGCATGCTGTAGATTCATCAAAAGATAAGTTTGTTGTTGTTCCTCAGATAGAGCTCCAGAGTTGTTCACCAATGGTACGATTTTCATGTATGCAACCGTTTCTGCCCACCACTAAGGTAGCCGTATTCGGGCTTCAGGAATGATCTCTAAACACAGCACCAGTATGCATGTCTTTATAAAAAATGTGTGTCATCCATGCTTACCAGCACAAATGACATACTATTTCAAAAGGCAGAACAGGTTTTTAAACATGAGTACAAGGTGCTGTGTGTCTTTGCACAAGAGACCTTGGGTTTATAGTCTCCTTCAAAGGACTGTCCGGTGAGTGAAGTCAGTACTGATGTTAACTCCAGGGGAAAAAATATTGTACAGGCATCTCAGCGGTGGTTTGAACACAGGCTGTCAAATTGGGACCACAATGCTCTAACCACTGGGCTATCCCCTCCCCCTATTGAATGATTTAGCTCTGTTTGTATGTGATATGTAATTCTAAGAGAGAAAAGAAAAACCTATTTCAAGGGTTTGAAACTTACCTCAAATTCCAGCATTTCTGCCCATAAGCTGTCTCGTCTTGCCATGAGGCTGAGAACACCTTCATGTGCCTTGTAGTAGTCTTGCATTCTCCGCAGTTCCTGCTCATGCACTTCCAGTAATTCTTCTGTGTATGTTTCTGGACAAACAAACAAACAAAAAAAGTGGGAAATCTTTTTTTTAAAAAAATTTTAAAAGCCACAATCTCTGCTGACTATAATGGTCCTTAACTAGTAACTTTTTAAAACTGGAAAACTCTTTTGGCCGACAATTTGGACTTGTCAAGTCCTTGAAAGTTTCTGTCAATGAATTGTTGGCAATGTATGAGTTCTAAGAAATGTCAAACAATATTACTGATATGTTAAAAAAACAAAAAAAAAGTTATCACAAAACATTTTTTTCCCAGTTTGAAGAACAGGGAGATTTTTACAATCTGTAGGGGATAGTGTGTGAGAGAGAATCTAAAAATGATACCAACAAATTTTATCATGATTCAAATGTTTGTAACGAAAGCATTTACCATCTAGGTATGGGACAAAGGCATCACGCTGCTCCTTGCTGAAATAGCACTTGTTCCACAAATCTACCAGTTCCCTGCGAGCACCTTCGATGAAACGTTGTAAGTTCTGGAACTTCAGCTGTTCGCATCGCAGAATCTCATCACGCAGACCTGCCAGAACCCGGTACTTATAACCGACATGGCGGGATTCAAAGTCTATCCTCTCCGTCTGTAGCAGCTGCAGCCTGTCCCACAGAGCGTGGATGCGTGACCACAGTTCTTCCACTTGCTGCTTCAGTTCTCCATTCTTCTTTTCCAGCTGCACATTCAACACACAAACACAATAAAGGCACTGATCCTTCCATTTAGAAAAAAAAAAAGAGTACAGTTTATAATTTCAAAGCTTTCCTCCATGTTAAACATTTGGTGAGTTTTACGTTTTCGGGCTCCATTTTTTACATTACTAACAACAGAAAATGGACTTTTTTTTTCTTCCATTAAGACATTCAACAGACTGAAAATAGGTCATTATGAAGCCTTATAATTTGTTTTACCTAATTTGTTCAAGAAAAGCTTTAAAAAAAATCATTGTGCTTCAGTTAAAGTACTATGATGAAAACAATTTAAACAGGTAACCTTACAGAATGCCATATTGATATGAAACAAAACAAACCAACAACCCCCCCCCCAAAAAAAAACAACAACCAACAACAAGAACCCAACCAAACCACAAGAAAATGACAGTAGCACATCTTACATCATGCAGTACTGATTTCAGTGAAGCCATGTTTTCTGTGGAAAGCTGAAAGGCGTCATCATCCTCACAGACCAGGTCCCGTTCAAAAGAACTTTCTGGATCGTAATCCATCTCGCTGATCAAGGCCACTATCTTTTGTTTTGTGGACATAAACTCCTTGTGACGCTTGTCCTGAAAAACAAAACAGGGATTCAAAATGAGCATACAAACAACACATACACAGCATCACACACACATGTGTGATGACATGTATACAGACATCAGAGACAGACAAAATCCCCATTTCATCTTATATAAATGTCATTGGATACTCCCTTTAACCTGAGCATCAGATAAAGAAAGGAATCATGTACAAGATGAATGTTGTAGCTGAGTGGTTAGAAGATCGTTTGGCTTCAATCCCATGGATCCATAAAGTTGTGGGTTCAAATCTCAGCAGCATTTGGTGAATCAAAGGTGGGGATTTTTTTAAACGATCTCCCGGGTAAACTTCCAGTGCCTTAATTCCCTTTGTGTATGTATACACATGCAGAAGATCAAATAAAGCACATTAAAAATCCTGTAATTCACGTCAGCATTCGGAGGGTTATGGAAACGGAAGCATACCCAGCTTACAACCCTGAAGTCGGAATGCAGCTACCTTCGTGGTGGGCAAAAATAGTTGTATATATGCAAAATCTCCCTACTGGTGAACCTGGGAGATTTAGCCAAGGAAAAATATTGTGCAAGAAATGAGCAGTGACCATAAGTGCACAACACCTACTTCCAAGGGCTGTGACTGAAATGCATGCATATGAGCACACAATATAACTTTTTTTAATTTTAAAAACAAACAAAAACCCCAACAACAACTCCATCAAATCATTTTCATTTCCACAACAATGAAACTCTTAAACACACCTTTGTGACCTTGGTGAAATTATGAATTCCTAACTCACCCATCCCAACATGAGACTTGTTACCTTTTCAGCTTGCAAATGTTCAATGTGCAACTCGAGGTCGTGCAGCTGGTCTCGTGAGGGCACAGTGGAGCTGGAGACATAGAAGGGTGTGCTGCACAGAGCCTGACACAAGGCTTGGTCCTGCTCCAGAAGCTGTTGCAGCTTCTTCAGGCGCTCCTGCTTCTCTCTGGTCAGATTCTCCAGCTTCGTTCTCAGCTCCTTTTCCCTCTGCACCATTGTCAGCTGGTCATTCACCTGCACATTAAATTATGCCCCACAAGCACTTTACAGCTCAACATTTACGGCGCATGGACACTGCTCTTACTTGTACTGCTTCATTTAAATTAAGATCAATTTTGGGAATAAAATCATAATGTCAAAGTATGTCCATTTCTGATTTTAATTTATTCATTTTGATTCACTAATCCATTCTAGGGCATTGTCAGGTTATTATTCTGATTATGTCATCAATCAGCATACTAAAAATCTGTTACACAAACTATCCTTGCGAACACTCAAACAAAAAACCCAAATTCAACCCGAAACAGGAAAACCAGTTAGAATTCTGAACAAAAAAGCAATACAAAACCAAAAAAACTCAGATACAATCCAGAACAGGATGACTAGATCAATATAATCCTGGACAGGAAAACCAGATGTGGACAAAAAAAACCTGACACAATCCTGCACAACAACAAAAAAGACATTCCTGAACAGGAAAACCAGATACAATCCTGAACAAGAAACAGATACAATCCTGAAAGGAAAACAAACAAGATCTACACAGATAGACTATCTGGAACAAACAAAACAAATTTACAATCTTGAACAGGAAAACGGAAAGATATATAAACCTCTAAACAATCTTGAATTGGAATACAATTTTCCCACTATAAAAGGTCTATAGAACAACTAACAAGTCAACAAAGACAATAATTTGATTCACACGAGACAAGCTACTTGTGAACGACTTCCATACAGCAATAGTCTTATAGAACTGTGACCAGTCTACAGATTGAATGTGCCAAGACAGGACTGACACTAGTGACAGTGAACGCTGTGCTGCAGCAGTTCATCAGTTAGAAGCTTATAAAACTGTGACCAGTCTACAGACTGAATGTGCCAAGACAGGACTGACACTAGTGACAGTGAACGCTGTGCTGTAGCAGTTCATCAGTTAGAAGCTTGGAAACTGATCCTGGGGCACTAACTTTGGAGGTTCTTTTTCAATGGCACTTTTCTCCAGAACTGTATGTTGGTTACTTGTAGACCCATTTCAGTGTGTAATACTGATAGTTTTATAGGACTTTAGTTTATACTGTCCAATACCAAAAGCAACGTGGAGGAGGACTGTAGAAAGTGAGATGAAGGCCATGCAGCACTCTTGGGGATCAGTGACTAGGTTGGCCCAGGATAGGCAGGAGTGGAAGCGCTTTGTTGCTGCCCTACACACCACTGGGTGTAATGGTTGATGATGATGATACTGTCCAACAATTAATATTTCCTTGGGGTTTTTTAATTTTCATTTTTGAGAACTTTATAGTCATAGTGATACTGATACAGTGATAGTCATACTGCTTCCACAACTTCTTCCCTTCCATATATATTCTTTTTTGAAAGGAATGGATACCTCTTACATTTTCAGAGAGAAAAAAAAGTACTTCCAGATATATATGTACATGTTTAGTAGATTTTCATACATGTAATGATGTGTATATATGCATGCAATTAAAAATTCTGCTCAAATCATGTAGGGATACCTACCTTCGGAAGAGGAATAGACAGTTCCAAGCAAAGTGTTGATAGGTCATCCATGAATCTCTGAATGTTGCGAGCCATCTGCTCATGAAGCTGTTCCTCCTCACTGACCATTTCCTCCATCAGGTTGCACAGATGAATGGACACTGTGCCAGCTCTGTTGGCCACCTGGCCTTCGTCAATTCCTATGTCATTCCAGATGCTGTACAATTTGTCCAGTGTCAATTCCAACCTTCTCGTCACCTCTTCCTTCACCTTTTTCTTGCTGTCAAAGACAAACAAAACAATCTACTTACTATTCATGCAAAAATTTGGCTGGAAAATTTTTGGATTTTTTTTAAAGAACTTAGACCATAGTCCTTTTTTGGGGGAGGTGGGGGGGGTGGGGGGTGAATGGTTTGGTTTTTGCAAATGTATGCAAAGTTGATAGTGAACTTTGGGTGGAGTATATATGCAACAAACTAGCAGAACAGAGTACCCATTCAAACTACATAAACTGATTTAGTAAAAGGGCAGTATCTCTGCTGCCAAATGTTCATTTAAACAAATTATAGTCATGGGTCAGTCTCCAGAAAGGGGGTCAACAGAGGGGTACCTTTTTTTTTCAAATGTTGCTGATGCATAAAACTGCAAAATTTATTTCTCACAACACAGCACAAACATACATTGAGAAAACACCATGAACAGTCTTCAGTCTATCTGTCTGACATGTATGCAGAAATACAAAAAAATGTGACTGAAAAGCACTGTTCAGAGCACGCCATTTTGTGACATTGAAAAGGGTCATGAATGTATTGATAATAAAAGTACAAAATGCTTTTTGTCTGCAAATTAAAAACTACATGAACAGTAAACATAAATTTGAAATGATACAAGCATGGTGGTTTTACTTTTAACTTTAAAGCATGTTGTGTATGTGAGAAATTCAAATTTATTTTTTAACCTCAACATGGTAACAGCTGGTATCCACAAGTGACATAATCAAGTGTGCCCCTGCTGACCAATATGCAAATGAGTTGTCCCCATTTCATCATACATGATAAAAGATCAAAGTATATTTAATCCAAAGAGCAATGTGTTTGCTCATAACTTTGTGGAATGTTGATATAATCTAATAATGGATTGCTTTTGTAACCAGCCTTCAAAGGGTTCCAGGTTATCAATGAGAGATAAAATATATATATCAGACTATATTTTGCATGTTGTGGGAAGAACTGAGCATTCAAATTTCACTCCGCCAATCACAAGATCCCACCAATACCACACAATGTTGATTATCAAGTGCTCAATGTGTCAGTGGACAAACACCAGCATTAAAATTGGTACAGTGTCCTCATGTTACTATCAAGAGCATTCATGTTACTACAAGAGTGAACATGTTACCATCAAGATTTCTACAAATGTCAGATCTGCACTGTAAATACTACAATAACTTTAAACGACTCTATACTCATTTGACTATAATATTAATAAAGCAAAGTGTAGGCTACAAAAGCATATTTTTGAGTTGTTTAGTGAGAATGGCAAATGGTGTCCATGTTACTATCATTGTATTGAGAGTGTCCACATTACCATCAAGATTTCTACAAAAGTCAGACCTGCCCTATTGGCTATAAATACTAAAAAGGTAAAGGTAAAGGAGTCCCATAATCTATAAGGTCGTAGGGGAGCGAGGCGTCAGAGACCTCACTTCTCTAGGGCCAGCATATTGAGGGCGGCGCCCATCTGTTCTCTCTCGCTGCTTTACCTTCCCTGACCCTAAAGAGGGCAGGTACCCATTTACAGCTGGGTGAACTGGGGGAACTGTACTGAAGCCAAGGCGCGCAAATGGTCACCCATCCAACTGGTAACCACGCTCGACGCTGCTTAACTTGGCTGGGGGAAAGCGAGCACTCCATCCACTGAGCTATCCCGTCCCCATATGCTGTACATAACTTAAAATGACTCTCTATACTCATTTAACACAGTGCTATATTGAAGTTGAACTGATCCAGGTGACTTCATTGAATGTGGCCACTGATGTCTTACATTTTTTTATTTTAAATGTACACGTATATACTTCAAACAGGTCAGTGACTCTGCAGCTAGTGATAGTTGGTTGATGGTACAGTCCCAAGATTGAATTGCTTGGATGGGACTCAAAATACAATCAAACCAAACAAAAGTGACTCTGCAGTCAAATTGATTAAAATGACAATTGACAAATTTGTGTGATCATCACTTCAGTGATAAATACACACTTAGAGTTAGAGTTAGATTTTAAAATAAATCCAACCATCTGGCATCTTTCCAATCAAAACAGTCACACATTTCAACAGCCTTTTTCATAGTTGCTGATAACAGCAAAATTTAAGCACCTTTTAACCTTGGCTTCTGAAGGCATTACATGTCTCATTGTCTATAAAACTTTTAAGAAGTTTTGAGGCCTTGAAATCAGAAATGACACCAAACATTTCAACGGCTTTTGAGGCCCTGCTACAGCGACATTTTTATTTTATTTTATTTTATTCTTTTATAATTATATCGAGGATAATGGAATAAACACTTATGTGCTTTTTTACATTCAGTCCCCATGTGTATGCGGTTTTGTAAATTCTGTCATCTGTTCCCATCGGCACACAATGGCCTATTCTTACAAAAAGCGGAGCAGGATTTAACGTGTGCGCAATATGTTATGCATGCATTCCCACATGGGACCTGGTTTGTTGTCTCATCCGAAGGACTTTGGGGTGAGTGGAGTCTGCACTGATGTTAACTCTAGAGGAAAATATTCCCTTGAACGGGAATTGAACCTGGGTCGTCAGATTGCGAGCGCAATGTTCTAACCACTAAGCTATCCCTGTATAATCTATAAAAATATATAGCCCTGTATAATCTTGCAAACCACTTAAGTCATAGCAGATACCTCTGCATGCATGAAATTTGGGCTGCGCTCCCTAAGGAGGGTGCGTCACTACAAGAGCAGTGCCACCCATTATCTTTTATTCTCCTGTCTGCATACACTGTAAAAATGTATGTATGTCTTTAAATTGTTTCCTCGTCAGTATAAAAGTGGCTTTATTCTACAGAATTTTGCCAAGGGTAACTCTTTTTTGTTGTGGGTTCTTTTATGTGCCCTGAATAATTATGTGTTGCACAAGGTCAAGGTGCCTCAGTGCATCATGTTATCTGAAAGTGAAAGACTAGCACCCAGACCACTACTTATGGTCTACATCAGTACAGACAAGACAACTGTCCATCCATGATTCATGGTCATGGAACTAAGTGAACACAGTCCTGCCCCCCCAAAAAAAAAACCAACAAGCAAACAAACTGATTGATAATGTTATTCTAATAATAATAATAATAATAATATTAATGTATGGAATTTATATAGCGCTGAATCTTGTAAAGCAACAAATCAAAGCGCTCAGATTACTTTTAAAAAAATTAATTTATGCATGTGTATGCGGTTTTTTAAATTTTGTCATCTGTTCCCACCGGCACACAATGGCCTACTCTTTCGAAAAGCGGAACAGGATTTAACATGTGCGCAAGATGTTCTGCATGCGTTCACACACGGGGCCTCGGTTTATAGTCTCATCTGAAGGACTTTATAATCTGATATTGATGACACTTGTCATCGATCACAGTTGATTGGATGAAGTCTTGAGACAACACTTTAGTCTAAAGTTATTGATGCTATCTGTTCAAATAAAAAATAGATCTGTGCTAAGGATGCTCAGTCAGTGTGATACCATAGTACCTTTTTTCCCAGTTCATATATATATATATATATATATATATATATATATATATATATATATATATATATATATTCTAAAGTCTCTGGAGAAATCGTAACAAAGACTTTCTGTTGAATAGATCAATAGGCCTAAATCATGGTTTACATAAGATTATTTACAAAGAATTCTACTGAGATATGAAATGATTACTGTTTTAGTGTTTAACTAAGTAATTTAGTGATTATCACCAATTCATCATAATCTAATCATAACATTTGGCAAAATCAGTAGGAGGCAACAGCAGAAGAATTCCAAATACTTCGGCGTGTGATTAGTAATTAGCTGCAGAGCAAATATGTTAGACTACAGACACAATCTCAAATAAAACGGAAAAAAGTCAATTAAAATTAAACCTATAGCTAGAATCAGAATGACATTAAACAATGTTCACTATGATTTGTAAATTTGTAATTACAATGAATAAACAGCAAAAACAAATTTTAAAAGTTGCTTATCAAATCTAACACAGTAACAGTACACTGTTGCACTCTTCTTCAAGTCAGTTGGTAAGATGAAGTCCTAAATAATTTGTGAAACTCAAACTGATAAATCTGTGGAGCAGCCAACATTGTCATTGCAAGAACCTAATTACTCTCAAATGTTATTTAAATCAAGTATTGATTATAAATTATTCAGGATAAACATTAAAAACAGGGGTGAGCATAATTTTAGAACAAACTCATTTTAACAATGAAAATGTTAATTTCAATGATACATATTATCATTTGATATGTATAATTTAATAAGCCTAGAATATTAGCAACACTCTGTGCACAACAAAAGACATAAATTTTATCCATAAAATTAACAAAGCTTTAAATACAGTTATACACAACAATAAATAGTTTAATCTGTTATCCAGACTGACTCAGTGACTGACTTGTCCTTAATCACCAATGGCTTAAATCACTTTATCACTAATGATGTAATATCAGTCTCAAATCATAAAAACTAAAAATGCCTAAATTAGTACATGATTAAGTACAAGCTATACATGTTATAAAAAATATATATTAGGCCTACAATCATGACAGATTTTCACTTTTAAACTGTCTTTGGTTCCCTGTGACTCATGTGAAGTAGATGAGCACTATGAACCCATACTGTAGTGTAGAACTTTAATATATTTCAAGTTCTAATGACTATAGCCAATATGGGCCTAATTTTTAAAAAACACACTTTAGCCTCAACTAGTCTAGTATTAATATTTAATAGTACTTGAGTCTCTAGTACTTGAGTCTCCAGTTATTTTATTACTAATGTCAAAATGATCCCATGAATGTGTTCAGTGACAGTGGCATGGGAAGGTTGGGGGGGGGGGGGGGGGGAAGGATACTGATTACAGATGACAACAGTCATTGTCACACACACACCCATGCTGCACACAATCATTGAATCTTTGATGTTGCCAGCTAGGCCTTGTCTGTCATGTCACCAACTCGACAGACTTCGGCCAAGTGACCTACCGAATGCCAGTGTTATCAGATTAAAGAGAAGAGTTTGACTCAGAAGACATCAACATTCCATTCGAAATACATATATAGGTAAAAACATGCTTACCTTAAATCAGACATTGTGACCGATTGTTCTCAAACTGTCATCAAAGAATTGGTATCACGTTTCCGTCATATTCACAACATCAACTCCATTTGAACGAGGCGCTACCTGATTGCCGCTCATTGGTCAATTTCGAAGGGTCGGTAACCAATCCGTTAGGCCTAGGCCTAGGCTTACCTTCAAGTTCCTAGCCAAGAACCGTAACTACGGGATGGTAGATTTGAGGTAGGCCTAGACAAAAGTGTGTGTTTGGAAAAATTGCGTTTCGCAATTAATTTAGATTTATGTACAGCTTAATCAAGTACTGTTGGGTACAAACTCAAAACAAACGACCCGTTTTCAATCCTTTCCCAGCGCCGTTGGTCGCGTAAATTTTTGCAGCCTTTACATCAATGGGGATGTTCTAGGCCGCCTACCCATGCATTTTGTGAAGAAAATGGGCTAGGCCTAACCCATTAAATTCCGTGCGTTGTGGGTATAGAGTAACCCACGACCTGTTTATGAATTAAAGAGGCCAGACTTCTGTACAACGTGGGTGAAAAAAAAACTGCCCATAATTTTCACTGGATGAACTGAATCAAACTTTCTGTGGGTTAAAATTTTTTCTATTTTTGCCCACATTGTTGCACTGAAGGGGAATAAAACACAACAAAAAAAACTTACTGGTTCTTTAACTGCTTTGAGATGAGCTATTTGTGCATTGATGTTTAAATCATACAGATCTGTACATGTTTTATTTGAAAATTGAAAATTTTTTAAAAGCTTACTCGAGGTGTTTTATTTTTTTTCAAAAACAAAATTTTGTCTGACATCTTAGGCCTGCAGTTACCTACAAGTGAACCACTGAAAATTTCGAGCTGCTCCAGCACTCCCAAACTAGGCTAATCTTAGTAGTGTAGATATGACCCCATCCGCGCACGCACGCACGCACGCACGCACCGCACGCACGCACGCACGCACCACACACACACACACACTGATAGGTAAACACACACACGCACGCATGCACTCACGCACACACACGCACGCACGCATGCACTCACACACACACACACACACGCACACACACACGTTCTCTATATATTGTAACACTTTATCTTTGGTCTAATATCACCTTGAGTGAACAGACGTTAAAGAAACACACACACACACACACACACAGTGGACCAACAATATGGTAGAAATTAAGAACTTTGCAGAAACTTTGGCTTTCGCATTGACAACTGACATTGAAAATGAGAGAAGTCTATAAAAACAGCTTTTCAAAGTCGATGCAATGCCCAAGTGACTCACAACGGGGAGGAAGGGGGAAGCCCTCGAACCCCCCTCACCACTTCCCCCACTCGAGCGAAGGGGGGTGGGCAGAACGGAAGAGGTGGTGGGGCTTGACATGCTTGGAAACCAGAGTATTGCCAGATGAAGTTCAGAACCGAATAATAAAAAAAATATCTCTCATTTTTGTTCGTGTTTTTGACCTGGCCCATTTCATCACAGAGATAACAAGAATGAACGCCTGATCAATACTATTTCGTCCTCGGAGGCAGATATTTGCCAAGTACTTGTTGCTGCACAGGAATCAAACAAACAGCATGAAAATCGATAACCCAGGACTAAAGGCTCATAAAGGGAATGAAAACATCCCCCATGTTTATTTGGTCGCCACATCTAAAATTTTAGTTGGCAGAATAATTATGGTAATGAGCTTTCTTAGAAGTTGTAAAATTGTTTGACTATTCGTGTGTGACTCATTTAGCTTTCAGTCTTTATTTTCATTTGATTGGTTAGTTAGTCAGTCAGTAGTTGCCCGGCCAGATTGGTCGGTTTGCTGGTTAGTTAGTTGGTTGGTTTGTTGGTTGGTTGGTTGATTGGTTGGTCAGTTAACTACTTAACTAGATAGGTTAGTCAGCCTGTCAACCAGCGGCTCTTTCAATATAAAAAGCGTCCCCACTCAGAAATTTCGTACTAGAAATCTCTCTCTCTCTCTCTCTCTCTCTCTCTCTCTCTCTCTCTCTCTCTCTCTCTCTCTCTCTCTCTGCCTTCCCAATCCATTATCATGCCTTTTTTTTTTCTCAAGCAAATCTGATATATACTTTCAGCCATTTTTCATATGAAATTTTTCATGAACCGTTCTGAAAAGTATGCTGGCTAAGACTTGCGGGCTCTGGTCCTGCAGAGTTATAAGCACAGACAACCAGGCACTACCCATCCCACCCGAAATGACCACGTGGTAAGTTAGCAAGTTAGTCTGTTGGTAAGTTAGTCTGTTGGTTGTTGTTGTTGTTGTTGTTACTGTGTGTGTGTTATACAAATGATGCTCTTTGTCACTTTAAGTGTACCACATCTTTACTTCACATCACACAATTAATGGTGCACGACATCTTTTCCCGTTTGTTTTGTTTTGATTTTGTCTTTGTGTTTTTGAAGCAATTCTGTGTCATACTTTTTATATTTATTTTTTTTCATTTGCATCAACAGCCTGCTACCTTTCCCACTGTCTAGAGCAAAAACTGGTCCATTATGACCTTTTGCCAGCTTCTATTGATATTCTTCGTCGTTGAACGCTCAGACAGCATGTATTGTTGTCCGTCGTATGAGCGAAAATACGTTGCACTGTCGTTAGGCTAAGTGCCTGCCAATTCAGGCTCAGCGCTTCCGACTTAAGCATGTTAAGAGAATTGTTATCTTTTAAATCTGTCTGAGAAAAAAAAGGCAGGAGAATGGACCATGAAGGCAGAAAACAAGAAGGAAACGACAGGAAGAAAAGGAACAAGACAGAAATAATTAGCAGGATAGAAGAGAGGGAATTTCTAGCACAGAATTTGCAGAAGGTGGGAATGCAATTGAAACTGACAGGCACCCCAGCATCCTCACAGGGGAGATATTGATATTCAGCTGTGGAGAACATTCTTTATAGTTACCTTAGTGTGTGCTGTTGCGTGCGTTTGTAAACGTGTAAACGAGTGATTCGCATCTGTTGGTGTTCAGTTTTGCTCTTTTATTATTATTTATTATTTATTTTGAGGATAATGAATAAGTACTCATGTGCTTTTTCTACATCCAGTTCCCGTGTGTACGCAGTTTTGTCGATTTTGTCATCTATTCCCACCGGCACACAATGACCTACTCTTTCGAAAAGCGGAACAGGATTTAACGTGCGCGCAAGATGTTCTGTTGGGTCTCGGTTTATAGTCTCATCCGAAGACCCCTAGTGTATGTGTAGTCCTGTTAGGCTTTGATTACTTCATCTAGCCTCCCACACATCTTGTTAGTCCTACCTTGGGCTACCCTCTCCTGGGTAGAGCGTATCAGCACTGATCATGCAGCATAACCCACTTCCCCAACTCCCTTTTCTGCTGCATGTTTCCCTGTAACAGTGACCTTTTTCTATCCAGTTTTGCCTAAGACAAGTTTCTTGTTACGGTAAGTTCTTTCCTGTGCATGGATGCATGTTGCACTCGGGACATCGGATTATTGACTCAACTGAAAGACTAGCACCTTAACTACCACTCATGGTATAGTCATAAAGGAAAAGTCGGTTTCAGACTGGAGATTCGAATCTGGGACCTCTTACTTTCCACATGGGTGCATTACCTCCAGACCACCATTCCTCCTATCTGTAGGAAATGCATGTTCTGCAAACTTCTAGTCGTCAGAGTCAAGTGATACTGATTGCAGTCTTCATAACTTACTAACTAAACTCTTCTCCAAGCAGTAAGCATGGTCAGTGCAATGTGCAAAGTATGGTTGGAGAAAAGCAAAAGGCTTTAAAATATGCCTGAGAGAGAATGTGACCGTGGGTAGCTGCCGTATCACACTTCCCTCAGCTCCAATCAAACTTAGCCCTGGTAGATCGATATTATTCTGAGGTCAGCCCATAGAAAGTTTGCAAATTCAAGGCTCAGTCAGGAGTCCTTCAACTTTGGCTGGGCACTGAACTGCTGGGTATGGTTTATTTTTCAAGATGGACGGTGTCTCTATCCACTCGACACCTTTTATATCAAGGAGTGGAGTCAGTAGGACTTGCTTGCTCTGAACACTTCTTCAAAGCACTCTGTACGATCTGAACAATGGGCAACCTAACCTGGGTTAAAAGACTTTAAAAACACGCATCGTTACAGAAAAGGTCGAGATAGTACATGGGAAAGCCTAAACCACCACCCAAGCTAACAATATTGAGGCCTGACAACATTCGCCAGACGGCCAAAATAGCATCTTGAACCTTTTCTGCTGGGAAAAGAAGCCAGGGTCACCTTGTCATATTTATCATGACCAGTTCGATTAACAGCTCTGTGTCTGAATAGTTTAGTAAACACATAATGAAAATGGAAGTTTCTGGGAAACCTGTTATCGTGTTATTTCTGACCGACCGAGATCCCAATGATTCAGAGTGACCTGTCAAATTGTAGCACGTATTCCATATTTGAACGGAAATTGCCTTTGTCATGGAATACTTCAAAACTAACGGACACCATTTGTCTCCTGTCACATAATTATCAGTGAAAGCGTTAGGCCAACGTGCTATCTGAATTAGAAAATAGAAGACAAATTATATGCACAAACACGTGACTGGTCCCAGAGGTATAAAAGAAATTAAGGTGTGAAAACAAGCACAGGGTACAATCTGGATTCAACAAAAAATTTCATATGTTGGTCTGTTATGTTCTTGCTCGAAGTAGCGTTTGTTATACATACTCTTTTTATAAGGTAAGAAGGACATAAACCACCGCCAGTTTGATGACAACATGTTGTTGAGCAAAATGACTGTAAGCCAACGGAAGGTTCATATGCTTTGCTTTATACTCCTCGTACACCAGGCAGTCATTTTTTGCTTTGATGTGACAGAAGAACAAGGCAGCTCTGAGAAAGTAGAGTCAACTAGTGAAGGAGGGACCAGCCTAACAACAGAAACGAACATATACTTCAACACGCAGGAAGGTTCTCTCGAAGTCAACAGAGACCAGACACTAACAACTTCTTCCAAGATTTTGGGAGTTACAAAACCTGCAGATCATGAAAACAAAACCCCAGAAAACCAAAATCAAAATAAGGCTTATGACAAAACTACTCAGACCTCAACCAGCCAGACAGAAATGCTGACTGATACAAGTGTATGGCCTCAGTCATCCACACTTTCAGAATACTTTACAGAATTGACAACACCAGAAAACCGAAATGATATAGGTTCAGAAGTAAGTGTTGTGAAAGTGACAGACAAACACTTCTTTCGTTGGATAGATTTTGACAAATGCTCTTCAAAGAAACGAATGGACATAATTGGTGACCATGGTACCATAATTCTGGACATCGTTCCCCCAAAAGCTCTTCGTATTACTCAGTGCAATCTGAAGTTTACAGTTCTTCCGGGCAATGTAGTTTCTGTGTTGGTTCGACATCTCAGAGGCTCCAAGTCAGTTAAAAGTTTGCACATGTACAGGCCCCAAAGGGAAGAATGCGTGATGTTTGGAACTTTAAGATGCACTGTATTTTCTCCAGTGTTAAATCAAAAGAAGTACTATTCTTCACAAAGATTTTTACAGTATACTTTTACACATGCTGGAAATGAAACTGTTAGGGTTATTTTGCGTTTTGAATCACACAGGAAAAGGCCCGAAATGGTGGTATCCCCAAGCTCTCCCACATCGGGGATAATAACATCCCCAATGTATGATGGTGTATCTGTGATGCCAACCGGAAATATTGGACACAATACCTCTTTGGCTGTTCCACCTGGATTTGTTGTGATGATCAGTGTACAGCATTTTGATTTAGTGGACACGGACAGTATTGACTTCTGCATTCGAATAAAGAAAGTAGAACACAACTCCCAGCTCAACTCAAGTTCTGCTGTAAAAGACATCTGCGTGGCTGATGGGACCAACGTCCAGCTAATTAATACATCTGTTACTATAGCGTTTTTTCCGGAACTAACTACCCACAGTACAAAGGGGTTTAAACTGCTCTATTCGTTTCATAAAATGGAGGAACAACCTGTCCGACTTGACAATGGGTTGTTTAACTGTTCAACACAACTCTATAAAGAATTCAAACAGCATGTGGAATGCAATTTGATAACTGAGTGCGAAAACGGTGAAGATGAACAGGACTGTCCCTATACTTCTGACTCTTGCAGACAAGGTATCTATTTCAGAAATAAATGCTATTTCTATTTTTCTCTCCTGAACAAAGTGTCATGGACGCAAGCAAACTTGTTTTGTTGGAAAGCACACCATAGGTTTGCAACATTTCAAAATAGTTCTGATCTAGAAGCTTTTGCTGACGTGCTGAAGGCAAAGCATCCCGCATCCTTGGTATGGGTAGGTCTACAGGTGTCAGACTCTCGCTTGGGTACTCTATACAAACGCATTCTGCGCTGGGTAAACAGTAAGAGTCTTTTTGATTATCTTACAGACTCCACAATGTCAACGTTTCCTTCATGTGCGCTCATGCAGATCAATACGACAGGGGTACAAATGAAACTGAATTCAAAATTCTGTAACACTCCCATTACAAGCCATATTCTTTGTGAGCAGAGGCAAACAGAAAAATCTCATAACTTGCCGGCCATTCCTTTTTTCCTAGTATGAAACTTGAAATGAACTGGTCACGTGAGGACATGCAGATTATACGTTGTTCAGACAGACATTTTGCATTAGACTTCTTGTCTTGCAACTCCTATTGTCACAATTCTTTCCTGGGCCATTCTACTGCCTGTGTTACACCTTCTGGGGGCAGTATGCCGATGTTTCAATGCCACGATTCGGATCAGATGTTGCCTTTCACCCTTGTTTGTGATCACCAGGCAGACTGTTTAGACTACTCAGACGAGAGTTTCTGTTATTACCAAGAATGCAGAGGATTTGAATGCCACAACGGAAAGTGCATAAGACAACAACTGCGATGTGACAAATTAGATGACTGTGAGGATGGTAGTGATGAAATGGACTGTTATGGTGATATCCTATCAGGTCATGATGTGTTGGTCAAAGTTCCTACCTTGTCTCTAATAGACATGGACGGATCAGGAAGCTTCAGTTACTCTCCATGGAATGACAGTCAATCTTGTCCAGAGACCCATTTCAGGTGCCCACAATCACACTGTTTGCCTATGTATTTGCGCTGTAATGATGTGAAGGACTGTCCTTCTGGAGAGGATGAGCTATACTGCAAAGGTAATGACAACCACCCAGGTTTTTACCACTGTTACCAGTCTAAGATTAATCTTCACCTGAACCATCTATGTGATGGCGTAGCTCAGTGCCCACGACATGATGATGAGAAGTATTGTGGCTTGCAATGTCCAAGTCAGTGTCATTGTCAAGGACTGGCATTTGTATGCAGTAAACCCATAGTTCCTAAAGACTACCCAGAACTACGCTATCTGGATGCTACTGGCACAGGCATAGCACTCCGAGATCTGGAATCTAATCATTACCTTGTATCTGTAACCCTTTCTGGATGTGGTTTAACAAAACTTGAAGCAGTGGAATTACGTAATCTGAGAGTGCTAAACCTAAGTAATAATTCATTGCATGTTTTAGACTTTGATATCTTGTGGCTTCTGCCCAACCTTAAGGTACTCTACATGTCATGGAATCCTATTCACAGAATCATGGTCTCCATTACACAAAAACCTCATTTGTCCATGAACACAATTCATTTATCAGGAATAAAACTTCATAATTTTTCATCTTTGCAAACTTTGAATGTATTTCCAAACATTGAAATTGTGAACATATCCCACTCAAAAATAGAACAAATAGATTCTTTCAAAAACTTGAGTAAGCTAAAAATTTTGGATATGAATGAATCGCCAATTAAATCTTTTCCGCCAGATGTTTTCATGGGACTCGAGCATTTAGAGCGAGTGTACTCTATGAATTATAAGTTGTGCTGCCCAGCTGTTCTACCAGAAAATTTTGCACAAGGTGATTGCATTGCTCCATAGATGATATCTCATCATGTGAGGACCTTCTTCGTCTTCCTGCATTTCGCTCTTTCCTCTGGATTTTTGCCATTATAGCCACATCTGGGAACAGTGGTAGTTTCATTGTCAGGCAGTTCTTGCAGAAGAAATCAGCTAAGGCAGGATTCCCTGTTTTTGTGACTAACCTGTGCGTAGCAGATCTTCTGATGGGTGTGTATTTGGCAATCATTGGTGTAGCTGATTATTTTTACCAGGGAAGCTATTTGTGGCATGACGAACTGTGGAAACAGTCCTGGGCATGCAGAATAGCTGGCTTTATGTCATTGTTGTCTAGTGAAGTGTCAGCTTTCATCATTTGTCTAATCACCCTGGATCGTTTCATTGTGTTGCGCTTTCCTTTCACTCAGAGACGGTTTCAGCGTTGGTCAGCTCGAATGGCAAGTGGTTTAGCTTGGTTCATAGGTATTGTCATTGCTGCTGTCCCTCTCACGCCAGTGACAGAAGACTGGCATTTTTATGGTCAGACTGGCATTTGCATTCCTTTGCCCTTCAGCAAATTTGTGTTTCCTGAACAGAAATATTCTTTTGGAATCATGATTGTCCTTAATTTCATACTGTTTTTAATGATAGCTTTTGGACAAAGTTGCCATTTTCTGTTCAGTTCGTTCCGATAGGAAAACTATCTCTAGTCTGAAAGGTAAATCACGTGAAATTATCATAGCTCATCGACTGGCTTTCATTGTGCTGACAGATTTTTTATGCTGGTTCCCAATTGGCCTTCTGGGTTTGCTGTCCTTCCAGAACATTCCCATCCCCGATGAAGTTAATGTTGGCATGGCTATCTTTGTGCTACCACTCAACTCAGCTCTCAACCCATTTTTGTACACCTTTAATGCTGTGATGGAAAGAAGAAAGGAAAAAGAAATGAAAAAAGTGATCGACTTTCTGGAAAGGAGAATTCGCTCTGAGATTCAGGCAAAGAAAGCCAGGCATCAACAACCAAACACCATTAGCTCGCAGCCTGTGGAACTGATGACTCATGTCATGGAAAAGATACAGCAAGGTCAGCTTTCTTACAGCGAGGCAGATCCTTATCTATTCTATGGCGAGAAAACTAGTGTCTGAAACAAGCCAAGAGTCCATTGAACAGTCTGACTCTAAGTGACATCACATTGTGGAAGCGGTGTTACTAATGCGCGTCTGTCTAGAAAGCGAAAAGTTTGGTGGGAAGTGTGCGTGGTTCGAATCCCGTTTGGGCCCGAAACTTTTCCCACATCCATTAGACCATGAGTGGTGGTCTGGGCGCTAGTCTTTCGGATGAGACGATAAACCGAGGCCCCGTGTATTACAGATAATTATTTAGCGCACGTAGAAGAACCCACGGCAACAAGAGAGTTGTCCCTGGCAAAATTCTGTAGAAAAAAGCCACTCTGATAGGGAAACAAATGCAGTTGCAGACAGGAAAAAGAAAAAAAAAGGTGGCGCTGCTCTTGTGGCGACGCGCTCTCCCTAGGGAGAGCAGCCCAAATTTCATGCAGAGAAATCTGCTGTGACTTAAAGGGTATAAATAAAAATAAAATAGCAACCCTTGAGTTGCTTTCTGGTTGAAAAGACCGTTCTTACTGTTTATGTCATTTTCTCTCATTGCCTTGACATGGTGTCACTAGCAATAGCTATGTTATCATTAGGCAAATGACCACATATATTGCATTTACCTATTGTAATCCATCTTGAGTTACAAGTAATGCCGAGACCCAGAAATAATCTTTACAAAACAAGCTTCTTATATTCGGGTAGTGATTTATGGAACAAGGTCCAAAAACGTTTAAAATGTATTAAAAACAAAAATCAGTTCAAGACACAGCTGAAAAATCATTTATTGCATAAATGCTTAGGAATTGACTTACAAGTCAAATTAGTCATGCTCAGATTAAATGCATCAGCACTTTCTACATCCCTTAAACATGTTTCAGGTGTGGTTTACTGTGACTGGAAATATTACACAGTTACATGCTGTGTATGTGTGTAGGAGGGGTGGGGGTGGGGGGGACAAAGGCACTTTTATTAAGCTATTCTTAATGTTCATGAAAGCGTAAGAGTAATCTATATAACCACGTGTACAATCTGCAAATCTAAAAAAAACAACACCAAAAAAAAAACAAGGGAAAGGAGAAAACCAAATGCTTGACCTGATAGCTAGATATTGTTTTTTTTTAAATTGTTATTTTATTCTTTTATATTGAGGATAATGGAATAAGCACTTATGTGCTTTTATTTTTATTTTTACATCCAGTCCCCATGTGTATGCGGTTTTGTAAATTGTCATCTGTTCCCACCGGCACACAATGGCCTACTCTTACGAAAAGCGGAACAGGACTTAACGTGTGCGCAAGATGTTCTGCGTGCGTTCGCACACGGGTCCTCGGTTTATAGTCTCATCCGAAGGACTTTTGGGGAGAGTGGAGTCTGCACTGATGTTAACTCCAGGGGAAAATATCCCCTTGAACGGGAATTGAACCCGGGTTGTCAGACTGGAGGGCAATGTTCTAACCACTAGGCTATCCCGTAACCCTGTGACATTTCTCTTCTCTCTCTCTCTCTCTCTCTCTCTCTCTCTCTCTCTCTCTCTCTCTCTCTCTCTCTCCTCACTCATTCTCTCTCTCTCTCTCTCTCTCTCTCTCTCTCTCTCTCTCTCTCTCTCTCTCTCTCTCTCTCTCTCTCTCTCTCTCTCTCTCTCTCTTCTCTCTCTCTCTCTCCCCTCCCTCTCTCCAATTCACAAGGTTTTATTATGGATGCTGCTTTTATTGTTGTTGTGATGGGATTAATAGTAGGCCTACTGTTATAATTGTTATTGTTTTGGTTTGATAGGCCACTTGGATATAGGTTTTTGTTTTTGTATTGTGTAGACAATTATTTTTATTCGTTTGTATAATTGTTTTTATTTATTATCATTTTCTGTTTGTTCCTGTTCCCCCTTCCTCCCTGACACCCCCTCCCCCTTCTGTCCTTTCCATTGCTTTTTTGTTGTTTGTTATTGTTGTGTTATTGCTCTCAGTGGTGATGGGGGATTATCATTATTTTTGTATCACTATCATCATTATTATTGATTTATTTGTCTGATTTTAAAAAAAAGTGTTATTGTATAGAAATATTGTGTTTAAAATGCGCCACTTTTAAGAGTATGAGCGCATATGAGTGCACATCTGCGTAGGTGGAGGAGGGGGGGGGAGGAGAATGTCATTGCTGACAGTATTGTCAATGCTAATGACAATGAATGCCTGGTATTTTTTGTTTTTTGTTCCTGTTCTTTTTGCTTCTTTCTTTCTTTCTTCTTCCTTTAAAAAAAAAAGTTATGAACGTGAAAGAATGGGTGATCTTGCAATTTGATATAGTTTGTTTGTTTGACATTTTATGATTTTTAAAAAATTCTTTAAAACATTGTTTACCTAGGTGTGTTCCACTACGAAGAAGAAGAAGAAGGCATGTTTGTGATCTTATCCAAGAAGACAAGATTTGTGTCATGTCTTGCATTGGACTGATGGTGATCTTTTTCAAGAAGACAAGATTTGTGTCATGTCTTGCATTGGGCTTAATGGTGATCTTGTACCCCCCCCCCCCCCCAAAAAAAAAAAAAGACAACATATGTATCATGACTTGTATTAGGCTGATTGGTGATCTTGCCCAAAAAGACAAAATGTGTATCATGTCTTGGAATAGACTTATCGTGATGTTGTCTGTCCCCCCTCAACCCCCCCCCCCAAAAAAAAAAAGAAAAAAAAAAAAGTTGTATCATGTCTTGCTTTGGGCCTACTGGTGATTTTATTCAAGAAGACAAAATTTGTGTTATGTCTTTCATTGGGATGATTGTTGATCTTGTAAAAAAAAAAAAAGACAGCATATTATGTATTATATATCTTGCATTGGGCTAATTGGTGATCTTGTAAAAAAATAAAAGGACAACATTATGTATTATATGTCTTGCATTGGGCTGATTGGTGATCTTGCCCTAAAAGACAAAATGTGTATCATGTCTTGGAATAGACTTATCTGACTTAAAAAAATGTTTTTGTTGCTGCCTCATCTTCTCTGACATCCCCAGTCCTGCTGTTCCCACGCTGCTCATCTCAATCTCCCCGCCACAGCCATACCACATTCGTTGTCTCATCCTCAGGGTCAGAAGTCCACTGGGAGGCCATCAATATTAGGCCGCTGTGAGGCCACCAGCCAGAGGGGCCCTGCACTGCTGCTGGGTCACTTTGGTAGTGTTCAGTGATGCCTGTTCTGAGCTAACATACCCAGGACACCACATACTAAGCCCCCTACTAACGACAGTATTAGCGCAGTCCCGGAGCCAGACTGAGTGAGTTGCCCACCCGAGGTGGCAACCACCACAACGTCCCTCCAACGACCGTCCTCCATGAACTTCCAACTCCAAAGGCTCTGACACAAGCTCGCCACAGGCACAAAAGTGTATGGGCAAACCGAATCTGAGGACACCATGAGACCAGAGCAACTGGCACCACCTAATCAGAGACTTTTTTTTTTTTTTAAATTGCATGATGATCAATCATAATGAGGATGACGTAATGCTGCTGCAGTGGATGTGCATATGCTTTGAGACTACTTGGCAGGGTTGTACTCTACGCCTACTATCATAATATATCCCAGCGTCAACCAGGCCCGAAAGATATAGCAGGTGTTGGTCAGGTAATTTGAGCAACACTTTTAAACTCGCATCCGTTAAGTGGATGAAGCTCGACTGTGTTGTCCCAGTCTTCCCACTGAGCCCACAGCACACTCACTCTGGGCAGGAGTCGGCTGGAGTCCGAAAAATCCCTATTACTCTTATGGGGATCGAACCCGCGACCTTCCAGTCTGAAATCCAAGGTACTAACCACTGTACCATGGTGGCTGGTGACTTATGGTGACTTTGTTCCCCCAAACATATATCATGTCTTGAAATAGACTTATTGTGATCTTGTCAGAAAAAGCCAAAATATGTATCATGTGTTGCATTGGACTTTCTGGTGATTTTATCCAAGAAGACAAAACTTGTATCAATTCTTGCATTTTGCTTATCGATGGGCTAATCGGTGGTCCTATCCACAGATTTGTGTCATGTCTTGCATAAGGCTTATTGGTGACCCTATCTAAAGATAACATTTGTGTCAAGTGTCAAAGTAGGCCTATTGGTAGCCTTATCCAAAAGACAGAATTTTGTGTCATGTAGGCCTGTATTGTGCAATACAATGCTTTCGGTCACTGTATATTTCTATGTATGAAACTCAGCCTACTCTATCCAGGGAGAGCGCCTATTGCCACAACAGCAATATCATCAACAATTTCCCATCTGCATATATTTTGTTACCCTGTCAGAATGGCTTTCTTCTATCAAATTCTGTCAGGGAAAATTCTTGGTGCTATGGGTTCTTTTACGTGCACTGAATGCTTGTTGCACATGGGACCACAGTTTATCATCTCATCCAAGACTGTCATCCAGATCACCACTCAAGGTCTTGGGGAAAAGGTTTAGGCACAAACGGTCTTACCGGTGACCTTATTCAAAAGGACAATTTTTGTGTCATGTTTTGCAGAAGGCCTATTGATGGCCTCAAGCTTAAGACAAATTTTGTGTTACACCTTGCATGAAACCTGTTAGTGATCTTATCTAAAAGACAAATTTTGTCATATCTTTCATTAGGGCTATTGGTAATCTTATCCAGCCAACAAGTTCTGTATCATGTCTGGCATGAGGACTATTGGCCTGGCCCAGGCCAAAAGCTGTGTCAGTTATTGATGTCAGCTAATTGCCAAGGCCTACATTAAAATGTTGTTATGTTGTAAAATGTTGTGTTGAGATTGCCTTCAGCCATGACAAGCTCTTAACATAACAACCTGCACTCTTCTTTTAAAGGAGAAAAAAATCCTCTGAAGTCGGAGTATGGCTGCCTATTTGGCGAGGTACTTGAAAATAGTCATACACGCAAACTTTCATCCAGTGTGCTTCCTATCTCACAGTGATTCCCAGGAGGGATGAGTGAGTCAGAGTGCACATTCTGGGTGACCCCCAGAGTGTAAAGCTGGGGAACGCACAACAAGAGGACTATTGGCCAAATTGGTGATGTTATCCAAAAGGCAAAAACGTATCATTTCTTGCATTAAACCTATGGGTGATCTTATCCAAAACGCAAAGTTTGTGTCATGTCTCACACCAGCCTATTTATGTAGAAAAACTTAACATAAATTATTCTATGTTCGTTTGACCTTTTTTCCATTGATGTTAACAAATCAAAATGGTTTTTCTATTGGGTGTTTTCTGTCTTTTCTTCTCCTTTCATTAATGTTGAAAATCTGGGTGTATGTCGAGTTCCTTTCTCTTTGGCTTTTAAATTTTTTTAATGAAAACAAAATGTGTATATTTTCCGTTCCTTTAGCATTCTCCAGTTACGTTATTGTAGGTTTTGCAACCATAATAAGGTCATGATAATCAACCAAAGTTTTAACAAAGTCATTGAATATTTTGCTTGTACCACTTCATAATATTAGCAGGGAAAAAAGGAACAAATAGTAAGGAGGTAGACATGAATGAAAGAGAAGGGTGATTGCGAGTGATTGGTGACAATGTCCAATTTTAATATGACTATTGTCTTTTGCTTTTTGTGAATCAATGCTATGTGATAACAAGATTATTGCATTGTAATGAATGTGAAATCAAGTTTAATTCATAGTTTTTATAATGCTATGATTGTAATTTTAGTATGTCTTTTTGGGGGCTTGTTTTGAATGAATATGAAATCAAGTTTTATTGCGATAGTTTTAATAATTGTATTCCTGTAATGCTCTTTGAACCTTGTAAATTGTTTTATGAAAAGCATAAAACAAGTTTCATTATTATCCTTATTATAATTACTATATTTGAAGACAATGATCATGACAACGTTGATGATAATGTCAAAACTGCTACTGCTGCTGTTGGTAATGACAGAAGTCGTTGCAATGATTACTGCTAATAATAATTTTGGTTTTTCTGCACCTTTCTACAAATATATTAGTGGGAGCCAACAGCAGTATCAATAAACTGATAAACCTGACTTTTCTAACTGAGCTGGTTGTGAGAGTAGGTAGCCAATTGACTATTGAGGTATCAAATTGTTGAATTAACTCCTTTGTCTTGTCAGCATCGTTACCTAGAATGGATTTTGTAGGAAAGACTAATAGTCAGTTTGACTTCTTTGTTGTTTCATCAAATTTCTGCATTAATAAATATATAGATGAAAGAAACACTTGATTTGATGTCATTCTGCGTGCATCTGGTCTTTTCCCTCCATACATTTTCTTTCTTTCTTTTGCTGCCTCACCTTCTATTTTTAAAATGTATTTTTACTTTATTTATTTATTCTTTTATTTAGAGGACAATGGAATAAGCACTCATGAGGTTTCTTTAACATCCAGTCCCCGTGTGTAAGCAGTTTTGTATATTTTGTCATCTGTTCCCACCAGCACAATGGCCTACTCTTCCGAAAAGCAGATGTTCTGTGTGTGTTCACACATGGGACCTTGGTTTACAGTCTCATCCAAAGGACTTTTGGGGGTACTGGAGTTGGCATTGGTATTAACTCCAGAGGAAAAATCTTCTTGAACGAGATTCAAACCCGGGTCAGCAGATCATGACCATTCTAACCAACAGACTATCCCATCCTCTTTTATGACATTAATGTCATGCTGTTCCCATCTGCTCATTCCAATCTCACTGCCCAGCCATATCTCCATGCTGCCTTGTTATATCTTCAGGGCAAAAAATTCACTGCACTGGTAAATCATCAAACTCGAAGTAAGGCTTCCGAAAGGTCACCAACCAGACAGGCACTGCACTTTAACTGAATCACTTCAACGGTGTTCAGAAGAGCCTGTTCTGGTCTAACATAATCTACCAAGGCTTCTACTGAGATAGGAACTCACAAATATGGAAGCCTCTGAGAAATTGCAACTGATGTCCACAATGAGACCAGAACAATAGTGCCCATTGATTTCGAGACAATTTTCTTTATCGCATGAAAGTCGATGGTGATGATGAT
The DNA here is from genome assembly GCA_028751875.1 of Rapana venosa. Lineage (NCBI taxonomy): Eukaryota > Metazoa > Mollusca > Gastropoda > Neogastropoda > Muricidae > Rapana > Rapana venosa. The sequence continues at coordinate 51,570,450 of CM054136.1, forward strand.
TACAATGATATCATGGAAGCGCATAGCTTTGAAACTTATTGACAGGCTTGTACTTCATGCCAAACCTGAGAGATACAGACACTTGCAGTGTTGGTTAAGTAATTTGAGCAACACTCTAAACATCATGTGTATGGTGGAAACTAAAACTGAGGTCACCACAAAACCAGGACACAAGGGCCACTGGCACTGGGGAGCTTTTCTTCTTCTTCTAATACTTCTGGGAAGAAAAGAGGAACGGACTGCATGAGTAGCAGTGAAGAACAAAAGGCTTTCTGTAATGCAACCTGTGAAGGGGTGAACAAAAAGGATCAGGTTGCAATAGCAATAGTAAAAAAAAAGTTTTAAGAAAGACAAGATGGATCGCAACTCCATTTGATAAGAGGTGAATGATTGGTTTACCACGAAGTTTCCTTTTCCTTTTCTGGCCCAAATCTGTGTATTACCTTACCTGGTACTAGTGTAAGTACTGCTGATCCCACAGGAAAAGCCCATATCTAGTTGCTTTATGGTGGACGCTGTGGCTGAGTGGTTAAGACCTTTTGACTTGAATCCATGAAGTTGTGGGTTTGAATCTCAACGGGGTCTGGTGAATAAAGGGGATGTTTGTCACCCAAATAAACAAACAAGAACAAACTTTCATTTTGCACTTTTGGAGGTTGTTTTTTTTTAATAAAAAATTTTTTTTTTTAGTAACTTCTAGTTAAACATGTTAGGGGAGTAATTTGTAACTGTAAGTTGTTGCTAGCCATATTGGAAAATAACAAATCTAAAAAGTTGTTTCATTCTGTAGTGGCTCTAGGCAATGGCATGACCAGGATTTGTGTCAGTTCTTCTTTTGTTGGATATTATTGAAAATAGGCCACTTCCAGTGAACAAAAATAAAGATGAGAAATCTGTGGTTTTTTAAAATATAATTGACTTGATCAAACAGAAACACAGAGGGTAGGTTATAAAAACGATTTTTATTGCAAAATATCAGATGATTTGTCGGTTTGCTGTGGCGAAAATCAATCACCTACACATTCAAACTCACAAAAATACCAACAACTCAGAATCACAAAAAATCACGAACAACTGTATTTTGGGGTGCCAAACAGGTGGGGTTTTCATGACCTCCAAGGTCCACTTCAAGTGCAAACCTGCCAGTGCCTCAATTCCCTTCTGCACATGCAAAAGATAAAATATAGACGTTAAAGGTCCAGTATTTCATATCAGGTAGGTGATGGAAACACGAGTATACCCAACATTCATCCCCCAGAATCAGAATGTGGCTACCTTCATGGAGGGCAAAAATGGATACATCGCAAAATCTCGCCATAAGAGAACCTCAGAGGTCTAGTTGAGGAACTGGGGAAAAAAGGCAGAGGGCTTTTAGTCCAAATGATCCTAAAGTTGTGCAATGAAGATTATCTGATACCTTTTTTCCGATGGGGCAAGGCAGCTGTACCTCTCCCGTTATACACAGGTATATTTTTCAACAAGATATATTTCAGGGAGTGGGGGTGTGTCCAAATTTCTTGTTCAAAACTCCTATTATTTTAAAATACATTTTGCAAGATACCATTTTCTGACACCATCTTTGACTGATATGATGACTGCAAAATCAAATAAGTAAAATCAGATTGATTAAAAGTTATTTTCTCATGCTCAATATAAAAATAAAGATTGCACTTCATGCCAGAGCCACATTAAGACAGTGCTGTTGTGAGCCCATTTGACCAAGGTGGCCACTCTTCTTGTTGAATGAGCCTGGTGTGTCTTGGAATTTTGATGAAATGACCAAATCACTTTTTTTTGAGAATTTACCTCAGGCAGTCTGTAAAGAAAAACAATGAGTAATCAAGCATAACTGCAGAGTGTAACCTAAAAATCCTAATTTGGTATACTAAATGTGGACAGTAACAGATCCCAAATAAGAAAGTGCCTAATCCAGAATGGAGCTAAATGCAAACAGATAATTAATGGCATACACTTTCTGGGACAGAAACAAATAAACAAATCATGGCGATAGAAAGAAGGTGACAGTGAGAAAAAAAAAGAGACTGGAATGGAAATCTATGCAGAAGTAGAGCTCCCGAGGAGAACACAATACCAAGAATCTCTGCTGTTGTTTTTGGTCGATTTTATTATAAGATACTTCCATTTCACTCTGAACAGTGACTTTACACATTCAAATAGAAATATTCAAATATGTTCATTCATAACTGCATTCAGATTTAACAACTTGATGAAAATGCTAGAGAAAACTGATTTACTTGTTTGGAAAGCAGGTGAAAGGAGGGGGTGGGGGGCGGGAGGAGGAAGGGAAAAGAATCACAGTATATGTAAAGTTTTTTTTGAAAGATTTAAGAAACTTGTGTCCTAGGGGTCTAAGAAAAACATATTCACTGTCCTGTTTTGTGAACTGAGCAAATGGCACAAAAGTTTTCACAAAGTTGTAAGACCCTGCGGCAAATCCCAACAGTGCTGCCAGCACATCATCCACACAATGGCCATCACCTTCAAGCAGACTGCAGCTTCATATAGTACAGGAGATCTGAAATATCATCATCACTGTCAATGCCAGCCTGCTCCTTCACAGTTCTCTGCTTTTCCACACCGGCAGAGGAACCCAGTTTGCGGTGACTGGAATCAGTATGGACAGCCGCAGACAGTGCTTTCTTGGACAGAGGTTTGAAGTCTCCACTGGGGTTTCGGTCCCCTGTGTCCTCCACACAGCCTCTAGACTTTAACAAAAAACTGGGCTGACCCTCCAGCTTCTCGTTGACTTTCAGCGCACAGCCATCTTCCAGCATGTGGCAGACAATACGGGCAATGTTTTTTGAGTCATCCAGACCGCAGTGGGGCCTGCCGTCAAACTGAAGGCCAAGATTTTCCAGCATACAGTTCAGGTTGAGGCGCCCGCTGTCATAAAAATTCCCATAGGATTTTCGAACGTTGATCCATCGGCGACTCCAAGAGGGGTAAGGGAGTTCACTGATCTCGCACTGCTTGCACAGGAAGCGACGAATGTCCCAAGGTCTGTTGACACAAAAAGCACAAAAGAACTCGCATTAACCACAGTGCACTTTTCAACCATTACTGCTGTTATTACTAAAACGCACTGCTCGCATATTTCTGAAAAGGCTAGCAATACTAAGGTTGCCTCTTTTAGGAAAGTGCCAACAGTACCAAGATTTGTTCATCAAGTATTCTAGCCCTTGCAAACACAATATATATATTTATCAGGATAATGAATCAACTGTCAGGGCTGCTACATAATACACACATAAAACAAAATCTGGGTTCTCCTGGAATGAAATGGGACACATGAGCCCTTAAAATGCTTCAGTTAAAAGCTGATAAGACTGTATGGTAATGTATATAAATGGTGTATATGTGTGCGCACACACACACAAATTGGCACAGAGAAGCTGTCAAAAGAGGCCATTTACATTTACATGTTAAAGCTACCTACATTCACACTTTTATTTTGTCAAAAGGAACTGAAAAAGTTGGACTTTGACATCAACAAAATTAATGAGAAAAACAACTGTTGATATTTTACTTTCAGCCTTTTTTTTTAAAATGGCATTTTCCAACTCAATTTCTTGTTCATTTTACTGTATGCATAGATAATTTATTGCTTGATAATTAAAACAAACAACATAATCCCCCCACCCCCTCACCAACAGAGCCTGGCATTTTATTCCGGCAATAAAAACTCCTTTTATACTGGTGAAGGCCACTCTTTCTTCACACAGATTTTAACTATCATCCTTACCACAATGAAATACAGTGCTTGCCTATCTATAACTTAATTCTACCTTCTATTCTTAAATAACTCTATAGTATATCCCATCCAGCCTGAATTACAGACAGTAATTTCCACATTCTGATTTGATTTTAAAATAATGGACTTCACTTGTTAAGTGGTTGAATAAAATACTGGCAACACTCCCCCCGTCTGGTTTTGAAATAATGTTCTTCACTCATATGGCCAAATGAAATACTGGCATCCCCTGTGGAGACGCTGGGGGCCTGTCAGCAGAAATAGCATCCCCACCTTCTGGGAATTCGGTGCTAGGAATTCCTTCTTTTCCATCCCTCTCTCTTTTTTTCTGCCTTGTTCCTTTTCTCCTTGTCACCTACTTCTTGTCTATATTCTGTCTCCTGGTCCATTCTCCTGCCATTTTCCCCCAGAAGGTCTCAAAAGTTAACAATTCTCTTCCATGGTGAAGTCAAATGCAATAGGCCTGACTTGTGCAATGCAACTTCGCTTATAGAACAGAAAATGGTTGCTGTCTGAGTGTTTGGCGAAGAGGAAGAATCGAAAGTAGCTCTGTTGCCATTATTAGTAACCAAAACTCTGCTTACAAGCTCTGAAATTTGAACATCCTAGGTTTGGCAACACAGTGCGCCCGCAGACGCAAGGGAAATAATCCGTTCGGTGGCATGATGCTCCCACAGGGTGCTTAAGGTGAAACAGTATCTCAAGCCCTCCCCCTCCCCCCTCACAGTCCAGTTCCCTTACCCATCAGTGACCACACAAAATCTGTGGCGAGTCCCCAACTCCCAGGTCTCCAGCCACTGTTCAAAGTGTTCCAACACCACTGGGAACTCTGAGGCAGTGTCCACCTCGGACTGCAACACACAAACATTATGTCCCACATACATTCAACTGCAAATAATAATTACAAATAATACTCCTCTTACTCTCTGTGGGAGTGAAGGAGAGAGACAGAGACAGAGAAAATCATGATGGCAATAAAATATTGTCAGTGTCTCTCTCTCTAACCCTTTCTCCGTCTCTCTCTCTCTCTTTCACTCCCACAGAGAGTAAGAGGAGTATTATTTGCAATTATTACTTGTAGTTGAATGTATGTGGGGGAGAGAGAGAGAGAGAGAGAGAGAGAGAGAGAGAGAGAGAGAGAGAGAGAGAGAGACAGACAGAGAGAGGGGGGAGAGCACTGAACAATTTTATTTTATTGTAGAAGGCCACCAGATCCATTACAATTTCACCCCCCCCCCCCCCCCCCCCCCCCCCAAACTATCCCAAGAATGTATTTATACATTTACGGCCATGTTTGGGGGAAGGGGGGTGGGGGGGGGAAGAGACAGACAGATAAAGAGAAACAGAGAGAGACAGAGATAGAGTCTCTGTGTACAAGCACCAATGTACATGTGTCAGTATAGATAATCAAACAGTGCAGTAAGCTATCTTGAAATATGAGAGAATCACATTCAATAGAACTGACCATTTTCATTACTTCAATTCTTACCATAAAGCTCTTCTTCACTCCACACAACTCCTCCTTACTCACCTGGTTTACCCCAGTCAGGTGCTTGCAAAATTCCGTCAGCACTGGATTTACCACTGGTTTGCAGAATTCACGGAACATCCCAATCTGAAAGCAAAATTCTTATAAATGACTTTCAGAGTTTTTTTGCAAGGCAGTCACAAGAAATCCCAGAGTTTACTAAAGACAGTCTGCTTAAAAACAATGGGTCCTAAACACAAAACACCATCATCTTACAGTACTTACAGAGCCAACCTACTCAACCTAAAAATACTAGTCTCCTTAAAACACATATCCAAAGCATATAAAACATTACCAAATCATATGTCAAAAATACAAAGCATCAGTTTAACAAAAACAAAAAAAAGCAAACCCTTTCCAATATGCTCGCAACGCTAGACAAAAGAGTGCTCAAAACCTGAAACACAAAATTGTGTGTGTGAGTGTTTGTATGTGTGTGTGATATGTGTGTGTGTGTGTGTGTGTGTGTTTGTGTATGAGATTAAGGGGTGTATTCATTTCTCCTTTGTACTTTAAAACTGATGGTACATCCAGCCTAATCAGACTAAACCTGATTCTATATAAAGAGATCAGCTAAAAATGGCTTGTGTAAGCAGCTAGATTTAAAAAAAAAATCCCGTCACTTTTGGTCACATGTTGACTAAAATCTCATTAGTGATGAATATGATAAGAGCAACAACAACAAAAGCACAAAACCAAAAATAAAGCCTGAGATAACGAAAACCCTCCAATTTGAAAAACACAACCACCCAACAATTCAGATGATGACTCAAACTATGTCAAACGCTAATGAAAAGATTACAAGGATCATTCACCTCTCAAATACAAAAAAGACGATAAGATTAGAACAGAAAGTACCTATCACAGCGATGGACCTATCAGATAATACAGTTATCAGGTGAAGCACATCACTCTCACTTTGAAGCAAAGTGTGGTGACAGGGTATTAAACAAAATTGGTATAAAAAGATCCCATAGTTATACATAATATTTGCAAACCTACACACACACAAGTACATGAACTCTGGCACAAAGTACATATACACACAGACATGCAAAATTCAAGATTTAACACGCACGCACGCACACACACACACACACACACCCTGAGCTCCAAAACTTACAATTGTCCTCTGTGGGACGTCAACAAGGACCGCCGGGAATTCAATGATCTCTTGAACAAAGTGATCATTGTTTTCTTGGCAGGTGGCTTCATAATCAATGATCACCAAGAAATCATAGGGCACCAGTTCCATTCCTCTAGAGATGTTGGCTGCAGCCAGTTTCTTGCGTCGGTAGTAGTTTTTCAGCCGTTTTTTCAACACTTCCTTCACACCCCTGAAAGGCAACTTTCCAAATTAAGTTACCAAGACGCATGTGATGTTTTAAAAAAAAATTTCTATTCATTTATTTTTTAAAAAAGTTTGAATCAATGTTTTAACTTAAAACTTTCATTCTAAAATATCACTTCTTGATCAATATGGTATTCCCTACTAATGATACTATTAATCTGAACTGAAGTTTTCTTGAAATTACTATATTAGTAATATATATGTGTGTGTGTGTGTCTGTGTGTGTGTGTGTGTGTGTGTGTGTGTGTGTGTGTGTAAGTTGTATCTAAATGTATTCAAACAGTACAATAGTAACACTTTGAACATGCAATGACTTAACACTATGTTGTGGCACAAACTTAGCATTTTTATGTTACTTTTTCATGTTACTTTTCTGTACAGCAACTTTTACAACACAATGTGTAACACTCTTCCCAGCTATCCTCCCCTTGACTCACACAAACAATACACAAGCACAAACTCCAGAACATAATTTTCTTTTTGACAGTTTGACACTAGCACAATCAACATTTTCAGTCCATTGCAAATAACACACATGCACACACAGCACAATGTAATTTTCATTTAGAAAGTGAGGACAGTAGCGCAACATGACACTAGGACAACTGGCATAATTTTCAGTCCAATTCAATCAATCAAAAAGGCAAATGGTCTTCAGAAGGTATTACTCAGAGTTGTCTTTGGATCTGACTTGTGCCTTGTACATTTCTTGAGTGAGACTATAAACAAAGGTTCTGTGTGTGAATGCACACATAACATCTGCACACATTACAGACTCTTCAATCTTTTGAAGATTAATCCTGTTGTGGTTGTACAAGCATCTAACATTAACATGAGGTTTCCTTTGCACATTGGATCATGCAGTGTGAAAAGTATATGATTGGCTGATGTGGAGTACCATTATATGTATATATATCTATATCTATACACACATACATACATATATATATATATATACACTTATACTTGCTCTTTAGAACCGAAACACCTACACTACCTTTCTACTATTCCACACACGCACAAACAACAAACTTCCTTTCCCTCATGAAATGAAATCACAGATACCCGGTATTCAGACTGAGCTCTGCCAGCTTCTTGCGCAGCTGATCCTTGCGCATGCGATTGATTTCCCCATTGATTCTTGCCAGCTTCTGAAACACTGGGTCTGAGAAATCAGGAAGACACTGCTCACTGCTGGCAGTGCTGCTCACTTCTGCTCTCTCTTCCAAGTTATCTTGCATCATCATGGAATAGTTTATGGCTGGGGGATCTGGTCTCTCTGCTTGATATAAGCCGTCTCCAGTAGCACCCTGGATGCAGGATGACAAAAAGAGTGCTTAGTGAAACTACATTTTACATGTAATAATTTTGTGTGTGGTGTGCATGATATACATGGCAATTGAATTACTGACTTTGTGAAGCTACACTGTTCCATGTAATTCTAATTTCTATAGTGATAGATCTATATACAAAAGACTAAAGGGTGTGTGTGTGTGTGTGTGTGTGTGTGTGTGTGTGCATAATACATACTGCATGTGTATACATGTCACCGTCAGTACATCACTACGTGTGTGTCAAGACCCTCGATTAATGTATACAGCATGTGTGGGCATGCAAGAGGCTGCAAATTCTGTCATAAGGAAACTTTCTTTTGAATAAGATGATTAACTGAGGCATTGTGTGCAAACACATGCCAATATCATGAATATGTGATGACAATACATCATTTCTTTAGTGCCTTGTTCTTGGGGCACTGCAGTGTGGTGTGCCAATGACTCCTAGCGGAGTGAACAGAGAAGCAGCAGCAGCAGCTGCCTAATTTGACACTTATATTGCCCAGCAAGTACTAAGTTGGAAGCTAGTATTTTAGTTACACCTACCATAGTTGAGTGTATTAATTTAAGAAACATACATGTGTACATGTGTAATCTTCATTATCTTGTAATGAGTTGTATGGTATGCTGTGTATTGATGGCTGTCCATGTGACACATGGGCATTCCTCAGAGTCGCACAAAATGGCTGATGTTATGGGGTTGTTTAACACCCCAAAATACAATTTTTCAGGATTTTTGTTATTCTGAGTTGTTGGTATTTTTGTGAGCTTGAATGTGTAGGTGATCAATTTTCACCACAGAAAACCTACAAATCATCTGATATTTTGCAATAAAAATCGTTTTTATAACCCACCCTCTGTGTTTCTGTTTCAGTGTTTGATCAAGTCAATAAGAAAAACACAATTTTCTCATTTCTGTATTTTTGTTCATTGTACGTGGGCTATTTTCAATAATCAACAAAAAGGCATGAAAATTGGCACAAATGCTGGTCATACCATTGCTATAGCAGCATTATAGAATATTGCCCCTCAGGAGGAATTTTAGATATGACAATGTGGGAGTTATTAAAATCCTGTCAGTAATGTCACAATTGTGATTTCTTAGAAGTGAAAAAGAGCTTAGAGCACACAGATGCGTTTAATCATATTTAAGAATTCCTCCTGAGGAGCCCTAGAAAATGTGTAAAAGAACGGTAAACAAAAAGAATTATATCAATCATGAATCGGAGTATCATGTACCCAATGGAAACAACTTTTCAAGGTTTGTTATTTTCCAATATGGCCACTGCAACCATTAGCAGCTACTTACAATTAGGTCACATTACTCCCATAACATTTTGTTTTGAATAGTTGCTAATAATAAACACCAAAAGTGCAAAATGAAATTGTTTTTGTCTATTTCAGTATTTGGGTGCCCAAACCCCCTTAATTGTTAAATATTCCAAAGATAGAACATGTTACCCTTCTAAATGTTTCTAACCTCTCTCCCCCCCCCCCCCCCCCCCCCTGCATTTTGTTTTAACACACTTTCAGTTTGTATGTTTGTTTCAACCCATTGTTGTCATGCTTCTTTACAGTTGTACTTTGTAACAACTAACTGGAAATGGACACCAGTTGCACAGATATTCACAGTTAAAATTGTCCTCACCTTTTCGGCAACGGAGAGACACTCACAATGGCCATTGGCACTTTGCTGATATTTGGCGGTCTTGAACCAGGAAGGACGATGCTGTGTTCAGACAACGAATCCAAAGGATATTGAGCAGTTGAGTTTAACGTCAATTCGGACTCTGAATTCGATGCGGCACTCCCACTGCGACTTCTGGACTTTCTTTGAGTTATTTTACCGTTCATGGCTGAAAATTACCAAACTGAATGTGTTTAGGTAAGTGCAAAACGACAGCTGGCGTCGTGCTTCATTCTGAAGCTTTTCTTGCCAAGTTCAGTGTCTAACAGGCTTCAGACTTTCAGTTTGTGACGCTTACAACACTATCAAGAAGTCCGTATTTGCCTTACTAAATACCGAAACCAACTGAATCTGCTGAAAAGTGACATTACACAAAGAAATAAGAAGCAAAAGATTAAAACAAAATAGCAGAAATACAAGGCAAATGCAAAATAACCATGCAAACAAACTAAAAATAAAACCAAAACCACACCAGAATAACAGTTTACTGAAGACGAACACAAAGAGTTGCTACCAGACTAACCTGGCCTCTTATGACATCTCACGCGTATTCTTTCTAGTCACCAAATTTCCCTTTCGCAGTCCCTAAATCGGAATTCTCCTTTGGAATGTACAATTAATATAATAATAAAACAACAACTTGAGATGTCTTTTTGCAAGCTGTCTTTTATTGGTTTTTTTAATATAGATTTTTCTTGTTTTGTGTTTTGTTTTGTTTTGATAGTCCCTAATCAAGCAAGGGCAGGATGAAAAGGAATATATAATGTGAGTGCTTATCGGTAACCCTTGAAAAAATAAGGATTATTCATTCATTCACTCTCTTGCTAGCCGCGTGACACCCACCGCCCCCCTCCCCCACAATCCAACAGTCTCTCCATCTTCTCTTTACTCTTTATCTCCCCAATAGGCCTATAGTGTGACTTTCTCATGTTTTTCTGTGTCTCTTCTAAAAGCGGAATCTCATTCAGTTGTACACATGAACACTGATTCTGCGAATGAGACCTAGGCCTACATTATTATCAAATCTAAGTTTTGGCAGTAGCCAGTTTCAGTTCCAAAGGTAACAGGGAGGGGGGGGGATGTCAGGAGGCAGGGAAAGCTCCAAAGTAGGATAGAAGAGGGGAAAACAAGAAAAAACATAATAAATGAAGGCTTTAGAACAGAGCTATATATGGGAAAAGAGAACGATGCCTCTAATTCGTGATGGAACCCAATTTTTCCATTGTTTTAGGTATTTAGTAGCATGTTTTCCCACCCCCACCCCCTTCCCTCGCGCTCCCTCCCCTCCATCCTTGCCTGTAGGTTTAGTGCAGTCTGAAAGCTGGATTGGAATATGATTTTGATTTTTGCAATTAAAGAAAATAAGGAACAAACCAAAGCAAAGTAAAACAACTGTCAATATGTTTTCATAGCAAAACTGATTAATATTTGAACCTGTGAAGTATTTATCTATTCAAATGTTTTTTGTTTGTCTGTTGTTTTTCTTTTCATTTTCCATCTTTACCCTGTCTAGTGTTATGCGTATTCTCATAGCCTAAGCGACCCAATGTGGAACAATCAGCTTTCAGACAAGTCTGGTTGAAGAGCTGGCATCATGAAGTTGTGCATCATCGTCATTGCTGTCATGTGAGTTCTTGATTGATATAAAGAGAAAATGTGAATTCACTAAACATCTGTAGTATGCATGAAGACTTTGGAAGTACATAATGAAAAGAAGAAGACACGCATGTGAGTGGAGTAGGGAACTGGGAAGTCTGGCAAAACAGTCCAGTTTTGGTCATTTTCAAGTACAACAAACACTATAAAATGTTATCAAATTAATGGCAAAGATTTACTCTTAGGAAGAGTGATCGCTCTCATGGTATGCAATTAACACTAAAGGCTTGTATCAATAATCCATTATTGGTAGAATTGCTTTGTAATGTAAGACTTTATCACAGTTTGTTTTACCATAGCCAAAACACCAAAACACGGCAAAAGCCAACGAAAAATGTTTGAATCGTATTTCAGTTTTAAATCAAACATCAACTGAGTAAATAAGTAATTGTTATTCAGAATTTGCTCCACCCCCCCTCCCCCTCCTTTCCTCAGCTAGAGCTCCAAGGTTCACCAGTGGTGAGAAATTGTATTCTGCAACCGTTTTTACCCACCATTAAGGTAAACACATTCCCACTTTGGGGATAGTGTCAAACCACGACCCCAGTGTCAGTGTGTGCATGCATTTTGGAAGAAATTGTGATCCATTTCTTCAGGCAGGAAATAGCCTACTCTTCCTAAAGGTGGAATGGTTTTTTAATATGTGCCAAGATGTTCTGCATGCATGCTCACTCAGGGCCTTGGTTTATAGTCTCATCAAAGGGACTGAATTTGCTGTTCAAAGCCACAGACTGAGCATTCTTATTTTGCTTTAGTGCTATATATAATATATAAATATATATATATATATATACACCTATTTTATTTTTATTAACGCAGAAAGCATTACATTATAATTTTTTTAAAAATCAGAGATGTCGCTGAGTCACTTGCTTTCACATCTCATTCTTTTTATCAATATCTACGAGAAGCACTTTTTATGCATTAAAATTTTAATATAAACATTGTAAGAATGTCTCTCTCACACACACACACACTTACGAACACACACACACACACACACACACACAGAGTAAAAGTAAACTATTTCACAGAAGATGGGAAGCAGGTTAAATAATTATTGTATGCTTTCAAAAACCCAGATTGAAACAATCCACTGTTAGCCATAACTTTTTCTATTTCTGGTCCATCCATGTGGAATGACCTCCCTCTCTCACTTTGCCAATTTTAAGCATACATGTGATACTGTCAAATCCTGCCTAAAGACACACTTTTTTTTTCTGATCTAGGACCTTTCTGGCTATACTAGTTACAGTCGTACACCTTTTATCTTTTTCTACTTTCAACAGGCATCTCCATCTTCATCACCCTGCCTAAGCATGTTATGTGTGTGTGAGTGTGTGTGTGTGTGTGTGTGAAATATATTATTATTGTTGTTGTTTTTATTGTCATTATCATTGTTGTTATTATAGCATTTTGTTCTGTGCCTATCAGCAATGTGCCAGCTGCAGCAGTGGTCAGCTATTGCTTCTTCAAGAATCATGACAACCTGAACATGATGAGGAACCAGTCCTGCATCACTGGTAGACTGCATTTAAATGAGAATTTTATCAGCACAGATTACAATACCAGTGACAAAGCTGCTATGGAACCACATGAATCAGGTAGGCTGTTTGGTTTTAAATCACAATTTGACAGTGCAGACTTAAAAAAAAAAGACTTTATTTTGCATTTTTTGGTTAGAAGTGGTAGTCTTATTATGGAAATGTCAATTGTCATGCTCGCCTAACCTTGTTAAGATTTTCCATGAATTACTTCTGATAATTAATTTGAAAAAAATAAAGGTTCTTTTCTTTCTGTCATCTTTGCCATGTTCCTGTTCTGTCATATCAGTGCTTTAGGTTAATTGCTTACATTCGTGATATGACTTGTCCATAAACATTTTTACTTTTCAAGGCTCTTTGTCGCCAGCCAGTAAAGCTGGTGGCTTAACACAAGTCTGCTTTCAGATTTAAGAGAGCATGTTCCCCCTCTTTTTGAATTCTTAGAGATTTAGTGTGTGTGTGTATGTGTGTGCTTGCATATTTTAAAAACATGCCTATTTTCTTCAGTCATTGTCAGCAAAGTGCATAGAGGTGGGTTGAGAGGGGAGGGGGTAGGACTGTATCTGTTACAGGGCATGATTGACTCTCTTTTCATAGAACCAGAGGAATTAAGTGCTGTTTCATAACATCTTCACAACCAGAACTTTTGACTTTGAAGTTTAAAAAAATATGTTACACGAAATACTCAAATTGATAATCAGAAACCATATCAAAACTACAAACTTAAAACTGATTTTGAAAATTTGCATGATAAAAAAATGAGCAGACATGATAGCAAATCATACATGATTCAACACAACTGAATACTTGTAAACTGTAGATAAATATGTGTCTTGAGATTAAGCATGCTCTGGGCTTGTGTAATTTAGGAATCGAAAACATGTGCAAGTCTTCATCCCATCTTGTTATGCCTCTGACTCCTTTATCTTCTAGTTGGTGTCATCTTGTTGGTGTGGTCTATAGTGGATGCTTGGGTCCTCTGTCCCTTTCTCTGATCTCCTGGACCTCCTTATTAACCAAACGCATGAAAATGGGTGTTAACGTTAGACCTTAAGAAAGAAAGAAAGAAACCAAAAAAACAACCAACCCCAAACAAGCAATTTATTTCAGATGCACGGAGGAGTCGGGTGGAAATGTGTGTGGTGTTCCGATACGTCGTCCAGCAGAACCTGTCGTCTGTGGTTTCATCAAGATCAAGCAGGACTGCTTTTTCCTGCGACTTCAGAAATTGGTGCAGGGGCAAAACAGCTGGCTTCTACCCAAATGTGAGTGCAGTAGGAGTACCAGGGGTGCTGTGGGAGTAGTGTGGGTCGTGATAGATGAGGTTGGATGGGGTCATGAAGAGAAGGGGATGAAGATAATATGGCATGGGTCCTTTCTTTGTATTTTTTTTGTTTGGTTGGTTTCTTTTATCTTGTGGAGTTTAACATTGATACCACTTGTGATCTCTCATGGAGGACATGATGCTTGTTGAATTGTGACGGTTGTTTTTGCTTGGGTTTTTGTTTGTTTGTTTTTTGTTCCTTGGCTAGAGCTCTGAGATTTGCCAAAGGTGAGATTTTGTGTATGCAGCTAGTTTTTACCCACCATTAAAGTAGCCACATTCCGACTGTAGGGAATTAAGTGTTGCAAGGTTGCAATAATGATAGTTCTCTCAGCACAATAAATCACTCTGTGCAAGGCAGGGTGCAGTAGTTGCAGATTTTTATTTGCCTAAGATAAAGAAAAACACACCTGAAACACAAATAAAATGCAGGTCACTACTCTATCCATATTTAACCAGGTACATGAAAGGCACGCAACAGCAAATAGCAACATTGTCGTCTAGCCGAATGTAAGAAACCCGAATTCCTTTCATCACTCGTACCAAAACACCAAGTTAATCATAGGGAACCAATAGAGAGTATACAGTTGTAAATCAGACTACAAAATAACTAGGAAAATCCTTTCCTGAATACTCTCAACTGACATTATCCTAATAATGTCCACAGAACTTAGTCTCTACTAAGATCTTTCACAACATTGGCCCCTATCATACCCATGGATATTGTAGCACAAAAGAGAGAGAGAGAGAGAGAGAGAGAGAGAGAGAGAGAGAGAGAGAGAGAGAGAGAGAGAGAGCGAGAGAGAGAGAGAGAGAGAGAGAGAGAGAGAGAGAGAGAGAGAAGAGAGAGAGAGAGAGAGAGAGAGAGAGAGAGAGAGAGAGAGAGAAGGAGAGAGGGAGAGAGAGAGAGAGAGAGAGAGAGAGCAGGCACAATCTAGAATGTCACAAAACCACATACAAATTAACCACTTTTGACACCAATGACTAACCATACACCAAGTCACACCTACATGTTGAAGTGCCTACTTTCACTGGGCAATTTCTATAAGGGCCTAGCTAGGCCTAGTCCTGTACTGCATTCAAGTCTATCCTTGAAGTCTTCAACACTTTTCCTTTTAGCAGTCAACTCTTATCTCAATTCAACTTTGCTATATAGTATTCTATTCCAAAAGCTCTGCTACCAAATCCACATTATTTTGATCAGTGCAATTTACAAACTTCATCTCAACATAATACACACATCAAATAATTACTTACTCATAAAATTCCACTCATAAAATTCTACTTCTCACATGAACATCCAATTACGGAATAAATCCAAGATCACACAATAAAATAATAAAGTCTCATGACTTTAGTCAGCTTTCATGTGTAAAGCAACTACACACACTTTCACCGTACCAGTCGCAAAATGTAACCAATACTAAATTCAGCTAGTACAGGCTTAAGAGTGATACCTTAACTGTATTCTCCCACCAATTCGCTAGTTCAATTCCAAAGCATTGATAATAAAAGAACAGCAACAACCGCAACACTCTTTCCTTAATAACAAGACTTCTTATATCAATTAATACAAATTCCAAGAAATCTTTAGCTAGATTGCCCTTAGCCTGAAATCTACAACTTACGAGTTTTCCTAATCTACATAGGCTGAAAGTGGAGAACCCCAGTCTATTCGAGTCCTATGTTTTCTCCATTACATCCAGAAAATCATACCAACTTCATGTCCTACAATTTGTGAAAACAGTAAGCCTATCAAATTTACTTTTAATTCCGCTTACATTTTCAGTGCTTGCCACACTCCTAAAAGGGCAGCAGCCTACCAATACCAAGCAAAATCTTAGCTGCAGGGTAGGATACCCAGATCGAAATGGCCAAATCAACAAGTTAAAAAATATGTACTTACAGCCCACTCAGTTGTGTTCTGTTGCCTTGGAAGATGCTGGTTCAGTGGAAGGTTAGAAGTACTGAAAATGCCTGACAGCCCCTTTTAACTTTACTTGTTCAGGTAGGGTAGGGAAGAATGATTGGCCCTACCAAACTCCTGATTTCAGCTGACCAATGAATAATTCCGGGAGCCAACACTAGCCAATCCTGACCACACAACAAACTTACAACCAATAACCTGACACCAAGACAAATCTGCTGATTTGCTAGAGGAAAGGGGGGGGGGGGGGGGGAGTAATAGAGAGAAGAAGGGGGGATGCTATTCAACAAGAAAGAGGCCTGCAAGACTGTTGAATAAGACTCCCTGTAGCAAGCTCTGAAGTGTTTATTACATGACTGTTCCACTGGACATACTGACTACAAGGACTCAGGCCATGAATAGAGAGGACTCTGATGTAGCCAACAAAGGGACTGTTAATGAGATGGAATCTGGGGGGGAGGGGGGGGGGGGGGGGGCTAGCTCTAGGACTATAGGTCTATGTGTAATACCACTTACCTATACCATCACAATTAAGTTGCCAAGTCTTCTAGCTCAGGGAGACATGTTGGACACTTCAGGTGAGGGATGGTGCAACAGTACCTAGGCCTCACTTGTTTACCAGGCTTCCCAGTCCACTGAGACACTCAAGGACACCTAAGCTAAGAGAAGTGACAATTCACATATGGATTGGTTGCCAATGCTCCAAACTCACTCACGAGACATGCTGGACACCAAAAGGAAGAAAAGGGCCCGGCGCCTGCCGGCTGCCAACACAGACCCCAATGGGCCTCCCTAGCTAAAGTCTCAAGTGGATTAAAAGAATCCTCAGCCAACAACCACAGGCATCCAAACAGACTGAGAAGTTGTTTGTTTGGACACAACACTGTAACACTGTTAGGTTGTCAAAGAAACCTAACTTTGTCTTTGGAATTGCTCAACTAAGCAAATCATGAAGTCTAACCAAGCTGAACAGTTCTTTTTAGAAGGGGGGGGGGGGGGGAGAGGGGGATTGTAGTTCAAACATTATAGTGCGCAAAGTGCACACTATAACATAAGTATTTTAAAAAACAAATTCATTAGGAAAAAGAAAGAAAAGCACACACACACACACACGCGTTATGCGCACACGTTAAATCCTGTTCCGCTTTTCGTAAGAGTAGGCCATTGTGTGCCGGTGGGAACAGATGACAAAATTTACAAAACCGCATACACACGGGGACTGGGTGTAAAAAAGCACATAAGTGCTTATTCCATTATCCTCGATATAAAAGAATAAAAGAAAACACACACACACACACACACATATATATATATATATATATAAATCCAGGATTGCAATTTTTTGCTTGTTTCACTACCTCGTTCTACTTGGTTTAAAAGATTCTGCGTTGGCATTGATTGCAAGTGAAAGTGACCTCAGAATTATGAAGAAAGTTTAAGTAACCAGTGGCATAGTAATCCTACAGTAAGAATTGCCATATTTATTAAAACTAATGCAAGGTAAATCTTGACCCTCCTTTTTTCTTAAAGATGTAACCTTATCATATTCTCTTGCGCAGCATCCACACCCCCATCCCCCTGGTAAAAAAAAGAACCTGTTAAAAGATGAATGTATGATTTTGCTTGCATTGTATCATTCTTTTGCAAAGCATCGTCTCAAAATCATGGTAAATTAACCGTTAAGTAGCATGACTTAAAGAACAGGAACTGGTTGCAGGAAACTGTGGAGGGCCACAGGGGCGACATGTACTGCTGCGACACCAACAACTGTAACGTGGCCTCCAAGGTGCCTCAGCTGCCCCCACCCCAGATCTGTTACAAAAACTCCCACCACTGGAACCACCTCTTGCTCCCACAAGGCATAGGTCCATACGGTTTGTAGACTTGTTGTTCACAAGCGTGGCCAGGACTAGTGCACTCCTTTTTCTGATTATCCTCTTGTTGTGTTTAGCGGACTGTTGCACATGCTAGTTTGTGTTTATTTTTAACATGGAGCAGAAGAGCTAAGTGCTGAGAGAGTTTTACTTGTCATCAGAAGTAGTCAGAGGTCACAGGTTTGGGTTGTCTCTGAGCTGTCCATTTGCAGGAACTTTTCCTCTGATGGTAACGTTGGTTTTGACTCCATATTCCTGCTCGTCCTTTGCATGAGACTACAAACTGTCCCCTCTGCTGTTTTGGAGATCATCGTCAAACGTGACGAACAAAACATATATATATATACAAACTGAGGTTCTGTGTGTGATCACATGCATATAACATCTTGCACACCTGTTGAAAACTCTTTCTTCTTTTCTTGGAAGGTGAAGCAGGTGTGGAAATGTGTATAACAGAAACATGCCCATAATGCAGTTTGTGAGGAGTAAACCCAATATCAAAATGATCCACTGTGGAGAAGGATAGGCTGTACCAGGTTCAACTTGCTCAAGACATACTGCATAAGGGCCTCATTCTGTACCCCATTGGTGCCTTGAGAACTGAAGGGAGGACTAAAGGAAGAATAGAAAAAAAAACAACTTTTTTCTGATCATTGTAGACATTTGTTGAGTTTAGTGATGTACGAGTTACACGCTTACTTGTTTATAGCCTTTGCACATTTATGGGTTTTTTTCTGCAAATGATAAATGTTGCATGTGGTGCTTTAAATGTGTAGAATCTTTTGTTTCAGCACATGGAAAATATGATGAGGAGTGTCTGATATGTTTTTGTATCTGTAACTGTGAACAATGGCCCAGGCCAAAAGCTGAGTCAGTTATTATTGATGTCAGCTAATTGCCCAGGCCTACATTAAAACGTTGTTATGTTGTAAAATGTTGTGTTGAGATTGCCTTCAGCCATGTCAAGCTCTTAACATAACAACCCGCACTCTCCTTTGTTAAAGGAGAAAAAAAATCCTCTGAAGTCGGAGTATGGCTGCCTATATGGCGAGGTGCTTGAAAAGAGTCATACACGCGAACTTCTCATCCAGTGTGTACTTCCTATCTCACAGAGATTCCCAGGTGGGATGAGTGAGGCAGAGTGCATGTTCTGGGTGACCCCCAGGGTGTAAAGCTGGGGAACGCACAACACAACAACAACAACAACTGTGAACAAGATTGTAATGTAGAGGGTTTGTTAAAATTTCATGGTCTACATTTTGTGTTTTAACAGGTACGTATGCCATGTGTAAGGACCCAGATTCTTGGTGCATTCGATCTCGTCCTCTCAACTCCAGCGGTGTGATGACTGTGTATGATTGTGATAATCAGCATCTCTGCCAGTATTTCAACATGACATCGGGCTCTTCTTTTGTCTGCAGAAATGTATGTATGCTTTACTTCTCTTTTTTCATTAGTGTATTCAAACATAGTATACTCTTTTTCTCATCAAATGCCCTGGCTCATTGGTAAGTGCAATAGGGAATGGGGTGTCAGCTTGAATGTTGTAGGTTTAATCTCTATCATAGGTTTAAATTTGTAGGATTTTTTAGGCTCTGACCAGTTCCTGCCTAAAGGCAAGTGCATTGCAGACTGAGAGGGAGACAATATGATTTCCCCCATGTAGATGCAGGGGGCCTGTCAGTATAAATATCCCCACTTTCTGGAAAATCTGTGCTAGGAATTCCCTCTTTCCTATCCCTCTCTTTGTTTCTATCTGGGTTTCTTTTCTTTCTGTCATCTCCTTCTTGTTTGTTTTCTGCCTTCTTGGTCCATTCTCCAGCAGATGCACTGGGCCTGACTTGTCAGGCGCTTTTCAGCAGCACAATGCATTTTTGCTCAAATGACAGAGAACAATAGTTGCTAAGCGTTCTGATAGAAAGCATGCATGCAGAATGGGCATATATATATGTATGAGAAAAACTACGTATACTTGGCCATTTACAGGTGACACAGAGTCATGGGAAAGAGGAGCTGTGCTGCTGTTCCATTCGCAAGTGCTTCCGGGAGCAGTCCCATTCCATGCAGCATCTTTGCAACCAATTGGCTAGGAACAGGAATCTAAGGAGTGAAGAAGCTGCATGAGGCGCACATGTGGGTGCATTTGGCCTTTCAGTAGTGACAGGATGTCGGAGAGGAGCTGGTGATGATCGGCTTGATGTACCAGGTCAGACCTGCTCAAGCTAGCAATCTCACCTACCTAGCAGCGAATCAGAGGATGACGCATTGCGACAGCGTGTGATGTGGTGAGATTTGATTGCGCTGTAGTCGTTTTGTGGTTGAATGACACGTTTGATATGTAAGTAGAACTGACAGAAGGAAAGAGAAATTATGGTTTGATGATAGATTGTCTGATTTGTTGTTGAAAGCTAGTATGGTGTTTTGTCGGGAAGGAAGAGGAAGGAATTATGGTTGGTGTGTGTTGATTGTGAGTGTTGTGTTTGTCTGGAGTGCATGGTGAGTGATGTGAGTGTGTGTGTGTGTGTGTGTGTGTGTGTGTGAGTGAGTGTGCATGTGTGTCTATGTGAATAAGAGTAACTTGGTTCATATCTGCTTCTCTGTGTGTTTGTGTGTGAGTGTCTTCAATTCAATTTAACGTCTGTTCACTCTTAGTGATATTAGGTGTGTGAGTGTGTGTGTGTGTGTGTGAAAAAATACTAATGTAGTAAAATAAGTGCAAGTGCAATAATATTTTCTGTGGTTATTGTAAGATGGTTGTATGGTTATCTTTTATAAGATGGATAAGTTCTTGGTTCTTTGTTCCAACCTGTGACATATTTTTGTAATTTTTATGAGTATCAAATGTGATAGTATTTTGGTGCAGTTATTTTGTGAGCACCCCTTTATGTATCTGAATAATGATTGATCATGAATATACCTTTTCTTTGTATACATTGACGTATGGAAAAATTAATTTTTGAAACAGCCTTTTTGCAAGTTTGAAATTTGTGTCCCTCGCTAATGTACTGAAGAAGGAATGCATCTCATTTGAGACTGAATAATGAAAAAACTAGACAATTTCAGATGTTTAATCCTAGATTGATTCCAGTTTGAATTATTTAAATGTAAAATCTTCGTTGAACTCGTCACCACTATTGCTGGCATTGGCTGTGGAATATAGTAGTTTTAATGGGATGTATGCAAGGACAGTATTCATATTCATAATCCTGTTGGTCTAGATCAACATAGGGGGGATGTGATGTCAGACATGCTTGCAGCTGCCTGGCAAAGATCAGAATGGAGACTCCTGGTGAAAATCTGCTGAGATGTCCAGTCCCCTCAATAACCAAATTGGCCAGGGGATGGAGTGAGTGAAGGAATATTGGGAAAAAAGTTACTGTGATAAAGTTGAGCATGGACGTAGTTGTGTACACACAAATATATAATATACATAGTTGCAAGGCATGTAACCTTAACGGAGCTGAAAACTTAAGTCTCATTTTTGTGTATATTTGTGAGACAAAGTCTCTCTGTGTTAGGTGATTTATACATGTGTATATCAGCATTTATGTATGTAGTTTTGTGTGTACTGTGATTGGTAATAGATAACGCTTAACTGTTTTATTGAAAGCAGTCCACCTGTGATTCATCTTTTCTTTTTCTTTTTTTCTTTTTAAAATTTTTTTTTATTTGCTTGGAGCCTGTGATTTTGGAATGTGATTGAATGCATTTTATTGGTATTCATGAGAAACATATCAAGATGTGAAATATTCATAGAAAAGTCATATTGTTGGTTCTGTGTGTTATGTGAAGATATATATCACTGTTATACAGTTAGCCAGGGAGTGAAGGGGCATAGTGAAGGGGAAAAGGGGGTGGGGTAGGGGAGAGAATTGGGTAATATATTTCACATTCAGGCCATTTTTAGATAAAGCTGAGAGGTCAAAGTAGACAAACACAAAGTTGACCTTGACCCACTTTAATTGGGGGGTGGGGGTGAAAGGGGGGAAGGGGGGAGGCAGGAGATTCCCAGATGAATTAGGAAAATAAATGGTTTTTATTTTTTTAAGGGAAACGTTTTCACATCCTGTGAGACAGGCTGTCAACATTTCACTGCTGCATGATTTAAGTAGATCTATGTGTGCATTAGGTCCTTTCATTTGTTCATACTTTGTGTGTGTTTGTTTGCATCAGTCCCAAGTCTGCAAATCCCTGCTAGAGGCACACTTTTTAATTAAGAGTGGCTGCTGCTGCATCTGGTCAGTTGCATCATGTGATAATTCATTTTGTGCAGAGACTTTGTCGCAAAGAAAGTCTGATGAGGCCTTGGTCTTTTTTTTTTTTTTTTTTTTCAAAGAAAAGAAGCCAAGCAACAGCACAGAATACTGGGTTGTTTTTTTAACAGTCTAAGAGATTGTGAGTCTCTACCCCCTTCGTCTTCCCCACTCCAGAATGCTTCTCAGTCCTATTGCTTTTCCTTTTTGTTTTCAGAGTCTGTTATTTTCTGTAACTGTAGATTTGGCGTTGTATATTATTGTACCATATCAAATAAATGCAACTTTAGTCTACTGTTTTGTTCTGTTGGCCAGATAAGTTTGGAAGTGTTCATTAGAAAGATGAAATTTGTGACCTCCTAATCGGATGATGATGATACTATGTGGTAGATGACTTTATGTTGTTTCTTTATCATGCTTTTCAGATATAATTTTTTTATTTTTGGTTTCTTCCATGTACTTTTAAGGTCTTCTTTTGTTTATTTCTTGGTCATGCTTTGAAGGAAATCTAATTTCTGTGTTTCTTGATTATGTGGTTAGAAAAGAATATTTGTTAGATCTGATTTTCTTTTTCTTTTTTGTTGATTATTTTTTAGATTTAATTTTTTGTTTCTTGATAATGTTTTCAAGAAGATCTGATTTCTTTGATTTGTTTTTGTTGGTGCGTACGTGTGCGCGTGCATGAGTGTTTTAATGCTTTTAAGAAGATCTGATTTCATATTTTTTAAAAGCCCAGAGAAACAGAAGTATGTCTGGCGACGTTTTAAAGCTTATTTTCTTTTGTGCTATTTGGAGGTGCTCAGATTTTTCTTTAGCCATTTGTCAAAAATTTGTCATACAAGGAGCCAAATATACACAAATACTGTTGTCCAAATGCTGCTTTATGAAAACCATACTCATATAATTTTTCTTTTCTTGTTTTCCTTCCTCCTTCCCTGTCCCCTTTTCTCCATTCTAAAACCACAGTGTTTGTTGATGTGAATTTTATCAAATAGTCCCCCATGTTCTGTTTTTTAAGTATACTCTGTGATTGTAATATTTTGATACTCTGTCATCTTTGTTTTCTTATGAGTATTAAAGTTCATCAATCAGCCAGTTGATGAAATTTATCAGTCTATCATTACTACCTGCATTAATTAAGCTTTTTATTGATTTTACTTGTTCATCTAAAACACTGACTGAGAAAAGGCAACTACATAAAGTTTTGAAAGCTTTGGTTAGGTTGTTTTTTCCCCCAAACGAAAGCAGCAAGGCTTGAAGAAGTAAGAGCAATTTTTGAAAAGATGTTTGAAAGAAAAGCTGTGATACACAGTGTGGGTTGTGACTTAACAGTAGTCATGCAATTTCATTCTGTTTGTGAGGATCTGAATTTATTTTTTGTGCTATGATTATTTTGTTGTTTAAAATCATGTATGAAAAGATCAATACATTTTTTATTTGTGATGATTAAAGTAAAACAGGGAGGCCAGAGTGCTTAATTAAAAAAATTTTTTTTTCCTTGGTTTTGCTTTGTTTTTTTGGTTTATTTCTTTATGTTTTGTTTTTGTTGGTTTGTTTTTGCTTTGTTTTTCTCTTGGTGCATTGCTTTTTCAGCTCTGGTTATTCAAGTTTGAAAGTTGAAAATTGTTCTGAAGATCCCTTTTGAATAGGAAGAAAGAATCACTACAAGAGTTTATAGTATGTTCTTTTGAGCCAGAAGGCCCATAGAGCCGGAGCTTATCCCGGTTTCTGTAGCGTTAAGCGAACTGATGGTTTTTCCCCACCCCTGTGACAGGACGCTAGTCTGTCGCCAGATACTTCCCCGGCAGAGCTGGTACCCACTTGTACACCTGGGTGGAGTGAGGAAAATAGGAGTAAAGTGTCTTTCCCAAGGACACAACACCGAGCCGAGCGGGGATCGAACCCGCGACCTCTGGATCACGAGTTAACCGCCTAAACCACTCGACCACGGTGCCTCCTTCACAAGAGTTTATAACTTTTCTTTAATGATTATGGAAAAAGGGGCACAGATTTTTATTTCCTTTTTTTTCAATGGGAAATACAGTTTGACAGTTTCAATAATATTACTTTATGAAAACAATTCAGTCAATGATTTTGAAATGCAGACTAGCGTAATTGCAGCTTAAGTCATTTAAAATTTTAAAAGGCTGTTGTTGTATTGATCTATGTGTTTGAATAATATGTATTTGATAACACTGTAGTATTTGTTGGGTATTCCTTGTATTTTCAGTATGGTTATTCTGAAAAGCATTGCTGTTGTATTTGTTTGGATATTTGCAGTTCTGTGTGGTGCAATATTTTACTGAAACTTATATTTTTGTGAGATACCAATGTTTTCAAAAATAAACCAATTGTATTTTATTCATCTGAGGTAAATTTTGTGCTCATGTGAAGTATTTTTGCCTCTTTAAAGGTGATTATTCATATTATGTATTTTTTGGGGGTAATAATCTCTTCGTTTTCTCTGTTGTCAGTTTTATCTGTATGTCATTTTTTTAAACTGTGAAGTTTGTTGTAAATAGACTTGCTATTGTTTCAGTTGCAGCTATACTTTGAGCATATGGATAATATTACTTACAAGTAAGCATATTCTGTATAATAGAAACTATTATGTGTAGTTGATGGATGGAGGTGATGTGGCAGGAGGTTGGGTGTGTTGTGGGGGGGGGGGGGGGGGGGGGGGGGGGGGTGATGAATCAGAAATGTGTGTTTATTCATATTTTTGAATTTTTGTCATGACTGCAAAAATGGGAGTTGTGCATGAAATCTTTCGCTGTGACTGAAAATGTTTTGAAGTTTCTTTTGTGAAAATAGGAATTTGTTTAGCAGTGATGCTGATAATTGTATAATTCAGAAAACAAAGAGTATAATCATTTCTCCACCCAGACAAGTTCAGCAGGCAGAAAAGTAATTTCTAGCTTGGATCACCAAGGTCAATCTTATTAGTTATGAACTCTCTGCCTTCTCAGCTTGCTTGAATTATCAGGGGTGGAGGTTGGGGGGAGCTAACAGAGATTCTTGGATAAGGTTGTATGATTTCCCTGAAGTCGGAATGTGGCTACCTCAATGGTGGGTAAAAATGGTCGCATACGCAAAATCTCACCATTGGTGAACCTCGGAGCTGTAGCCGAGGAATGGAAAACAAACAGAAAACAAGGTTGTATGTTTTACTTAAAATATCATTGTTTTATAATGTTGTACTCCATACTTTGACTGTAGACTCTATAAGAGACTCATTATTCTATCGTATGAAATGGGAGAGTCAGGGTGTTGTCTTACAATGTTGTGTTAACCAGTATGATAAAAATGATTGGGGTTTCTTCTTCTTCTTTGTTGAACGCTCAGACAGCAAATATTGTCTGTGATATGAGTGAAGCGTTGTGCTGCCGTTAAGCGCCTGACAAGTCAGGCCCAGCGCTTCCCACTTTGGCGTGAATGGGTTTTTTATCTTCATGGCAATAAGTTGTAAATGCTCATAGCGTTGGAAGATAAGTTGTAAATGCTCATAGCGTTGATATTCAAAGTCACCTCTAAAATATCTTTTTTTTTTGAGAGTGAATGTTTGATTGCGCAGATTCAAGTCATCTTCGTTGCATGCTGTTGATGTCAAACAGCATTACCAGCTTCTTCTGTGTTCTCTCCCCTTTCTTTCAATATTTTTGTTTCTGCTTTTTTTTTTTCCCTTCCAAATCTCATCTAATCTGCTTAGCCATCTCCAGTCTTTTCATTGTTTTATTGTCTGTTTTAATCTCTGTCCAAGTTTATTTTGTTCAGTGATTCTAACATGTTCAGGATTGTTGTGAGTTAAGAAATGTGCAAGTACATTTAGATCACTTTACATGCCGTCTGATATGATACTTTGTCATTTCCTCATTAGTTTAGTGAACATATGGATGATGATGTTGGAGTGGGAGAGTCTTTGTGAGTGCGTGCCTGTTCAGATTCATTTGAAGTCTCTTCAAAAGTTGTCACTGGTAAAATTAGACAAAAATGTGTGTGTGTGTGTGTGAGAGTGTGTGAT
The DNA here is from genome assembly GCA_028751875.1 of Rapana venosa. Taxonomy (NCBI): domain Eukaryota; kingdom Metazoa; phylum Mollusca; class Gastropoda; order Neogastropoda; family Muricidae; genus Rapana; species Rapana venosa. The sequence continues at coordinate 51,596,721 of CM054136.1, forward strand.
GTGAAAATGAGATTTCTCTGAACTTGTGAAAGATCATTTATATGTAATTGCTCATGTCTGTACTTTTGCTGTTTGCTCCATCATGGTTATATCAACCCATCTTAAGCGTGATATCTTTTTGCTGCAAACGCTTGTGTGTACTGAAGCAACATACTTATGTGCACAATGTGCATGTTTTTACACACTCATCAGGTCAAAACCACAGGTATGGAAGTAGTCAAGGTTTGTCTAGCATTTGTCGAAAGCCTTAGTATTCTCTTCAAGTCTGTTAGGATGTTAGACAGCTCAGAAAACTTGTAACCACTGAAGGATAGCTTGCAAACCTGTACTCCTTCTCAAACTTTTGCTCAAAATAACTTATGCTTGAGAGATGCTTGTCATTCTGCTCAATGTCTACAATATATATATACAATGAAACATATATTCAATGACATTGGAAAACGAACGTTTACTGAAATGTCTTGCACTGACTGGTCTGTAACAGAGGACCTATGTTGGATTTAGTAGATGGCGCTTGTTTCCTCAGTTTGTTTGTTCAGCATCTTTATTTCCTTTTCTTTATGTGTTGTTTTAAAAGTGGAATTCATGCCTTCATTTTTATCTTATTTTGATGACAAGGACTTTAGGATCTCTTGAGTAGTGAACTCTTTGGCCATAACTAAAGAAAAAAGACTTAAACACTATCTCTACGTTAATGGAGAGAACCCGCTTTCCCACTACATGTGCACATTTGTATGCTACCGAAACCCAGTAGTGGGCGATGTGGAGGGAAGGGTTAGCATTTGGCTGGTTACCCTGTAACGGGTTACCTGTAGGAAAAAGTTTACTCTATCCCTACGTTAAGGGAGAGAACCTGTCTTTACCAGCACACGTGCACTGTGCACATTAATTGTATGCTACCGTAACCAGTAGTGGGTGATACGTAGGGAAGGGTTAGTAGATGGTTGGATGCCAAAAGCGGATTACCCGTAGGGAAAATTTTAAAGGTATGTCGATTCCACAAATGGCGAAGGAGTTGTACGTTTCAACTGTAAAGATCACATGTTGTGGGTCCAGTTGTATGTTTCAACTGTAAAGATCACATGTTGTGGGTCCTCATACCATGTAGTACTAAGGTGGTCAGAAAGATGTAGAACAAAGCAAAGTGTGTGTACTTTATTTTTCAGTGTGAACACATGTTTTCAGTTGTCATTTCTGTCCTGCTTATTTTCACCTGTATGAGATTTGTGGTGTGTTTCATCTTTTTAGAAAATATACTGTGGTACATTAGCCTTGAATCATGGCACTGAGGAGGTGATGCTTCAAGTTAGAAAGTCTTGGAAATAATTATATAGAAATACTGTTATTCACAGTGGTTTCAGTAAGGTCTTTAAAAGAAAAAAAAGACAGGCAATGGCAGTGTCAGGGAAACTGTTTTCACTTAGCAATGCAGTTGCTGTTACTTTATCTTTAAAGTAATAGCGCAGTGTGTAAAGTTGTTGCTTCTTTCTTTTTAGAAATATACCATTTACACAATTTTCTTCTAAATAGTGAGGAACAGTGTAGTTTTGATCTCATTTCAATGCATTTGTGACAGTATGAGAAAAATGACTCACAGCAGCAGAGGTGGTTGATTTTGTTTCACATTTCCTCTTGATTACCTCTTCTAAGTTTACTTTTGGCTACAGATAACTGTAGCCCCCATGTCTTCCATTTTCATCTCTTATATTTATTTTCTCTTGTGATGCAACAGATGTTTATTTATTTTTTTTTTAGCCAAAGTGTTCAACACCTTTGGGTCTTTGACTAACATTTGAGACCAGCGTTAGGGCAAGAGTCTCCAGAAACAAGCCTGTTTAAGATGTACGTTTTCTCTCGGTGCAAAAAAGTGAAGGGAGAGTATGACTGACAAAGAGGAAGGATTACTGCATAGGATACAGTTGTGTTGGTGGTTTGTGTGAAGATTTTTGATCGTGGTGTGCATGTGTTTTTGTGACTGTATTCTGTGAAGAGGAACCGACATGTGAAACCTTGAGATCAGGGAAAATGTTTTTCTGTGCGCGTGATTTACAAGTTCATGACATGTAGACAAGGACTTCCATGCGACAGTATACTTCAATTGATTTATCTATATAGATGTGTTCTGGGCACTAGACAGGACTGTTCCTTTACTGTATAATCATGTGTAGTCTCTGTTTCTTGCTGAATGTCTTGCCAGCGTGGTTTTAATACAGCTTGGTTTCTTTTTTTTTAAGCTTCCTGTAAGGACTTGTGATGTATGGTGGGATCAAATGTTTTGCATTTTTAGAAAGTGTGACTGACTTTTAATGAAACTTAATTTAAAAAAAAAAAAGTCAGAATGTTTTACATTGAGTGACGTGGACGGGGGGGGGGGGGGGGGGGGGGTAAGGTTGTTCATATATTGAAATATATATATTGATGTTCTGTTGAAAAAAACAACCCAAACAAACCATTTCTGTACATTGACTTAATCTTTCAATTCAAAGCATGGATTCATACTGAAGTTGAAAACAGGGTGAGTGAGATTGGTCTGTTTTGAAAAGGGAGACAAGAGACAATAAACTGGAACTTGTCAAAAGAGCGCAATACAGAATTGCTACAGTTGTTGTACTTAAATGATGTGCAATATGGAACCGATACAGTTGACAGTACTTGACAATGTGCAATATGGAACTGATATAGTGATGGTATCAAACAATGTGCAATATGGTGTTGATACAGTGATTGTACCAGTGTGCAATAGGGTGTTGATTACTGTGATGGAATCAATGTGCAATATGGAGTTGACACAGTGAAAGTACCGAACAGTGTGTAATATGGAGTTGATACAGTGATGGTATTGAACAACGTGAAACTTGTACAGTGATAGAACTTGACATATCTTAGATATCATATAGCAAGATCGTGAAATGTATTGTGGTGACTTCATGTTCAAATACACATCAGCATTCAAAGATCCACAGAGTTTTGTTATCGTTTTCATGTTTGTCTTCCTTTGCATTTTCCCTTCCCTGTTTCTCTTTCTCTGTATAAGTGTGTGTGTGTGTGTTGTCGTTGTCTTCAATTTAACGTCTGTTCACTCTAAGTGTGTGTGTGTGTGAGTGTGTGTGTGTTCGCGTGCGTGCCTGTGTGATGTATTCTTTGCCATGTGTGTATTTTGTTGAATGTGATTGTAATGACTGTACTTGGAAATTTACAGTTTTGCAAGGTTTTGTTGTTGATTTTGGGTGCATTCATACACAGCACCTAACCTCTGTTTATAGTCTCATCCAGACTTTCAGGGGAGTGGACTTGGTACTGATGTTAGCTCCAGGGTAAAAGTCCTCTCTAACAGGCTTCTCATGGAGGTTTGAACTTGTGCCATCAGATTGTGAGCTCCATGCTCTTCTAACCACTAGGCTATCCCTCCCCCTAATGTTGTTTAACATAAATATGTACATTCCTACCCCCCCCCCCCCCCCCCCCCCCCCCCCCCCCCCTATCTCTCTCTCTCTCTCTGAATTTATGATGAACCTTCTCTTCCTCCTCCTTCTTCTCTCTCTGTCTGTCTGTGTCTCTCTCCCACTCTCTCTCTCTTTCTCTCCTTTAAATTAAAAAAAAAAAGCCCAACCAACCAACCAATCAACAGTACATGAATCTACAAGACAATTTGTTTTAAACCATTGGTATATTATGGGGTTACAAATCTGAAAAGCGGGCACAATATAAAACACTGTCTACACCTATAAACATTGAAGGCTTCAGAAGACAAAAACAAAAAGTTCACACAATGCATGGGGGAAAAAAAAGTATCCAAAAAGTGTCCAAACAAGAGGTCCACGAAGTGTTTGGAAAATGACATCAAACAAGAAATTTCTGATAGGATTATTGATGACAACAAATAATGACGCAAAGAAAGGGCTTTCAGCAGTAAATATTGATGCATATGAAAAAGGTGGTGAGATAGCTGCAGAGGATTAGAAATGGCACCATTGATATATTTCTGAAATATTAAAGAATGGTTGCAAATAGGAGGGTTGTGCATTTCACACATTCATGCGCGCATAGGCAGACCACTTTGGAAAGAGAAACATTAGTCGTGACAAACTTTTTGTTTGATATCATAGATGTATAGTCACTGAGTTTACAGTAACAAAAATATAGATCCTGGTACCCTGAGAAAGGAAATAAAGTAACAGTTCTCAGGGTTTTTATTTTTCATATTTCATTGAAAAAGCAAATTTTGGTTCTCGAACAAAGAGTGGCAAGAGATAGATATGTATAGAAGGTTCAGTATCAATTCAAATATATATATATGTATATATATATATATATATATATAAACAAACAAATTGCCCTCTTCATCCTTACCTATTTACTCGACGTGGTAGTTTTTGGCTGGTCATGTTCTCAAAACAGTGGATTTTCTGACCAAATGTTGTGCAAGTTAACTATCTCTTCCTTAACCATACTACATCAAATAGTCCTATCTATCTATCCTAGCTAATGCCTGTGTCAGTTAGAAAGCGAATAGTTTCATCCTCACCTTCTCTCTCTCTATTCTAGCAACCATTTTAATAAATAAACCATGAAGTACACGTCAGCAAAGAAACATGCTATAGGTGGTTAACAAATTCTGCTGGAGACATGTGTCGTCTTCAAAGCTCTAAAACAAGTCAAGGATGGAAGTGAAAACTTTAGATGGCTGTACACGAGAAATGTTGCTTATGTCGAGGTGTAAAAGCTTGCTGAATGAAACTGCTTTTTGATTAACTAACTCTGATAATGAAGGAAGAAAGGGGCAGAAATGACACAAGTTCTATTCTCTTCTTTCAATTTTAGACATAGAAATTCCTCTAAACAGAAAACTGCACATTAATGAAATTCATTCCTATCTTCTCCTCAAATATGACGAGATGAGCAACGATAACTTTTTTTTTTTTTTTTAACAAAACAAATATATGAAAAAAGAAAAGCACAGGTAAAATTTGTTAAAAGATGCATACACATACACAACACATGAAGAAATACAACACTTTACACTGATTCCTCAAACACACATAGAGGTCTCGAGTCCACATAATAATGATATTTAAAAAAAGCCAGAGCATAAGTAACAATGAAGGCCAATTTGATAACCAGGAGGCAAAAATAGAAATCTATATAATTACATCTTGGATAGTAAACCAAACCAACAGTATGCCATTCTGTGATAACAAGACAAAAAGGAAGTACAAAAAAGTATGACTTGCAGAGTAAACCAGACCACAAGACATAAGTACAAAAAAGTATCGTTATTTCAAAACAATGTCTGGAAGAGAGAGAAAAACAGAACACTCTCTTGGTAGAACGGAATGAATAAGAAGAAAGGAAGGAAGGAAGAAGGAAACAAAACAAGAAGGCCATTCTTTTCTTCTCCCCCTATTGTTTACATAAAAACGCACTCTTTTCTACTCAATGCAAAGTAGTATTCTAAAAATGGAGGCTGGAAAAGATTGATGCTTCTACAACTCAATATATCTTCACATTTTTAAAAATATTTCCAAACCTTGCCTGGTTATGCTGTTCAATTCATCCAGAGTGTAATACTAATACCTAAGGACAGGAGTATGATCTTATTTGTACACTCTCTGTCACTGTTGTTGCCTGAAAGTGGACCGACCATGTCTTGCCTAATTCCACTGCTGTCTGTCTCTGTCTAAGGATTAAACTTACAAGGCCCAAGTCATACCGAATATTTCATAAGCATGACCCCGATACCCCATGTAAGTCCACATTTCTAAACTGGAGCATAGTATCCCCATTGATCCCAAGTGGGTAGTTTTTTTTTAACAAGTTGAAAACAATCATGGTGTTGGCTGATTGTTTCCATAACTCACAGATAGACAAGACTGATCACAACTCCTTGCTATATCCTCCAAGATGGACCCCAACTGATCTAATTATGGTCAAACTGGGACTTGAGTGACAGGGGGTTGAAACTGATAAAAATTACTTGCATTCTTAAACAAACAAAACAAACATGCTCTAGGCACAAGAGGTTAAAGAAAGTGTCAACAGATGCATACAGTACTCATCATCCTTCTAGGCATTGAGTACAGATTTTATGCCTTACTGCTGTTTCTCAAATGTTGCATAAGCAGAATAATTCAAAAGTAAACTGAAAATCTTCAAAAGAAGTGAGGGAGAGAAAAACACATCTCCTCATTGCACACAGTGAAAAGCACGCCATCAACGATGAGAATTACACACAGATTTGCACTATTCACACACAATCATGATTCCAATGAATCAAATCCTTGCTTTGAATGTTTAAGTAATAGACATTCTAACAGGAAAGAGATGATAACACAGTTAATAGCCAACAGTTTACACAGTCTAAGCATTCCATGTTAACTTTTCACAAAGTGGAACACCACCACACCGCAAACACAAATCCATAGTAAGCCTTCTATATCGCTCTAGAGCAACGCTGAATGCTGATACAACTACAGCTACCAGTTCTTACTTTGGTGTACAACAAATCCTCACATTTGTCAGTTCTGAGCCAACACAATATTTGAACAATATTAGAATTTGCATGATATACAAAACAGCATTAAGTAAAAAATAATATGCTCTGTAGACAACAGTTTTGTTTTTTTTACACGGCAGGTACACTCATTTGTGGATCAAAAAGTGCCAACTCCATAGCATTCACCCGTGTGTATTGTTTAATTAACAGGACCCTTCTTTGTTGTTGTTGATGTTTGCAAACAAAGGTGACTGAGCACAGATTTATACTGTTAAGAAACCTGCTGTAGATTTATACTTAACAAGTCATCATGAAATTTGTCACAAATTGATATACTTTCATTATGAAATTTGTTGCAGAGTAAAACTTTTGGCCAGATAAGCACAAAACAACCAGTTCTTTTCTTCTGGATGCTTGCCATGAATGAATTCTGATCAAATTAAGGATCACACTTTTCAAAATCAGCTAGAGCTGCTTTTTGAGCAAGAAAGGATCAAACAGTAGCATCTTTAGAACTGGTTTCTTTACCATGGATTTAGCAAGATTAAAAAAAAGAAAAAGTCCAAATTGTCCGGATGGACGTAACAGAATGAAGCACTTTTATCAATCACCCTGAACAAACAATAAAACCGTGAACAAAATTGTCAAACCCTGATACTGAGGGGGAGATAATGGGACACTCAGACAAGCAAAAAGAGTCAATACATTCCCTTTCATTCTGGATGACATGCAGGCTTTGTGATGAAGATGACAGCATGACACACGTCACTGGCAGATGGAAAAAAATCATCTCAGTTTCACTGTGATGAAGGCTTTTCTTGTACCCATTTCATTCTCAAGGTCTTCTTCCACAATCGTTTGATGTACTGATGGCTTGTCTCATTTCACTTTGACTCTTGTGCTTCCGTGACCATTGCAAACCTAGAACAGACATGAATCGATTTTCAATTTCAGCTAATGGTTGATTAAGTACAGTCTGAAGAGATTACAGGCATATGCACAAACATGCACAACAACACATGCGCACATTTGTGCACACACATGGACACAATCATGAAAACACATGCATGAATATAACCATGCACACAAACCTCAAACTCACATTTTCTTTTGTCAAACTCTCACCCCCACCCTTAAAATGGTTCAGGTAAAGATGTCCCATATCCTATGTAGACATAGGGGAGCGAGGCATAAGAGACTTCAGCTTTTCCAGGGGCCAGCATATCGAGGGCAGCGCCCATCTCCTCCCTCACTGCTTTACCTTCCCTGACCCTAAAGAGGCAGGTACCCATTTACAGCTGGGTGAACTGTACTGAAGCCAAGGCGCGCAAGCGGCCACCCATCCAACTGGTAACCACGCTCGATACTGCTTAACATTGGCTGGAGGAAAGTGAGTGCTCTGACCACTGAGCTATCCTGTCCCCACCCCTTAACCATCACTAAATCTTAGATCGCTTTTAGGCAAAAACAGTCATAATTATACACAAAAATCTCATCGCTGGCAAACCTCGAGCTCTAGCCAAGGAACAGGGGAAACAACCCCCCCTCCCTCCTTCTCCCAATGAGACACTCCTTCCAGATGAATTTTTTCCCATGGAGTTAACATCAGTACTGACTCCACTGCCCTGAAAGTCCTTCAGATGAGACCATAAACCGAGCTACATCCTGTCTGTGTGTAAAAACGCAGCAGATCATCTTGCACACACATTAAAAACCCATTCCGCCTTTCAGAAGAATAGGCCATTGTGTTCTAGTAGGAATGGATGATAAATTTATATATAAAAAAAAAAGCATGCACATGAGTGTCAGTCATGTTTAGACATCATCCCCGAAGTCAGAATGTAGGTATCTTAATGCTGGGAAGAGAATCACATATGCAAAATCTCACCATCGGTGAACCCTTGGAGCTTGGCAGCATCTGGAGAATTAAGGGTGGGGATTTTTTTTTTTTAATGATCTCCCAGGTCAACTTCAAGTGCAGACCTGCCAGCGCCTTAATTTCCTTCATGTATATAGACACATGCAGAAAATGACATATGCACGTTAAAGATCCTGCAATTCATGCCAGCGTTCAGTGGGTGACAGAATACGCAGAATCTCACCATTGGTGAACCTCAGAGCTGTAGCTGAGCAATAACAACAACAACAACAACAACACAACAACAACACCAACACCACATTGAAATCACAAACATCTGTTCTTAGCTCGTACATTAAGGTTCCCACGTGGGGATGCCGGGGACCTGTCAGTATAAATAGCATCCCCACCTTCTGGAAATTCTGTGCCAGGAATTCCCTCTTTTACTACTATCCATCTCTATGTTTCTGTATTTGTTCCTTTTCTTTCTGTCACCCCCTTCTTGTCTATTTTCTGCCTTTCTTGATCCATTCTCCTGCCTTTTTTTTTTCCCTCCAGAAAGACTTAAAAAGATAACCATTCTCTCTCATGTCGAAGTCAGATGAGCTGAGCCTAACTTGTCAAGGGCTTAACGGCAGCTCAAAGCATTTTTGCTGCCTGAGCATTTGATGAAGAAGAAGAAGAAGGAGGAGGAGGAGGAGGAGGGAGGGAGGGGGAAGAGGAGAAGATGAAGGAGAAGAAGAAAGAAGAAGAAGAAGAAGGAGGAGGAGGAGGAGGGAGGGGGAGGAGTAGGAAAGGAGAAGAAGGAGATGAAGAAAAAGAAGAAAGAAAGAAGAAGACAAAGAAGAAGAAGTAGTAGTAGTAAAAGAAGAAGAAGAAGAAGAAGAAGAAGACGAAGTAGTAGAAGTAGTAGTAGTAGTAGTAGTAGTAGTAGTAGTAGTAGTAGTAGTAGTAGAAGAAGAAGAAGAAGAAGAAGAAGAAGAAGAAGAAGATGATGATGATGCTTAAGGTGAGAAGAATAAAAATAAAAAAAGGAAGAAAAGTGATGACACTTACTAACTCTGATGTCCAGGATGGCTTTTGTTTCTGATTTAGTAACTGCCACTTCTTCTCACAGAGCAGCACAGCACCAGTGTCAGAAGCATGGCCAGAATCTGAGGAACAAACATAATTATATGGTCACGCGCCCACGTTAAAACCCAATCCGCTTTTCGAAAGAGTAGGCAGTTGTGTGTTGGTGGGAACGGATGACAACATTTTTTTCAAAACTGCATACACATGCAGACTGGATGTAAAAGAACCCCCCCCCCTCACCCCCCCCTCACCCCCCCCCTCACCCCCCCCCACATGAGTGCTTTATTCCATTATCCTCGAAAAAAAAGAATAAAATTAAAAATAAATAAAAAATTGTTCTCTTTTCTTTTCTTTCTTCTTCTACCTTGATGACATTGTTTCTGCTTACATCAACTGAAATTCTGCAACATATATCATCTTATTTATAACAGAAATGTGTTACAAGTATGTTGGGTTTTTTTTTGGAGGGGGGGGGGGGGGGGGGGCAGGAGGGTGGTGGTGGTGGAAGAGTGTGCCATTTTGTGCAGGTAGGAATAGATGACAAAATTGTGAAGAAAAAACCCCCCTACAAAAAACAACAAAACAAACCCCAAACAATGCATGCACACAAGTTTCATCTTTAGACATCACCCCTGAAATCGGAATGAAGCTACCTTAATGGTGGGTAAAAATACAAAATGGTCTAATGAGCCAAATCTCTCCATTGGTGAACCTTGGAGCTCTTGCTGAGTGGCAAAGAAACGAAAAAGAAAGGTATACCTACAACACCAAGGCAATGCACTCTGTTTTTGTTTTACAACACCAAGGCAATGCACTCTGTTTTTCATTTTATGCCCCCCCCCCCCCTCCCCTTTTCTCTGGTCCTTCTTTTGAAATTTATGATATTGTAAAAAAAATAAATCTGTATACTATTATTTTCTTCATGCAGTTTTTCACTATCGATGACAATCAAATTTCTTCCTCACAACTGCTCAAGCAAAGTTGGTTATAATTTGTTACAGGTTGCCACATAACGAGTCAGATTGAACCAGAGGTGAATTTTTGCTATTAATCTGCATCCTATTAATTCATGCCATTAATCTGCATGCAATTTTTTAAAAAAGCTATTCAATACAAAAAGAAACCCACACCCAAAACCTGAAAATTGGGCAATTCTATGGAAATGTTTTTACAAATTGAAATGTTGGACTCCAGGAAGGGTCAAAATGAGAAATTGACAAATTTTGCAACGCACACACACGCATGCTTGCATGCACACACACGCGCGCAAACCCACCCACCCACACATGCACAAACCCACCCATCCACCCACCCCTGCACATCCCCCCCCCCTCCACACACACACACACGCAGAAGGTAACAGGTTTCTCACCAAAGCGCCAGCAACCCCCAGAGCCACAGCCATAGCGATGGTCATTTTGGAGGAAAAGAACTGTTTGACGCCAATCCTATCCCTCACATAGTTGAAGTAGGGGTTTATGCAGCCCTAAGAGAAAAAAACAACAACCAAACACCACTATTTCATAAGAAAATCCTTTCTTTTTCCTTCAAATAAAAGATATTAATTGCATAACACTATGACAATAGATTGTAATTCACTGTCAAATAATTAATTAAAATATAAAATATATAAAATAATTATATATATATATATATATATATATATATATATATATATATATTGAGAGAGAGAGAGAGAGAGACTGACGGACAGACACTGAGACAGAGAGAGAGAGAGAGGGGGAAAGCTGAGAGAGAGAGGAGAGAGAGAGAGAGAGAGAGAGAGAGAGAGAGAGAGAGACAGACAGACAGACAGACAGACAGAGAGAGAGAGACAAAGAGAGAGGGGGGGGGAGAGAGAGAGAGAGAAGAGAGAGAGAGAGCTGTCAAAACCCAAGTTAAATTTTGCATGCTTATCTGATGTAAGATCACTAGCCAGTAGGCCTATAGGACAGGACATGGTGTGACTTAGAACCCTGGTCACGGACTTCATTGTTTGTGCAGTGTTGTCGAAGGAATATATATATATGTTTACTGATCTCCACCCTCCCTCCCCCATCCTCATCCCTTTGCCATGGGCAAAAGCTTTACAACAATAAATTTTGTGAATATATATATATATATATACACACACACACATACATATATATGTATATATACACATACATATATATGTATATATACACATACATATATATATACATATATATCTCTCTTTCACACACACACACAAACACAGGCACCGAAACACACACACACTCACACACACACTCACACACACACACACTCACACACACACATACACACACACACACACACCACAGGGACTGAAAAAGACAGACACACACACACTCACTCACACACACATCATTTCAGCACACAATACACCACGAACAAGACCACTCACTTATGAACTGAACAGCCAGGATAAAGTTCTGGATCTGTGCAGGAGGGGAGGGGGAGAGGGGGGGAGGGAGGCGACTTCACAAGGGGAGACACAGTGGCTTGTTGATGCATGATTTTGTTAGATTTTCAAGTGTTTAAAATCTGTCATTATACACTGCCTAGCTGTCAGCGCCTGGGGTTTATCACAGTTCTTGATTAAACCATTGACGCTGGGGGCAACAGCAAAGTGAGAGGCTGTATGACCAGTGGCTTTTCCACTCATGGAATTCCACTTTACAGCTTAGTCTTTAGTGATCGACTACGACTCTCTGACTAGGAGGCTTGACTTGCACAGTCCTGATGTGCTGCAGCCCTGGGGGCTAGTTGGCCTTTGGAGAACATCTTCAACACTGACTGTCCTTATGCCCACTTGGCCGAGAGAGTGGGGATGTGCTGTGGGCAAGGCATCTCCACTATAATAAAATTTCTGCCCAGTTTCCAAAACAGCAGCTGCCTCCTCTGCTGTTTTGGAAGTCATCGTCGAAAACGACGGACTAACATACATACATGCACACATACACTGCCACTCACAAATTTCTCTAGCTGAGACAATATGGAATTATTAATAAAGTATTCTTTGAGTTACTTACTTTTGCATAGTTCAGCGGGGAGCAGGAACTTGGTGGTCCTTTCATTCCATAGTCGCCCACTGCTTGCTCCCCTCCACAGCACTCGAACTGCACAGCAGATAGGAAACAATGTAACAAACACCGTCATAGAAAATAACGTGAAAAACATCACCGTCATAAAAAAAACCAATGTAACAACACAGTGTAACAACATCATCATTAAAAACAATATAACAAAGACCGTCAGTAGAAAAAAAATATAACAAAGAAAATAATATAGCAAAAAAGACTGTCGTAGAAAACAATATAACAAACATAGAAAACAATATAACAAAGACCGTCAGTAGAAAACAATATAACAAAGAAAATAATATAGCAAAAAAGACTGTCGTAGAAAACAATACAACAAACACCATCATTAGAAAACAATACAACAAACATAGAAAACAATATAACAAAGACCGTCAGTAGAAAACAATACAACAAAGAAAAGAATATAGCAAACACCATCATAGAAAACAATATAACAAAAACACCGTCATACAAAACAATAATATAACAAACGCCGTCATAGAAAAGAATATAACAAATACCATCAAGGTATGCTATGTCAGTCCATTAAAAACAGGATTTTCTTTAAAATAAAATAAAAAGGGAAATGAATACCACATAATTATGAGTTAATAAGACAAAAAACCCCTCCAAACTAACCTTGAAAAACCCTTAAACAAAAGACGGTTACCTATCCCCCATAGAATAGAACAAAACAAACACCCCCCCTCCCCCCCTAAACCAACCACCCCCACCCCACCTCACACACACACAGAAAAACAAACAAATCAAATTAAAAAAAAATCAAAACATGACAAACATAAAAAAAGAAACAATAATGGAAAAAAGAAAATTAGATATAAACTCAAGATTTTTTTGTTGAAATGGGGGTGGGTAAAACAAACATTGCCACATGCCCTTCCTAATCCTCCCCCCCCCCCTAAAAAAACAACCCAACAACCCCCCCCCCCCCCCCAAAACAACCCCCCCCCCCCCCCCAAACAACCCCCCCCCCAAACAAACGCTAAGGAATCAGAGACATGACATACATTTCTGTCAGGAAGGGAAGGGGTGGGGTGGAGAGGGGTGGGGCAGGGCAAGGCAGGGCAGGGCAGGGCAGGGTGGGGTGGAGAGGGGTGGGGCAGGGCAGGGCAGGCAGGGCAGGGCAGGGCAGGGCAAGGCAGGGCAGGGTCACACCCTATAGTTCAGTTGCCAAGGTTCTGATGCAGAAAAAAGTTCTTTCTTGTTGAACACTCAGACAGCAAATACTGCTGTCTGTCACATGAGTGAAAATGCACTGCAGTGCTGTTAAGTGCCCCGAAAATCTGGCCCAGTGCATCTGACTTTGGTGTGGGAGAGAACTGTTATTTTATAAGTCTTTCTGGGAAAAAAGGCAGGACAATCAATGGACCAAGAAGGCAGAAAATTGATAAGCAGGAGGTGACGAGAAGAAAAGGAACAATGTAGAGAGATAGAGAAGAGGAAATTTGTAGCACAGAATTTCCAGAAGGTGGAGATGCTATCTATACTGGCATGCCCCGGCATCTCTTTGGGGCTTGATGCAGAAAATATCTTTTCAATCAACTAGTAAGGCAGAGAAGCGAAATTGTGCACATCTAGCTGTTTACAAAGTTATTCCCCTTCCCACCATGGTCACTACTTAATGATATTTATGAATTTTTTGGTTTTGTTTCTCTATCATTCCAAAAAAAAGAAAAAGAAAAAGAAAATGGGAATGGATGACAAAATTTACAAAACTGCATCCACATGGGGACTGGATGGAAAAAAAGCACACGAGTGCTTATTCCATTTATCCTCGAAATAAAAGAATAAATAAAATTAAAATAAATAAAAGAGTTAATGGGAATAAACCATTGTGAATTCTTTGCTATAGACAGAGAAAAAAAGCCCACCAAACATTTCAATAACATTATACTGATGCATGGTCTATCTTCTGTGATCATCCCATGCTTGAGTTTAACCCATCCCACACAAAATTATGGAGGCACATTTTATCTTGATCAGTACATATTCTTTGAAGCAATTAATTTGGCATCTAAGCAAAGAGTTTGTTTAAAATTATTTTCCCCCTGTCTCATCTTCTGTGACATTTCTGTCTTACTTTCCACTTCAACCATACCCATATTCATTAAATGCATCATCAGGCTGCAATGGGGCTACCAGCCAGAGGGGCCCTGCATTGCTGCTAGGTCACTTTGGTGATATTCAGCTGTGCCTGTTTGGAGCTAATCTAAACAAAGAGTTCGTCAAGCTTCTTTCAGTTATTTACCAAGCACCAGAGGACAATCTTTCAGCCATTGTTAGTTACTGGTAGCATGACACAAACATACCCAATGTGCATTCTCTGCACCAGTATAGATCTATATGGTGAACACCTGAGTGTAAAGACAGTGCGATACATACCTAAAAAGGTAAAGGTGTCCCACAACCTATGTGGTTGTAGGGGAAGCGAGGCGTCTGAGACCTCACTTCTCTAGGGGCCAGCGTAGTGAGGGCGGCGCCCATCACCTCTCCCTCACTGCTGTACCTTCCCTGACCCTAAAGAGGCAGGTACCCATTAACAGCTGGGTAAACTGGGGGACTACTGAAGCCAAGGCACACAAACGGTCATCCATCCAACTGGTAACCATGCTTGATGCTGCTTAACATTGGCTGGGGGAAAGCGAGTGCTCTGACCACTGAACTATCCCGTCCCCTACATATGGTCCCCTAGATATGTACCTGCACCCCAAGAATTAAAAACAGAGACCAAGGTTAACACACTGCATTGAACAATGACAGCTGAACTTATTCCTGCTCTAAACGGTACAAACCTTTGTCTGCACAGCGTCCATAAACTTTCTGGACTCCTCGTCAGTTCTGTAATTCTTCACTGCATCAACCACCATCTCCTTGACCAGTGGCCTCAGTCTCTCCTGTAATAGGTAACAACAGAACATTCAGTCTCTCCTGTAATAGGTAACAACAGAACAAAAAAAATGTAATTATAATATATATTATATTAGTGTGTGTGTGTGTGTGTGTGTGTGTGTGACAATGTACATGAAAATCATGGATATGGGTCAAAATTCAGAAATGAGATTGAAGTGTAATGTAAAAGAAGAGATAATTTTGAACAAGACAACCCCCCCCCCCCCCCCCCCCCCCCCCACCAACAGGGCGCACCATGAAATTACAGCTGGCGACTTGTCCACATTTTACCTCTCTCATCAAAAGACATCGATGGTGGCGTTGTGGATATATATATATATATAAAGGGCAGTACATAGTGCCTAAGAGCCAGTAAGCTAAAGAGCAACACCTATTAAGGCTATTGGTACAGGTGCTGTTACAGACATATCAGTGTGCTGACCTGGCCATGCAGTGGGGAAAAAAAGCCAGAATTTGACTGCTTGTAAACACATCCCTGTTACAAACCTAAATGAAGTTTAACTCATTGGAGTGCAGTGAAATGGATCCCCCCATTTTGTGGTGACGCGGGATTTGGGCTTTATTTGAAAAATTCAGCAGACTCACCCAACATAATAATGACATACACATTATACATCATTGAAAAGTTTATAATGTCTTCTTTTGAGATTGTTTCACAGTTTTTTAATAGATGACTGTATTTATTTTCTACAAATTTTCAAAATATGTCACTGAATGCTGAAAAATAAAAAGTTTTGAAAATTAGGGCTGGTATCTTAATTGGCATGAACTATTCATCAACTAGTCCCCTTGAAGCAATGTGATGATTTTTCACCAAAGTAAAGTTCCCTGAAGCTGGCTGAATCCATGTGATGTCACTTTTGTACAACAGATTTTTTTTTTTAAAGAATCATAACACTGGAGTGCCTGAAATCCCAAAGATATCACTTGTTGACATGTAAAACAAAATTGGCCAACAGACAAAAACTAGGCATGCTTATGGTCAAGGAAAGCAAATGTGTTTAGAAAAGTGATTGCCCTACAGGCCAGAGTACTTTTTCTTGAGTTAACCATCACTGTGTGTTTTTTTTAAAATTCGTAAGTCTGCCGATTCTTAAGCTTCGGCACAACCTCAATGAGTTAATGCACACCAAATTTTGGTATGCTTAATTAAAACTGGATGCTAAATAAAAAATTAATATTATTATTATTTTAAAAACAACAACATATTCAGCATATAGAATTGGGCTGACATATTGAAAAGGTGAACAATTTTTTGTTTTAATGGATACCCCTTGCACAATAATGACTGTCAATTATGATTTGTGCCGGTTCAATGTCCTTTGATACATGTTCAATAACTGCCTCTTCTTCAGAACTTTCACTGCTTTCTTCAAAATCTAGTCAATTTTCAGCATTACCTTCATTCTCATCAAAGGGGGATAAGCCTGGTGGTTAGAGTGGTTACAGTGATGCACACTGTGCTCATGATTTGCTGACCTGCATTTGAATCTGTTCAAGAGGATTTTTCCTCTGGAGTAAACATCAGTGCTGACTCCACTCCACCAAAAAGTCCTTCATATGAGACTATACGAACACACAGAGAACATCTTGCACACACACATTAAAACCTGTTCTGCTTTTCATAAGAGTAGGCTGTTGTGTGCCAGTGGGAACGGATGACAAAATTGATAAAACTGCATACACATGGGGACTGGATGTAAAAAGGCACATGAGTGCTTATTCCATTATCCTCGAAATAAAAGAAAAATAAATTTAATAATTAAAAAAAGACTTAAAACTTTTCTGATTAGACATTTTTTGGTTCACAATTTACCCACATACCTCATCCACGTCAATTTCATCTTTCTTGATGTAGAGGTAGATGCCAACACCAACCAGGGCAGCAAAAATGATGAAGAGCAGTCCAAAGCACTGCGGTATAAAACAAACAACAAATCAATAATAAATTCATAAATCCCACATGAACAAAAACTGAAAAGCAAAGGAAAAACACATCCTTTTCTAGTAATGTCATTTATATAAATTATGAGATTCATTAAAAAAAAATGATGTATCCCCCCAATGTTGAAGTATAGCAGCACTACCTTAATTGTGGGGGAAAATAGTTGCATAATATGCAAAATTTCACACCATTGGTGGACCTTGGAGCTGTGGCCAAGGAAGGAACACCTCCCCCCCCCCCAAATCAAACAAACACCCCACCCCCTCCTCCACCAGATGTTAATCTGTTGCTTCTGCTGCTTGGAAAGCCCTTATTTGGCAGTGCACATCTCCAAAATCAGAATGTGGCTACCTTAATGGTGAGCAAATGGATGCATGCGCATGAACTTGCCATTCAGCAAACCTCAAAGCTTTAGGGAGGAACCATGAGGAACAAAAACTAACAACAAAAATACAAAACAAAACAAAAACAGGAAAAAAAACACACAAGCAGAGTACTGGAAGTGGCTTGTGTTATGTATTGTATCATATTGTTTTGTATTGCAGGGTATTGTACTGTATTGTATCATACTGTATCTCTCATTCTTTCAGGTCTGGACTATTGCAATTCTCTTTTGGCTGGTCTGCCAGCATCATCTATCCACTGCCTTCAAGTATTCAAAACTCTGCAGCTGGACTAGTCCTCAGAAGAAAAATTCTGAGCACATTACCCCTCTCTTGCAATCTCTTCACTAGCTGCCTGTGCCACAAAGAATAAACTATAAGATCAGTATTCTCTGTTACAAATGTCTCCACATAACAGCACCCTCCTACCTCTGTGAATGTTTCCACCTGTAGACCCCTTCTGGTTCCCTTCGCTCTGCTACAGATTCCTTGTGCTTGCAAACACCTAGATTCAACCAGTCCACTGTTGGCCATCGCTCTTTCTGTTTCTGGATCATCATTTGGAATGGCCTCCCTATCTCTCTTAGGCAAAGACCTTCTTGTGACACTTTTAAATCTGGCCTCAAGACATATTTGTTTCAAACCTAAGAATTTCCTCTCCTGTTTCATTTCATAGCTATCCCTGCTTTTCAACAGCCAAAAATTCCATCACCCTGCCAAAGTGTATAAAGTGTGTGTGTGTGTGTGTGTGTGCATTTGGACTTGTTAGAACTATTACTTGCCATTGGTTGCATGACTGTGTAAGAATGAGTTGAGTGCAAGTGCTTTGATTTGTCTGTGCAAGATACAGTGCTATATAAATTCCATTTATTATCATTATTATTATTATTATTACATTGTGTTGTGTTGTATTGCTGGTGTTGTACAGTCTCGTATTGTACTGTATCACATTGTATTGTATTGTATGGTATTGTACTGTATTATACTGAATCACATTGTCTTGAACTGTATTTGTCTGTTGTTGGACAGTCTTATATTTATTGTATTGAACTGTATCACATTGTATTGTATTGCACTGTACTGTTCTCCTCTGTTTATGTAAAATACCACTCTCAGTCACAGCCAAACATCTCTGCAAGAAGTTTTCAAGAGCTACAACTGCTCCTTGGAAGAATAGGCTTAAGAAGTCTACTGTGACTGAAAGTGGCCTGCAATACAACACACCACACCTAGTACCTATCCTCTAAAACATACAATCAATCACACTAAAATGGATGGTGGTCTAGAGGCAATGCGCCAGCCTTGAAAGCGAGAAGTCTGGGTTGGAAGTGTGCCATGGTTCGATCCCTGTTTGGGCCAAAACCTTTTCCCCCATCCACTAGATCGTGAGTGGTGGTCTGAGTGCTAATCTTTTGGATGAGATGATAAACTGAGGTCCCATGTATTACACAAAATTATTAAGTGCACGTAAAAGACCCCACGGTAACAAGAGATTTATCCCTGGCAAAATTATGTAGGAAAGAGCCACTCTGATAGGGAAACAAATACAGTTGCAGACAGGAAAAGAAAAAGAAAAAGGGTGGCGTTGCTCTTGTGGCGACAGGCTCTCCCTGGGGAGAGAGAGCAGCCCGAATTTCATGCAGAGAAATCTGCTGTGACTTTAAGTGGAATATAAAAAAAAAGAAAAATCATCTTTCAGAAACGTCGTTCACGAGTATACATGTACACACGTCCCAGAGACGACTAAGCGCTTTCTTCACTGGGCTACTGTAACACTAACAGCACTCATACTCACAGTGGCCAGGAGGCATTGACTCTCCCGCACCGCTCCACAGTACCCGAGAAAAGCGATGATGACGGTGATGGCCCCAAAGGCGATGAGGATGTAGGCCAGGGTCTGGTAGATGTTGGGATCGGACACGTCACTGTAGTTGATGATGAAGGGACTCTCCTCCCCCACGGCTTCGTCCACAAACTTGGCCGAGTCCTTGTCCACCACCATCCATACTCCGATGCCCACAATGGCGATGCCTAGCAGCTGTTTACAGGACAGAAAGTGGTACAGTGATATTACGAAATAGTGCGGAGTGAAAGGACACAATGTGCACAAACAATGAGAGAGACAAGTGTGAGTTTACTATGTATACAGACAAAAGTCAGTGAGACACAGTTTTCTTCTTCGTCAAACGTTCAGACAGCAACTATTGTTATCTGTCATATGAGTGAAAATGCGTTGCGCTGCCTTTAAGTGCCTGACTAGTCAGGCCCAGCATATCCGACTTCGGCATGGGAGAGAAAATCTTTTAAGTCTTTCTGGAAAAAAAGCCAGGAGAATGCACCAAGAAGGTAAAAAAAATAGGCAAGAAAGAGGTGAGAGGAAGAAAAGGAACAAGGCAGAAACAAAGGGAGGGATAGAAAAGAGGGAATTCCCAGCACAGAACTTCCAGAAGGTGGGGATGCTATTTATACTGACAGACCCCCAACATCCCCACAAGGAAACAGTGTGTTTGAAT
>CM054136.1:51622003-51632003 GCA_028751875.1 Rapana venosa
TTCAGTAGATATTATACGTGCTGTGTATTATTACAGTTTGAAGAAGTCATGATACCTGTGATAAGCTGATACGATACTTTTTCGTTGTCTCTCGACTTTACGTTTTGTTCACACACACACCCACACCCACACCCACCCACAACCCCCTCCTCACCCTTTCTGACTTAATTTCCTATTTATATTTTCTTTTGTCACCGGTGGAAGTCCATACTATCTAGACATGATGACTAAACTTTTGCCACCGATGAAAGCCCATACTATACAGGATGGCTTTGTTGAGTTTGCATTATTGCTGCAGAGTATGACGAACGGATTTGCTCTGTATAAGCCGCAGATTTGCTGCTCTCTCTCTCTGTCTCTCTCTGTCTGTCTCTCTCTCTCTCTCTGTCTCTCTCTCTCTCTGTCTCTCTCTCTCTCTGTGTCTGTCTGTCTGTCTCTCTCTGAAGCAGACCGACACTGACACACACCCAGAAAGAAAGAGAGAGAGAGAGAGAGGGAGAGAGAGGGAGAGAGAGAGAGAGACAGAGAGAGAGAGAGAGAGAGAGAGAGAGAGACAGAGAGAGAGAGAGAGTGAGAGAGAGACGGGGAGGGTGATGATGATTATCATTATTATTATTATTGCAAAGGAGAGGAGGCGGAGGAAGGGGGAGGGAGGGAGAGAGAGAGAGAGAGAGAGAGAGAGAGAGAGAGAGAGAGAGAGAGAGAGAGAGAGAGAGAGAGAGAGAGAGAGAGAGAGAGAGAGAGAGAGAGAGATGTTTATTGCCAGAGAGATTACAAGAAAGTGAAAGAGAGGAGGGGAGGCGCAGAAAGTGGGGAGAGAGAACAAATCTGCGTACGTGTGTGCGTGTGTGCGTGCGTGCGTACGCGCGCGCGGGGCTTCTAGCTTACTGGCATGTGCACATGTTTGCGTCTCAGTGCACGTGCATGTGTGACATGTGTCAAGAGAACTGAAAGGCTGGAGCACACGCATAATTATGTAATGAAAATGCTGACCAGTATATTTTAACAACTGCTTCCACCGTTCAGCTGTCTTGAGGTTGAAAAAGCCACACACCAACATTTAATGTAGCAAACAGCTACAATCTACACCATCGTCTCGTCATTGGAGAGCGAGAAAGAAATTGTGTTTGTGTGTGTAAGAGATTTTATTTTTTATACAGAAAAAAATTTATATCGAGGATAATGAAATAAGCACTTATGTGCTTTTTTTACATTCAGTCCCCGTGTGTATGCGGTTTTGTAAATCCTGTCATCTGTTCCCACCGGCACGCAATGGCCTACTCTTACGAAAAGCGGAACAGGATTTAACATGTGCGCAAGGTGTTCTGCGTGCGTTCGCACACGGGGCCTCGGTTTATAGTCTCATCAGAAGGACTTTTGGGGAGAGCGGAACCTGCACTGATGTTAACTCCAGGGGAAAATATTCCCTTGAACGGAATCGAACCCGGTCGCCAGATTGCCACGCAATGTTCTAACCACTAGGCTATCCCGTCTCTGTGTTGTATGTGTGTGTGTGTGTGTGTGTGTGTGTTGTGTGTGTGTGTGTGTGAGGGAGAGAGAGAGAGAGAGAGAGAGAGAGAGAGAGAGAGAGAGAGAGAGAGAGAGAGAGAGAGAGAGAGAGAGAGAGAGAGAGAGAGATTTTCACACATACACATGCAGGGCTAAGTCCAAGGTGATTTTCGGTGTCCTATTTTCCAAAGATAGTAGCTAGTTCCTGAAAAATACCCACAACAACAAGTCTTGTTTCCCTATAGGCCTGTATCTCTATCAATCATAAGTTCCCTGCAGAGAACGACTTACTGCTTGTGACGATAATATCCTCTGGCCTTACTTATTTTTGCCGTTTAATTATCATCATTCAGTCACCCTGGCATAGGACCAGTGTGTGTATAAAACGATATCAATACAGACTACAGTCATTATCTTGAATTATTGTATAACCCAGGCAGTAGTGACACTGTCTAAAGTGTCTTATGTTTATGACGAATTAAGTGAATGACAGTGTTAAGGAGGGGGGTTGGGAGGTAGGGTAAGCCTTGCCTAGTTGTTAAAAATGATACTGATATATATATTTTTTCGTCATCCACTAAAGTTTTGAGGTTCACTAACTGTGAGACTTGCCTATATGCGACCGTTTTTGTTGTTGGTCCAAACATTAAGGTACCGGCATTCCAACTTCGGTGATGATATGTAAACCACGACACCAGAGATTTTTGTGTGGTATGTACGTACGTATGTATGTATGTATGTATATATATATACCGCCACCACCAATGATGATGTTGATGAAAACAGCGATGATGAGAATAATGATATCAACAGCAGCGACAATAACAGCACCTTCCCAACAAACAAACAAAAACCTAAAAGAAAAACTAACCACTTTTACACACGTATTTCCTGATCAGTGACCAACAATCTTTGTCGTACAGACAGACAGACAGACAGACAGACAGAAAGAGAGACCTGTACACAGAGAGACTGACAGACAGACAGAAAAACACACACACACACACACTCTCTCTCTCTCTCCCTCTCTCTCTCTCTCTCCACACACACACACACACACTCTCTCTCTCACCTCTCTCTCTCTCACATACACACACGCACTCTCTCTCTCTCTCTCTCACAACACACACACACCCTCTCTCTCTCTCTTACACACTCACCTCTCTCTCTCTCTCCTCACACGCGCACACACACACACACACACACACTCTCTCTCTCTCTCTCTCTCTCTCTCACAAAAACACACACACAGGCACACCCACCACACCACCCACGCCCCTCCCCCCAACCCACCCACACACTCATCCCCCACCCACCCACTCACCCCCCACCCAAAACCACCACCACAACACTACATCCCCCACCCACACACTCGCTCCCCACCCACACTCACATTCATTCCCCCCCCCCCCCTCACACACACTCACTACCCCCCCCCCCCCCCCCCCCCCACACACACACAGAGTCATGTCGCATCTTTGCAGGGACGGGGGGGGGGGGGGGGGGGGGGGGGGGGGGGGGTGGGGGGACAGCTGACTAGGCAACCCCCACCCCCACCACCACTCCACATCACAAGGGCCAGCATGAGGGTTGTCATGGTAACCAACAGCTCCTCATACACGTCCACATTTTCAGTGTCCCCAGAACCACAAGTGAAGAGGAAGAGGAGAGGAATAGGAGGAGGATGGAGGGAGGGTAAGATCAGGGGGGAAGGGGATGAGGGTGGGGTGGAGTTGGAGAGATTAAACAGACCCTTTCCTGCCTTGGGCATACAGACTGATTTTAGGAGCGAGAGGGGGGGTTGGGGGTGGGGGGGGGTTGTGGTTGGGTGGGAGGGGAGGGGAGGGGGGGGGGGAGGGGAGGAGGGGGGAGGGGGAGGGAGGAGGGAGAGAGAGAGAGAAGAGAGAGAGAGAGAGAGAGAAGAGAGAGAGAAAGAGAGAGAGAGAGAGAGAGAGAAGAGAGAGAGAGAAAGAGAGAGAGAGAGAGAGAGAAAGAGAGAGAGAGAGAAGGGGGGGAGAGAGAGACAGACAGAACTCTTAAATAGAGAGAGAGCGAGAGCGAGAGAGAGAGAAGAGAGAGAGAGAGAGAGAGAGAGAGAGAGAGGAGAGAGATGTTTATTGCCAGAGAGTACAAGAAAGTGAAAGAGAGGAGGGGAGCGCAGAAAGTGTGGAGAGAGAACTAATCTGCGTACGTGTGTGCGTGTGTGCGTGCGTGCGTAACGCGCGCGCGGGGCTTCTAGCTTACTGCATGTGCACATGTTTGCGTCTCAGTGCACGTGCATGTGTGACATGTGTCAAGAGAACTGAAAGGCTGGAGCACACGCAAATATGTAATGAAATGCTGACCAGTATATTTTAACAACTGCTTCCACCGTTCAGCTGTCTTGAGGTTGAAAAAGCACACACACCAAAAAATTAATGTAGCAAAACAGCTACAATCTACACCATCGTCTCGTCATTGGAGAGCGAGAAAGAAATTGTGTTTGTTTTGTGTAGAGAATTTTATTTTTTTATACAGAAAAAAATTATATCGAGATAATGAATAAGCACTTATGTGTTTTTTTTTACATTCAGTCCCGTGTGTATGCGGTTTTGAAAATATCCTGTCATCTGTTCCCACCGGCACGCAATGGCCTACTCTTACGAAAAGCGGAACAGGATTTAACATGTGCGCAAGGTGTTCTGCGTGCGTTCGCACACGGGGCCTCGGTTTATAGTCTCATCAGAAGGACTTTTGGGGAGAGCGGAACCTGCACTGATGTTAACTCCAGGGGAAAATATTCCCTTGAACGGGAATCGAACCCGGGTCGCCAGATTGCCAGCGCAATGTTCTAACCACTAGGCTATCCCGTCTCTGTGTGTGTATGTGTGTGTGTGTGGTTGTGTGTGTGTGTGTGTGTGTGTTGTGGTGTGAGGGATAGAGAAGAGAGAGAGAGAAGGGGAGAGAAGAAGAGGGGAGAGGAGAGAGAGAGAGAGAAGAGAGAGAGAGGAGAGAGAGAGAGATTTTAAACACATACACATGCAGGGCTAAGTCCAAGGTGATTTTCGGTGTCCTATTTCCAAGAAGTAGCTAGTTCCTGAAAATACCCACAACAACAAGCCCTTGTTTCCCTATAGGCCTGTACCCCTATCAATCATAAGTTCCCTGCAGAGAACGACTTACTGAGCTTGTGACGATAATATCCTCTGGCCTTATTTATTTTTGCCGTTTAATTTCATCATTCAGTCACCCTGGAATAGGACCAGTGTGTGTATAAAACGATATCAATACAGACAAAACAGTCATTATCTTGAATTATTGTATAACCCAGGGAGTAGTGACACTGTTAAAGTGTCTTATGTTTATGACGAATTAAGTGAATGACAGTGTTAAGGAGGGGGGTTGGGAGGTAGGGTAAGCCTTGCCTAGTTGTTAAAAATGATACTGATATATATATTTTTTCGTCATCCACTAAAGTTTTGAGGTTCACTAACTGTGAGACTTGCCTATATGCGACCGTTTTTGTTGTTGGTCCAAACATTAAAAGGGACCGGGATCCAACTTCGGTAGATATGTAAACCACGGGCACCAGAGATTTTTGTGTGGTATGTACGTACGTATTTGTATGTATATGTATATATATATCCGCCACCACCAATGATGATGTTGATGAAAACAGCGATGATGAGAATAAGAAATCAACAGCACGACAATAACAGCACCTTCCCAACAAACAAACAAAAAAACCCAAAAGAAAAACTAACCACTTTTACACACGAAATTTTCCCGATCAGTGACCAACAATCTTTGTCGTAAAAGACAGACGACAGACAGACAGACAGAAAGAGAGACCTGTACACAGAGAGACTGACAGACAGACAGAAAAACACACACCCCACACCACACTCTCTCTCTCTTCTCCCCTCCTCTCTCTCCTCTCTTCACACAACACACACACACAAAAATCTCTCTCCCCACTCTCTCTCTCTTCTCACATACACACAAACGCACTCTCTCTCTCTCTCCTCAAAACACACACACACCCTCCTCTCTCCTCTTAAAACACTCACCCTCTCTCTCCCCTCTCACACGCGCACACACCAACACACAACACACACACTCTCTCTCTCTCTCTCTCTCTCTCACAAAAACACACAAAGCACACCCCCCACACCATCCACGCCCTCCCCCACCCCAACCCACCACACACTTTATCCCCCACCCACCCCCTCACCCCCCACCCAAACCCACCCACAACACCTCATCCCCCACCCACACCCACTCGCTCCCCACCCCACACTTCACATTCATCCCCACCCCCCCCCCCTCACACACACTCACTCCCCCCCCCCCCCCCCCCCCCCCCCCCACACACACAGAGTCATGTCGCAATCTTTGCAGGGAGGGGGGGGGGGGGGGGGGGGGGGGGACAGCTGACTAGGCAACCCCCACCCCCACCACCACTCCACATCACAAGGGCCAGCATGAGGGTTGTCATGGTAACCAGACAGCTCCTCATACACGTCCACATTTTCAGTGGTCCCAGAAGCACAAGTGAAGAGGAGGAGGAGGAGGAATAGGAGGAGGATGGAGGGAGGGTAAGATCATGGGGAAGGGGGATGAGGGGTGGGGGTGGAGTTGGAGAGATTAAACAGACCCGTTTCCTGCCTTGGGCATACAGACTGATTTTTAGGAGCGAGAGGGGGGGTTGGGGGGGGGGGGGGGGGGTTGTGTGGGTGGGAGGGGAGGGGAGGGGGAGGGGATGGAGGGGAGGGAGTGAGAGAGAGAGAGAGAGAGAGAGAGAGAGAGAGAGAGAGAGAGAGAGAGAAGAGAAAGAGAGAGAGAGAGAGAGAGATAGAGAGAGAAGAGAAGAGAGAGAGAGAGAGAGAAAGAGAGAGAGAGAGAAGGGGGGGAGAGAGAGACAGACAGAACTCTTAAATAAGAGAGAGAGCGAGAGCGAGAGAGAGAGAGAGAGAGAGAGAGAGAGAGAGAGAAGGGGAGAGAGAGAGAGAGAGAGAGAGAGAGAGCGCTAGCTCTGAACAGGTTTAATATATATGTACATTGGCCATAGGCATTGGCATGGAGTGGGAAGGGGGTGGGGTGGGGGAGGGAGGAAACATAAATACTGATGTCGTGCAAAATTCAATGTAACGATAAAAACAGCCAATTCCTTGTGGAGCATAATCACAATGGCCCTAACTCTGTGTGTGTGTGTGTGTTGTGTTGTGTGCTTTTGTGTATGTGAGCGTAGGTGTGTGTGTGTGTGTGTGTGTGTGTGTGGTGTGTGTGTGTGTGCTTATTTTATTTATTTATTTACTTATTTATTCTTTTATATCGAGGATAATGGAATAAGCACTCATGTGCTTTTTTACATCCAGTCCCGTGTGTATGCAATTTTGTCAATTTTGTCAATTTTGTCATCTGTTTCATCTGTGTGTGTGTGTTCTTCGTTTTAAGATGTGACAGTGAGTTGTGTGTGTGTGTGTTGTGTGTGTGTGTGTGTGTGTGTGTGTGTGTGTGAAGTCAAGTCAAGTCAAAATTTTATTTCCAGATGGTACATTGAATAAGCAATGCATTATGCTTGCTTGCTTGCTTGCTTGTGTGTGTGTGTGTGTGTGTGAGAGAGAGAGAGAGAGAGAGGGAGGGAGGGGAGGGAGGGGGGGGGGGGGGGTTGGTTGGAAGCCGTCCTAAGGGACAAAAATCAATAGGTCTATCGGTTAGATCTATATTCATCAGCAACCGCGAAACTGTTTCGAAACATCGGAGAGATGTATGTATGCTCAGTCCACCAGGGTTGTGGGCCTAGCTCAGCATTTCGTGATGCCTCTGATATATATATATATATCTATATATATATATATATATATCTATATATCTATCTATCTATCTATTATATCTATATATATATATCTACATCTATATATCTATCTATATCTATCTATATATATATATATCTATATATATATAAGAACGCACAGTTGCATCATTCATGCATAGGTTTAGCAAGCAAGCAAGCAAGCGTGAATGTACATGATTTTTATGCACGTGCACAGAGAAACAGAGAGACAGGCAGACACAAACACACATACACGTATGCGCGCGCGCGCACGCACACACACACACACACGCACGCACACACGCAGAGTATATAATTATATATATATATATATATATAAATAATTATGTATATATGTACACGTCTATATAACGAGTGGTAGATTAAGAAGTAGAGAAAGAAAAAAGACAGAAGAGAAAGAAGGGAAGAGGAAGAAGAAAAGGAGGAGAGAAGGAGAAGGAAGAGGAGGAGGAGGAGAAGGAGGAGGAGAGGGAGGGAGAAGGAAACGAAGAAGAAGGATGAGAAGGAGGACAAGGAGATGCAGTCACGGAAGAAGAAGAAAAGAAGAGGAAGGAAAAAAGGAGGAGGAGGAGGAGAGGAGGGGAGGAGGAGGAGAAGAAGAAGAACGAATAGACGAAGACAGAAGAAGAAGAAGAAGAATAGAAAAGAAGACAAAGACAAAGAAGAAGGAATAGAAGAAAAAGAAGGAAAGAAGAAGAAGAAAGAAGAAGAATAGAAGAAGAAGAAGAATGTAAAGAAGAAGAAAAAGAAGGAAAGAAGAAGAAGAAAGAAGAAAGAAGAAGAAGAAGAAAGAAAGAAGAAGAAGAAGAACGAATAGAAGAAGACAAAGAAGAAGAAGAAGGAATATAAAAAGACAAAGACGAAAAAGAAGGAATAGAAAAAGAATGTAAAGAAGAAGACAAAGACGAAGAGAGAAGGAGAGAAGAAAACGAAGACGACAACGACCAATCTCCACTCCACTAAATCAACATGTCTGAGCTGAGAGGAGCCACACAAACGTTTTGGATGTCAAACTGCCAGCCCCCATCACCATTAAATGGGGGGGAGGGTGGGGGGGGTGGGGGAGGAAATCAAGACTTATTCTCAGACCCTTTCACTTGCGGCGATGACCGAAAATCCAAGCGATATAGCTTCCGACACCCCACGTCATATCTGCTTTATCTTGCGGCGATCGCTCTGCGAACTGGAACCGTCCATCCACGTCCCCCCCCTCCCCCCCCTCCCCCCCCCCCCCCCCCCCCCCCCCCCCCCCCCCCCCCCCCCCAACTCTCTCTCTCTCCCCGCTCCTCAACCTCCATCCCATCTCTATAGATCTGTACTGTCCTGTCTGTCTGACGATCTGTCTGTCTGTCTGTCTGTGTCTTCCACAATTTGCATTCCTCCAAACCAGAGCTAGCATACAAATGGGGGATTCAACAAATCCAGGTTTAACTACATACCCCCTTCCCCCCTCCACCCCCTCACACACAACCACACACAACGTTCTCTCTCTCTCTCTCTCCTCTCTCTCTCTCTCTCTCTCTCTCGTTTGGTCATATGCACACATGTGCGCTCCGTTCCCTCGCTCGCTTTGCAATATATCTACATAATTATAACCAGTTTCACAAGCAGGCTTGCACAGACAAAAACTACAGACAGATACACAGATCAACAGCGAACAGAGAGAGATGAGAGAGAGAGAGAGAGGAGAGAGAGAGAGGAGAGAGAGAGAGAGAGAGAGAGAGAGAGGGCAGACGACACACACATACACTTCAATGTACCATCTGGAAATAAAAATTTGACTTTGACTTGACTTTGATTTTGACTTATACACACACACATACAGACACACCACATCTATGTATCACCTGGAAATAAAAAATGACTGACTTGTTGACTTGACTTGACTTGACTTGCACACACACACACACACACACACACACTGAACAAAGCCCACAGTGTATAGGCAGGCTACTATGTTTATAACCACCAGCTACTGGTGGAAGCCGAGAGAATAGGCACAGAGGCTTCTTCACACCACCTTCGCTCGCGTGACACGCCCCGAACTGTCTGTCTGTCTGCATACGATTTGCAGTTTTACTGTTTGTTTGCACAGTGAATTGTGGGATATCTATCTATCTATCTATCTATCTATCTAATTATCTAACATAAATATATAAATATATATATATTATATATATATTGTATTATATGTGTGTTGTGTGTGTGTGTGTGTGTGTGTTTGTGCTGCGCGCGTCGCGCGTGAGAGAGAGAGAGATGAGAGATGAGAGAGAGAGAGAGAGAGAGAGAGAGAGAGAGAGAGAGAGAGAGAGAGATGAGAGAGGAGTCGTGCCTATCTTATGTTGATAGTAAAAATAAAAAAAAGCTCTATAAGAAAATACCGAACTTTTGAGAAAGTTAGAAAAAGGAGTTGCATGTCTGATGAAAGAATCACAAAGACACAGACACGCACGCGCGCGTTCAACCCACACACACACACACACACACACACACACACACACACACACACACACACACACACAGCAGAGTGTCCACTTCGAAAAAGAATGCGAAGGAATAGACAGATACTAGACAAACAGTTCGACAGATAGATAGACAGATCGATCGATCGATCGATAGACAGACAGATAGATAGATAGATACTAAGATATACAG
>CM054136.1:51637003-51654503 GCA_028751875.1 Rapana venosa
GTAGCACATAGGCTAGTTTTACACATGCAGTGTACATTATTGTGTGTTCCTCTGACGACGATAGCTGGGTGTGTGTGTGTGTGTGTGTGTGTGTGTGTGTGGGTGTGTGTGTGTGTGTGTGTGGTGTGTGTGTGTGTGTGTGAGTGTGTGTGTTGAGTTGTGAGTGAGTGTATGTCAAAGTCAAAAGTCAAATTTTTATTTTCAGATGGTACATTGAATAAGCAGTGCGTTTGCTTTTTTTCATCAAGCTTTCTATTCATCTCTCACATCTCTGTGTGTGTGAGTGTGTGTATGTGAGTGTTGTGTGTGTGTGTGTGTGTGTGGATGGAGGGGGATTGTGTGTGTGTGTGGGTGGGGGGGATTGGTGTGTGTGTGTGGGGGGGGGGGGTCCATAGGTTTAGAGTACGCTCAAGCTAAAGTGCACTTGCAGGTCTCCATGCCTTCTTTCCTAGGCTATAGCAGTAGGGCGAGGGTAGGCTAGGTTAGGTTTGAATTTCTCCTAGCGATAGTAGCCTAGGGCCTTATAATGTCACTGGCGGTACAGGGAGAAGAGAGGAAGGGGAGGGAAGGGAAGGGAAGGGAAGGGAAGGGAAGGACACAGCGGCTGTAGTAATAAATATCATTAGGCCTCGGCCTAGGGAATACTGTTCCCTCCAGTAAGTGAAGAAACATTTAATTAAATGAAGCAGCATGCAGCAACAGACACAGTGCAGAACAGTACTAGGCTACCTGTGATACTGAGACGGTACTGTGTGGGTTTCAGATCTGTGCAGTGCATTGCAGAAACAACCGGGAGTGGGGGATGGGGGTGGGTGGGTGAGTAGGGGGGGTGGGTGGGGGGGGGGGGGGGGGGGGGGGGGGGACCGAACCGAACCAGAAAACCCGAACGCTAAATGGGCCATTTTGTTGTTTTTTCCGGTTTTGTGTTTGTGTTTTAGTTGAGCCCGTCCACCCCCCCCCCCCCCCCCCCCCCCCCCCCCCTCTCTCTCTCTCTCTCCCACACACACACACACAAACCAAGGCATACTTTTGACACGAGTACCGCGCTTGTGTTCATTCAAGAAAAGAAAAAAAAACCCAACTAACCCAACCCAACAACAGCAAACTTAAATCATTGCAAAAATGTATGAACAACGACAGACAGGCATATATCCATTTATACCATGATTTGTAAGACATTTCCCCCTACCTCTTACCCCCCCCCCCCCCCCCCCCCCCCCCCCCCCCATCCCTATTTTCGAGAAAGGGGGAAAAAACAAACAAACCCGGAAAGAGTCCAGGTTAATTTTCTGCATGTTCAGTGCTTGCACAGGTGTATGTGAAAGCCGGCGGTGCTGTGTGTGCTGTGCGTGTGTGTGTGTGTGTTGGCGCGCGCTGCGTGTGTGTGTGTGTTGTTGCGTTGCGTGTGTGTCGGGTTAGTGTGTGTGTGTGTGGTTTAGTGTGTGTGTACGTGTTAGTGTGTGTGATGTGTGTGTGTGTTTTTGTGTGTTGTGCGTTTAAGTGTGTGTGTTGTGTTGTGTGCGTGCGTGCGTGTGTGTATGTGTGTAAGTTGTGTGTAAGTGAGTGTGTGTGCGCGCGCGCGTGTATGTGTGTGTTAAAATTTTTTTTTTACATTTTATTTTATTCTTTTATATCGACGATAATGGAATAAGCACCTATACGTGCTTTTTTTGCATCTAGTCCCCCGTGTGTATGCGGTTTTGTGTGAGTGTGCGCGTGTGTGAGTGTGTGCATGTGCGTGCGTGTGTGCGTGCATGCGTGAGCATGTGCCGCCACCGATTGCTGCTATTCACTGTTCAAATCATTCAAAGACCCCACTGGCTCTTAACGATCTCAGCAGGTGGACTATACCCGAGTCTCTCTCCTCATTATTATACCATTGCAGTGCCCATTAGACAGGAACTGAAGGGAGTTCTCTCAACAACTGTCAGGGAATAAGGGTTGTTTTTTGTTGTTTTGTTGTTGGTGGTGTTGTTGTTGTGTTGTGTTTTGTTTGTGTGTGTGTTTCTCTCTTGTCTCTGTCTTGTCTCCTCTCAACACACACAACACACACCCACACACACACACACACACACACACACACAGCCACACACACACACACATCATCTAATCATAGGCACTAAACACCACAACAACAAAAACAAAAACACACACACCACACACCACACCACACACACACACACACACACACACACCACACACACAAAACACACACACACACACAGGTGAAAGAATCGCTATAATACGTTTTCTACCTTGGCGCGGGGTTGCGGGCAATATAACAGGTTCTTTGAAGCGTGTTCTTAAGGCGCGCTCTTTATTCAACAACGCTGCAAGCTAACGTGCACTTTAAGAAGCTGCTTTACTTAGTACTAACGTTTAGCTTTCCTCACCGACTCTATATGCTCTGCACACTGAATGCTTCACAATCGCTACACCTACGCTGCACCCCCCAAAAAAACCCAACAACAAAACCCAAACAAAAACACCAACCAAAAACCAACAACAACCCACCAACAACCCCAAAACAACCAACAACAACAAACAAAAAAAGCACAACCCCCCCCAAAAAAAAACACAAAAAAACCAAAACACACCAAAAAACCCCAAAATCGAATAAAGAGAAGAAAAAAAGAGAGAGGAAAAAAACCCCCCCCCGCCCCCCCCCCCCCCCAAAAAAAAAAAAAAAAGAAAAGAAAAAAAGTTGGCAGTCTGGAGACTTCATCTGCATTAAATTCATGAACTTCTATTGCGCTGGCGAGGCCGTGGGTGCCTGTCATACGCGGGGCTATATTTTCCCTCGTAACCTGTCCTGACAATGACAGGAATTTGAAGGTCTTTAGCGAGTTGATTCATTAGATTAGATGGACTCTGCTTTTCATTCATTTTAGTCATTTATTATTTTATATCGAGGATAATGGAATAAGCACCCAGGTGCATTTTTTACATCCAGTCCCCGTGTGCATGCGGTTTTGTAAATTTTGTCGTCTGTTCCCACCGGCACACAATGGCCTACTCTTTCGAAAAGCGGAACAGGATTTAACGTGTGCGCAAGATGTTCTGCATGCGTTCGCACACGGGGCTTCGGTTTATAGTCTCATCCGAAGGACTTTGACATTCAGTTCGATTTTTTTGTCAAACTGGGAAGAAAGGGCGAGGCTGGGAATGAAACCCAGAACCTCACTGTTTACTTGTTGGCAGGCGAACGTCTTAACCATCCTGCTACCTTCCTTGTGTACGTGTGCAAGGACAGGATTATGCCACAGGCAGCACAGGTCTGTGCATGACTTGACCTGGAAGTGATAGATGGCTAAAGCCTAGTTTACATTCAGAACAGAATTGCACTGTACAACACTGTACTCTCTGTCTGTCTCTGTCTTGTGTGTGTGTGTGTGTGTGTGTGTGTGTGTGTGTGTGTGTGTGTGTGTGTGTGTGTCTCTCTCTCTCTCCCTCTCTCTCTCTCTCTCTCTCTCTCTCTCTCTCTCTCTCTCTCTGTCTGTCTATCTCTCTCATTGTGTGACGGTGTGCCGGTGGGAACGGATGACAACATTTACAAAACTTGCATACACACTCGGGGACTGGATGCAAAAAAAGGACGTGAGTGCTCATTCCATTACCCTCGAAGTAAAAGAATGACTCTCTCTCTCTCTCTCTCTCTCTCTCTCTCTCCCTCTCTCTCTCTCTCCTCTTCTCTCTCACAGAACACACGCAGAACATCTTGCGCACACGTTAAATCCTGTTCCGCTTTTCGTAAGAGTAGGGGATTGTGTGCCGGTGGGAACAGATGACAGAATTTACAAAAACTGCATACACACGGGGACTAGATTAAAAAAAAGAGCAATACATGCTTATTCCATTATCCTCGATATAAAAGAATAAAATAAAATAAAATAAAATAAATAAATAAACAAATAACAACAAACACACACACACACACACACACACACACACAATGACCCTCGCAAACAACAGATCACACTGATAATAAATACACAGCCATGTCGACGTCAGCCATATATATTATGAGGCTTAGGGGAGCGAGTAGAGGAAGAAAGTTTTCATTTCAGCTAGATCTCTATCATTTCCCCGAAGAAACACAACGCATGGCATCGATACAGTGAGGAGATCTAGCTACAAAAAGCGCCACAACATGCACCTCACGAGGACATTGGTATATATCGTCTTTCCTTTCCCACTTTCCCCTAAACCTTCTGAAATTGTGTTACTGGAGTACCGCACTGAAGAGCTTTTCACCAGATTCCTCCGTTTATTTCGCGTGTGGACACACACACACACACACACACACACACACACACAGAGGGTCTCTGCTTTTCCTCATGTCTCTTCATTTGAATGGTAAAGCTACTTTCTTTAATAAGAAAACATGAAAGTGGTTTTTGTTTCCAACTTTAAAAACGAAAAAACAAATTAAACGAATATTTTTATCGAAAAACCCCAACAAAAAACCCCAACAACAACAAAAACTCTCGTGTTTCCCGGCAATGTGAAACGCACAGTAATGTTAACAATCCAATCAATGTTAGACCTTCTTGATGACCCAGCGGTCAGCGAAAGGTCACTCAGAGCAAGATGGCCGCCATGTTGATTTGACTGACTCTAACTTTATTTTATTTTTATTTTATTCTTTTATATCGAGGATGCTTATTCTGCTTCTTTTTCCTCAGTAGTGTATTATGTATAGCTATGGTAATGATAATATAAATTCCATATATCATCATTATTATTATTATAATGGAATAAGCACTTATGTGCTTTTTTTTTTACATCCAGTCCCCGTGTGTATGTGGTTTTATAAATTCTCTCATCTGTTCCCACCGGCACACAATGGCCTACTCTTACGAACAGCGGAACAGGATTTAACGTGTGCGCAAGATGTTCTGCGTGCGTTCGCACACGGGGCCTCGGTTTAGAGTCTCATCCGAAGGATTTTTGGGGGAGAGTGGAGTCTGCTACTGATGTTATTAACTCCAGGGGAAAATATCCCCTTGAACGGGAATCGAACCCGGGTCGTCAGATTGCGAGCGCAATGTTCTGACCACTAGGCTATCCCGTCCCCCCCTCCAACTCATCACTGAAGTCAACTGTATCAATTTTCTTCCACAGGCTGTCAGCTTTGACAGGGGCACACTCTCCATGTCAGGGTTTCTTGACCATAATGTCTCAGACCTTGGCTTCAGGGGACATAATCATGACATGACATGGCTGGCTGTGCTGAAGGCGTGATCGCGCATGCGCGCGCGCGCACGCGCACACACATACACACACACGCGCGCGCGCGCAAGCCCGCGTACATACACATGTTCACGCTGCTTTTGACTAAATGATAATTATGGTGATGATAGTAATAATAATAAACAAAATACTAACATCAACAAGAACGATAATGATAACAACACCACCATCACCACCAATAATAATAATAATAATAATAGCAACAACGACAATAATAGCGGACACGAAGCATCCATACAGCGCTGAGCCAACAGATAAATTTAAAAGAAAAATGAAACAAGTTTTAACCGTGAGGCAAATCTGACAAAAGGAGATCGGTTGTGTGTGTGTGTGTGTGTGTGTGTGTGTGTTGTGTGTGTTGTGTATGTGTGTGTGTGTGTGTGTGAGCACGCTGAGCCTCTCCGTAGACTAGTAGTAGTACTGTAGTACTAGTTGACCTTGGCTTGGGGAAAGTAGGCAGGCACCTACCTACCTACCTCCTACCTAGGCCTATAGATAGATATACTGTAAAGCCCCCAGTGTAGTTGGGTGGGTTTTTTTGCTTTTTCTACTGGCTTGTCACGTTGCCAAAACCATTTAATCTGTGTCTAACTTGGGGGCAAGGCGAGGGGGGGGGGGGGGGGGGGGGGGGGGGGGGGGGGGGGGGGGGGGGGGGGGGGGGGGGGAGGGGGTCAGGACTAGTTGAAAAATGCATTCACAGAGACAGACAGAGAGAGAGAGAGGGTGGAAAGAGAGAGAGAGAGGGTGGAAAGAGAAGAGAGAGGGTGGAAAGAGAGAGAGAGAGGGTGGAAAGAGAGAGTGAGAGAGAGGGGGGGGTGGTGGTGGTGGTGGGTGGAAAGAGAGAGTGAGAGAGATGGAGGTAGATCAAGGGTGGAGATAGAGGGTGGAGAGAGAGAGAGAGAGAGAGAGAGAGAGAGAGAGAGAGAGAGAGAGAGAGAGAGAGAGAGAGGGATGACAAACAGAAGGAATAGATTGAGGTGGAGTGAGTGAGAGAGAGAGAGAGAGAGAGAGGGAGAGAGTGAGAGACAGACAGACAGACTGAGAGACAGACTGAGAGAGACAGAGACAGAACGACAGAGAGATAGAGAGCGAGACAGAATAAGAGAGAAAGAGAGACAGAGACAGAGTGATAGAGAGCGCGTGCGAAGAGAGAGAGACAGAGAGAGAGAGAGAGAGAGAGAGAGAGACAGACAGACAGACAGACAGACAGACAGAGGGTGCCATAGTATATCCTAGAGTCACCAAACCAGTCTTACTGCCTTATTAATTAAATTGTCTCCAAGTACACACATGCATGCGTCTAACCCTAAGAAAAAGTTTGTGTGTGCTGAGGCACGTACGTGATCCCACGCTATGCACTGCCAACCAGCGTTAAGTTTTAATCTGAACAAGATTTATGGGACAGTAAATGTACTACTATATAGCGCTTAACCTCTAGCGATTTAACTACTAGCTTCATAATCTGTGCATTGCTCGTGAACGTCTTAATCCCGGCCACAAAACCGTTTGGATTAAAAAATGTCACTAGTTATTCACCCACACACATACGTAATCCCTGCAGGTTTTGATATATTATAAAACTACGCAGGTCAGGGGTGGAGGGGGGGGGGGGGGGGGGGGCGTGGGGGGCGGGTGGGGCGGCGGGGGCAGAGTTGCTTAGAAGTTGGAGGGTCAGACATGCTTTGTGAAAGTAATCTGCAGTCGTGAGTTCGATTCTCCGGTCAGATGTCTGTATGAGGGAGCTCTTCCTTGATTCCACTGCAAGTCCTTTTTTTAAACTGTTGTTTTTGGTGGTGGTGGAGAGATAGCCAAGCGGTTAGAAAGTTGCACTCGCGATCTGACGGCCCGGGTTCGAACCATCACCGAGAGGCACCCCTTCAAAGGGACCCAAGGGACCCCCCCCCCCCCCCCCCCCCTCCACCAACCCCTTGAATTGACATCAGTACTGAGTCCACTTTCCCCGAAAAGTCCTTCGGATGAACATGAATCTACGAACTGAATTCCCGTGCGTAAAAACCCGTTTAAAAACCCGTTCCGCGTTCTGGAAGAGTAGGTCATTTCGTGCCGGTAGGAATGGATGACAAATTTAAAAACCCAAACAAAAACAAACACTGATGTCATGTTTAGACACCATCAAAGAAGTCGGAATGCGGCTACCTTGATGGTGGGCAAAATAGTCGCATACTCAAAATCTCACAATTGGTGAACCTGGGAGCTCTAGCCGACCAACAACAACAACAAAATCCCCAAACAAAACCCCAATACACGTGTCATGAAATCTTTAGGTGAGTCTCAAGAACTCTTCAGAGAGTGAGAAGTCAAGTCGATCTGGATCTAGTCTACATAACATAAAAAAGGGGATAGATAGCTCAGTGGTCAGAGCACTCGCTTTCCCCGAGTTAGAGTTAAGCATCACTGAGCGTGGTTACCCAGTGGATGGGGGACCGTTTGCGCGCCTTGGCTTCAGTACAGTCCCCCAGTTCACCAAGCTGTAAATAAATGGGTGCCTACCCTCTTTAGAGTCGGGGAAGGAAAAGGGCACGGGGTTTAAAAGGTACCCCCCCTAAAATTTTCTGGCCCCTTAGAGAACGAGGTCTCTTTTTCCCCCGGGCCCTTTTACCCAAGATCCCCTCGGTTATGGGACCCCTTTTTACCTTAAAAATTTAAAGATGTTAAACTTCACCACGGGCCCTGTGGGAAAGTTAAAATGCCCAAATGCAAAGTCTGGGCGATACATGACGAGAAGGGGTTAGGCCTTTCTATCAAAGGGGGGGGGTGGGGTTGGTGGGGGGGAAAAAATCAAATTTTGGTTGTTTTAGGGGGAAGAGAAAAAAAAATTGGGGTTTTTAATGTCACCTTCATTTCGTTCCTAAACGGAAAAGTGTGAAAAGTGACAGTGTCAATGACAATGAAAAAGGTTTTAAAAGGGTCGTAAGCTTTCAAAGCCATTTACAAGGGGACGGGGGGAAAGGGGACGGGGCAAAAACACATGAAAAAAACTAAAAGAAGAAGAGTTTAAAAAAAAAACCCAAAACCAAAACCCACTACAGCCCAAAACAATGATTATGGCTTGGATTCAACATCAGGGTTTAAAACAACGGCAACAAACAGTTGAAACACATGACTTGCGTAAACAGAGAAAAAAAGGAAGTGAGAGAGCACTGAAGAAAAACAACCCCACACACCCCCACATGAAACAGTAGGTAAAGTAATTTGTTTGTCCTGACGTTTTAAAATTTTTTTTTTTAATTTTTAAAAACATTTTTTTTTAAAATGTGTTTGTGGACTAAAGCCCGCACGCGCTCAGGTGGCATGATATGTGTGTGCGTGTAAATGTAAAATGTTTGGGAATTTGTATTTTCAATTATTTCCTTATCGATTTTTTTCCCCTTTTTTTACTGGGTTTTAAATTTTAAAGGTAAAAATGCAATAATGTAGTGCCTTAGTATAATCATTAAAGAAAATTTTTCTTAGATAGATGGCTGATGAAAAAAAGCAAATTCATTGCTTTTTTCAATGTACCCTCTGGAAAAAAAATTTTGACTTTTTACTTTGACTTTGACACACACACATGGAGAGAGAAGGGAGGAAAGGGGGGAAAAGGGGGAGAGAGAGAGGAGAGAGAGAGGAGAAAAGAAAAGAGAGAAGAGAGAAAAAGAGAGAGAGAGAGAGCCAAAGAAAAATTTAAAGAAATTAAAAAGTGCCTTAAAGCTTTACAAGGGCCCTTCATGACGCGTCACGCGAAACATTGATCGATACGTAACCTTTTAAAAAAAGGGGGGTTTTTTTTTTTTTTTTAAGGGTTTCAAAATTTTTATACAAGACCAACCCGTGACGCCAAAAAAAAATCCCCAAAATTTTGGAAACCGCCCTCAATAACATTTTTATGTGTGGGTGTGTGTTGTTTTAGTAGGGGTGTGGTGTGTGTTGTGTTTTGGGGTGGTTGGGGGTGTGGGGGGGTGGGGGGGAAAGGGAAAAGAAAATTTTCCTTAAAAAACAAATAAAGCAACAAAACACAAAACCCCCCCTTTCCCCCCTCACAAAGCACGAAAACAAAAAAACCCAAAGGGAAAGAGAAGAAAAGGGGAGAGAGAGAGAGAGAGAGAGAGAGGAAAAAAAAAAGAATTCAAAAAAAATGGCCCCCTTTTTTTTTCCCTTTAACACGCAGACGGGAAACACAAAAAAACAGGGCCACAAAAAAAAAAAAAAAAAAAAAGAAAAAAAAAAAAAAAAAAAATTTAAATTAATTTTTAAATAAAAAAACCAAAAAAACCCTATGAATCACTGCACGGTGCACACTTTAAATAAAATATTTTTTTCCCCCCTTTTTAAAACTGTCCAAAAAACCCTTTCAATTTAAAGTTAATATACCGCCTTCACGCGCATGTAAAACACAAATGTAGGCCTACGTAAATCCAAAACAGAAATTGCAGGGATAATTAATTATAAGTAAAACGAATAAAACTTAGATCCAGAGAAACTAGATTGTGTCAGAATGTCACACAGTGAAAAATGAAGAGCATTATTTTCTTCGATTATTTGAGAAAAACAAAAAAAGGACAAAGAGCGGTTTTGCTAAATGCAAGATGGCGGTTCACAAAGACAGTCATTCTGTGTGGGACTGGCCAGCCACACCAGACGCTGTACCAGTAGAATAAACATCTAGAACTCAACTCCACAGTCTTCCGAGACTGACAGATGCCTGCTAGCACAGTACAGCGCTTCGTGCATTCAAGATGCAATCATCAATACATCAGTACATGGATGCAGCAGCTGTTCAATCAGTGGCTAGTACAACAATACTTCAGTTCGCCTATCTCCTTCTAATTTCTTATTACACGACGAATGTCACGCGCGCGTGCGAGCGCGCGAACACACTCGCACGCACACACACGAACACACACACGCACGCACGCACGTACAGACACACACGAACACACACACGCCCACGCACCAACACAACACACAACACACACCACGCCACACACACACACGCCCCACACACACACCCCACATGAACACACACATGAATACACACAAAACCAAAAAACAGACAAAAGACAGACAGACAACACAACAGACAAACAACACACACACACACACACCCCGATTTCTAATCCCGCGAAACCCAAATTTTTGGGAAAAGAACTTTTTTATTTCTATGATCACACAGGGAGAGAGAGAGAGAGAGAGAGAGAGAGGAGAGAGAGAGAGAAGAGAGAGAGAGAGAGGAGAGAGAGAAACACACACACAAAACACACACATAAAAACGAAATGTCACGTGCAGGCTTTACTTTATAGATGGAGTGTCATTGACATTTTCAAAAAAAAAAAACCCCCACGTGATCGTCCTTTAAATCATGCGACGTCATTTTCGTGTTAGGTTTTCCCTGTGACGTCCATCGGTAGTTATCTTCACTCCCCCTCCCCCCCCCCCCCCCCCCACCCCCCACCCCCGTAACCCAAAAGGCTAATTCAATCTAAAGGGGTGGGAAAAGTTAAACCCTTGTTACTACCAACATCTCTCCCCCCCCCCCCCCCCCCCCCTTCCAAAAGGAAACCTGGCCATCATTGACTTTGAAAGAAAAAAAAAATATATATATAAGTAACTTTTTCATTGAAGATAACTAAATTAACTCCCCCCCCACCAAAAAAACCAACAAAGGCTTTTTCTCCCCGCAACCCCCCCCCCCCCCCCCCCAAACCAAAACCCAACATCAAAAAAGAAAAACAAACAAAATAAAACAAAACAACAAAAGAAAACAAACCCCAAAAAAAACACACACACAATGACACAAAAAAAACCCCCCCCCCCCCGCCCCCCCCCCGCCCAACACACACAACAACCCCCAAACCCCAACCCCACACCACCCACAAACCCTCCCACAAAACCCTGACACACACACCACACTTTGTGTAACAGACAAAACTCACAAAACACACACGCACACACCACCAAAAACCCCCCCCCCCCCCCCCCCCCCCACAAAACCACCCCCCCCCTCCTCCCCCACACCAAAAACCACACAACAAAACACCACACACACCCCCAAAACCCAAACCCCCCCCTCCCACACACACACACCAAAAACCAAAACCACCCCCCTACCCCCCTCCCACAAAACAACCACACCACCACACCTAACCCCCCCCACCAACCCACCACACACACCCCCAAACCCCACCGTGAAAACACAAAGCAGCGATAATATCCATCCACCCAGAAGGATGGAGAGATGATAAAAATCAGCGGTGGCGGCAGCGGTAGTCAGAATGAAGCACAACAATGACTGAACGATGGAAGACCGTAGACAGAGGGGCAGGCAGGCAGGCAGGCTGATCATTATTGTTCGGCCCCTAGCAACCACCAAACACGGCTTTAAATTAACGGAGCACCTACTCGGAGATAAGCCTGCAAAACCAAGCTACACGTTGTAGCCTACGGCTCAGGCCCACAAGAAGCTGGAAAAGGACATGCCGTTATCCCCCCCCCCCCCCCCCACCCCCCCCCGACATATCTGACGGTGTAAAAAGCGAACGAGAGAAATTTATTTATTTATTATTTATTTATTTA
Organism: Rapana venosa; assembly: GCA_028751875.1. NCBI lineage: Eukaryota > Metazoa > Mollusca > Gastropoda > Neogastropoda > Muricidae > Rapana > Rapana venosa. Next base: position 51,648,831 of record CM054136.1, read on the forward strand.
ATCATTTTTTTCTTTCATTCATTCTTTTATTTCGAGGATAATGGAATAAGCGCTCATGTGCTTTTTATCTTTTAAGTTTTTTAAATTTTACATCCAGTCCCCGTGTGTATGCAATTTTGTCAATTTTGTCATCCGTTCCCACCGGCCACACAACAATGGCCTACTCTTCCGAAAAGCGCAACGGGTTTTTAACGTGTACGTAAGATGTTCTGCGTGCGTTCACGCACAGGACCTCGATTTATAGTCTCATACGAAGGACTTTATTGGGGGGGAGTGGAGTCGGTACTGATGTTAACTCCAGAAGAAACATCCTCTTGAACGAGATTCGAACTCGGGTCAGCAGATCACGAGCGCAACGCGCATCACTCTAACCACCAGGCTATCCCGTCCCTAAGCACCTTAACCAGCCAGGGCCCCTGACCCCCACACCAGACCCAATCCTCTTTCTGTCTGTCTGTCAGTTATTGATGGAAGCTTCAGTGCCAAGAACTACGTGTATTAATAATACCGTTGTTATGCTGACATATTTGTGTTGAGATTGTCTTCACCCAAAACAAGCTCAGCCTAACAACACAATATCTCTCTCTCTCCTCTCTCCTCTCTCTCTCTCTCTCTCTCTCTCTCTCCTTTTCTCTCTCTCTCTCTCTCTCTACTTCATACATACCCCAACCACATTTTCTCTTTTCCTTCTTTCTCTTTGCCCCCCCCCCCCCCCCCCCCCCCCCCCCCCCCCCCCTCCCCCTTAACATCACCACACAATCAAAGTGAAAAAGATTAAAGCGAAGAACACGCACGATTCACGACACATCTAGGAGATGACCAAACACATCCTCAGCTTTCTATTTAATTAATCCCCTAATTAAGGAAGTTCAACCTACAACATGCTGATGCCAGCACGTCAACTACATTTATCATGACCAGATTAAGGTAAAAAGGTTTTAAAGGTGTCCCATAACCTAGAAGGTCGCAGGGGAGCGAGGCGTCGGAGACCTCAGCTTCTCTAGGGGGCCAGCATATTGAAGGGCGGCGCCCATCTCCTTCTCTCCCTCGCTGCTTTACCTGCCCTGACCCTAAAGAATGACCAGATTACAAAGAGAAAGAAAAAAAAGACAATAAAAAAAACCCTATCCCGAAACTCCCCCAACACAAACAAACAAAGCAATTAGAAAGAAAAAATTCAGATGATTTGAGTGGGTTTGATGTCAAGATTTTGCTCAGCACAGAATTAAAAAAACACCCCCCCAAACAAACAAACAAACAAACCCTGGGTCGTTTACAAATGATGAAATCCATACTTGTCATCCATCCAGTGTGGTGGACTTTCAGTCTCACAGTGATTTCCTGGGGGGAGGGGTGACTCGAGTGCATAAATATTCTGGGTCACCAACACACCCAAGGGGTTTCTGTTAAGCTGGGGGAATGTGCAACAACAACAACAACAGCAACAAATATCAAAGAAACAATACTATTGTGGATTAGGGCTGAGGCAAACAACAACAAAAAGGTAAAAGGTAAAGGTGTCCCTACTCCTTGTAGGGAAGTGAGGCATCAGAGACCTCAGCCTCTCTAGCATATTGAGTGAGGGCAGCGCCCATCTCCTCACCTTCGCTGCTTTACCTTCCCTGACCCTAATGAGGCAGGTACCCATTTACAGCTGGGCGAACTAAGGGAACTGTACTGAAGCCAAGGCGCGCAAACGGTCACCACGGTAACCATGCTCGATGCTGCTTAACCTTAGCTGGGGAAGAAAGCGGGCGCTCTGACCACTGAGCTATGCCGTCCCCTAAAGAAAGAAGAAAGAATACGATGCAAAATGTCATTCAGATTCTTCGGTCTCCCGTCTTTCCTTTCTGTTACAGATGTGAAGGTTAACACACCATCTCAACAAACAAACAAACCAGCCAACCATCTTATAGAGAACACAGGTAAAAGTGCGTGCAAACCGCTCAATCACACAGATTCAACGCGGTTTTTACAAACAAAGTAACCAATGCAACCCATCCTCTTTAATTAAATTAATTCACCTTACATAATATATTAATTTCTCTGACATATCATTTTCTTGTTATTTCTCACAATAAATAACAATTACCGACCAAATTTGGTTGGTTCGCTTTTTTGGGGGTCGTTATTTTGGTTGTATTCATAAAATAATATAGTGTTTGTCTGGAAAGGACTTTGCCACTATTTCTTCCAAACACATCTGACCATGTAAAAAAAAAAAAAAAAGCCAACGAGAGAAGAAGAAGAAGATATAGTGTTTGTCAATTAACCCGCCCCCCCCCCCCCCCCCCCCCCACCCCGCCACCCCACCTCCCGCCCCAAAATACAAAAAAGTATTCCCATTCTTAAACTGGATCTCTAAAAGATTCTTTCCACGACGATTTCTTTCTTGTGAGATTGGTTGAACTTGGAAGAGTGCCGCCCGTGGACCAGATCAGGCCAGAGAGTAAATCGATACTGGTCTGAAAAGTACGCCTTGCTTTGCAAGGCCTGGCTTCATTCCACAGGCAAGAAAAACAACCTCCCGGTTTCTTCTTTATTATTGATGACACCGCGCAGATCGATAGCTGCTAGCTATCTATCTATAGACTTGCTCGACTGAGACTTGAGAGTTTGGCCTGAGGCAAGGAGAACTGAGATGAAATAATGATGATGGTGGTGCCCAAGTAAGTCCAATCCAGTGCAGTTAGTATGATCCACCTTGAAGGCTTGATAGAGAGACTTTGATCTCTGACCAAGCTAATTCGCAGAATCACACATGCGGTGTGTGTGTGTGTGTGTGTGTGTGTGTGTGTGTGTGTGTGTGTGTGTTTTGTGTGTGTGTGTGCGTGCGTGTGAGTGTGTGTGTGTGTGTGTTGGGGTGTGGTGTGGTGTGGTGTTGTGTGTGTGTGTGTGTGTGTGGTGTGTGTGTGTGGTGTGTGTGTGTGTGTTTTAGTGTGTGTGAGAGGAGAGAGTGAGTAGGAAGGGGAGAGAGAGTGTTATGTGTGTGTGTGTGTGTGTGTGTGTGGAGAGAGAGAGAGAGAGAGAGAGAGGGGAGAGAGAGAAGAGGGGAGAGAGAGAGAGAGAGAGAGAGAGAGAGAGAGAGAGAGAGAGAGAGAGAGAGGGGAAAGACGACGACGACGACGACAATGATATTAACAATGCTGATAATGATAACACTAATATTGACGACGACAACAACAACAATAACAACAACAACAATAATAATAATAAAAACAACAACAACGACGATGATGATGACGTGACCCTTCTATGTGAGCACAATCATTGTAATCATTGTAGTGGATCGGTGGTCTAGAGGTAACGCGCCTGTCTAGAAAGCGAAAAGTCCGGGTCTGAAGTGTGCGGCGGTTCGTACCCCGTTTGGACCGGAAATTTTTCCCCCATCCATTAGACCATGAGTGGTGGTCTGGGCGCTAGTCTTTCGGATGAGACGATAAACCGAGGCCCCGTGTGTTACACGTAATTATTTAGCGCACGTAAAAAACCCCACGGCAACAAGAGAGTTGTCCCTGGCAAAATTCTTAGAAAAAAGCCACTCTGATAGGGAAACAAATACAGCTGCAGGAAAAAAAAAAAAAAAAAAAAAAAAAAAAAAGGGTGAAAGGGTGGCGCAGCGCTAAGTAGCGACGCGTTCTCCCGCTCTCCCCGGGGAGAGCAGCCCGAATTTCAACTTAAAGTGGTATGAAATAAAATCTGAGCGCTTTGATTTGTTGCTTTACAAGATTCAGCGCTATATAAATTCCATACATTATTATTATTATTATTAATGAAGGCGCACGCTAATTCTTTTCACCGTTACGAACCCAAATTAATGATCACAAAGACTAAACCCGATAATATAAAAAACCTGACATCTTCCCAATCTCTCTCTCTCTCTCTCTCTCTCTCTCTCAAGGCTCTTTAAATCCTTCTTTGGGTGCACTTAACAGCACCGATTAACCATAAAGCGTGCGCGCACGCACACACACACGCACACAACACACACACACACACATCACACATACACACCACACACACACCACACTCTCTCTCTCTCTCTCCACACACACACACACTCTCTCTCACCCCCCCCCCCCCCCCCCCCCCCCCCCTCCTCTTCCTCCCCCAACCACCAATAATAACAACACACTCCTTATTGGCGACAAAGCCACTTAATTAAACAACTTTAGGACATGACTTAATCAAATCAGTACAACGATATTAATTAAACAAGTACAGCCACACACCCCCTCCCTCCCCCCTACCCACTCACAACCCACAACCCCCCCCCCCCCCCCTCCCCCCCAACCTTCTCCCCCACACAACCCCCACGTCCAACTCTACAGCATGCAATTTCATTCAGTTAAAGCCTGCACACACGCTAGGGACATGAGACACTTGACAAGACTGTCTGTTGTACGTGAGCTTCAGTTATTAGGCCTATAATTTATACATCTGGAGAGAGTTCCAAGGTGGTCTGTGTATTGATTTTATTTTATTTTAATTTATTTCATTTCCTTCTTTTATATCGACAATAATGGAATAAGCACTTATGTGCTTTTTTTAATTTTTATAAACATCCAGTCCCCGTGTGTATGCGGTTTTGTCAATTCTGTCATCTGTTCCCACCAGCACACAATGGCCTACTCTTACGAAAAGCGGAACAGGATTTAACATGTGCGAAAAGATGTTCTGCATGCGTTCGCACGCGAGGCCTCGGTTTAGAGTCTCACCCGAAAGACTTTTGGGGAGAGTGGAGTCTGATGTTAACTCCTCCAAGAGGAAAATATCCCCCTTGAACGGGAATCGAACCCCGGGTCGTCAGATTGCGAGCGCAATGGATATTGATAAAGAAGGGAGTGGAGTGGAGTGGAGTGGAGTGGAGTGGAGGGGAGGGGAGGCAGAGGAGGAGTAGGGGGATATCACCAAGCGACCTAGAGTGAGGGTGGGGGAACAGCTATTCATCAACCTCATCTGCAGGCAGGCAGGCAGGCAGGCAGGCAGGCAGGCACAGGCCTTCAAGATTCCATTATTCTGCCCTGACTTCTCTTAGATTCATTCCACTTGTTGCTGAGCTACAAGTGATAACCTTAACATTCTGACCTCCTCCTATATCTGAGATCTTTGACGTTCTGTGTGTGTAGTGTAGTGTAGTGTGTGTGTGTAGTGTGTAGTGTAGTGTGTGTGTATGTGTGTGTGTGTAGTGTGTGTGTGAGTGTAGTGTGTGTGTGAGTGTGTGTGTGTGTGGTGTAGTGTAGTGTAGTGTGTGTATATGTGTGTTTGTGTGTGTGTGTGTGTGGTGTGTGTGAGTGTGTTCGCGAGTGCATGCGTACTTATGGAATTCGTGTCTTGAGACAGTTAGTGATTGCGAGAGAGAGAGAGAGAGAGAGAGAGAGAGAGAGAGAGAGAGAGAGAGAGTGAGAGAGAGAGAGAGAGAGAGAGAGACAGACAGACAGACAGATAGACGAGAGAGAGCAGAGAGATGGGATGAGAGACTAGAGATACAGACACACAGACATACACATGATACAGACGAGAGACCGACAGACAGACGAAAGAGAAAGAGAAAGAGAGACAGAGAGAGAGACAGACACACAGACAGAGAAACAGACACATGCAGACAGACAGGCACACAGAAGGACTGCTTGCTAGCACACCCACATGCATTAGCATATATCTACGTGTCGG
>CM054136.1:51657003-51692003 GCA_028751875.1 Rapana venosa
CAAACAGACCTACCTAAACAATTCAGACAGACTAACAGACAGACACTAGACAGATGAACATATAAAATATTTGATACTGATCAATGAAGTTGAACACATTGGCCGCATTTTTTCACGTCACACTTTCAGAGGAAGGAAGAAATCAGTTTCAGAAATTAAATGACGGAAACAGAATAAAAACAAAACAAAACAAAACAAAACCCAACAACACATTGCCACCATTTGGGAGTAGCCAGCCACATCTGTCAGTGTCAGTGTCAGAGTCATAGGTTCACAGTGTCAGTCACAGCACATCCACGTCTATCTTGTTATGATGTCTCTCCACTGCACCCCCCCCCCCCCTACCCTTTTCCTGCTTTCCTACCCTGTATGTGTAGTTTACATAGTTCATGTTTAGATAGGAATGATGTTATGGTTAATATTATGACATACGTTGACTTTCAACGTTCTTGTTTTCTCGTAAAGTGTGTGTGTGTGTGTGTGTGTGTGTGTGTGTGTGTGTGTGTGTGTGGTGTGTGTGTGTGGTGCGTGTTATGTGTGTGGTGTGTGTTGTGTGTGTGTGTGAGTGAGAATGAGGAGAGAGAGAGAGAGAGAGGAGAGAGAGAGAGAAGAAGAGAAGAGAGAGAGAGAAGAGAGAGAGAGTGTTTCATTTTCTTTTCTTTCTTTTCTTCTTTTATTTCGAGGATAAGGGAATAAGCACTCATGTGCTTTGTGTTTTATTTATTTATTTATTTGTTTAATTCTTTTATATCGAGGATAATGGAATAAGCACTTATGTGCTTTTTTATATCCAGTCTCCGCGTGTATGCGGTTTTGGAAATTCTGCCATCTGTTCCCACCAACATACAATGGCCTACTCTAACGAACAGCGGAACAGGATTTAACGTTTGCGCAAAATATCTGCCTGCGTTTGCACACGGACCTCGGTTTATAGTCTCATACGAAGGACTTTTGGGGAGAGTGGAGCCTGCACTGATGTTAACTCCAGTGAAAATATCCCCTTGAACCGGGATGGAACCCGGTTGTCAGATTGCGAGCACAATGTTCTAACCACTATTTTTAGCTAGCTTGCTAGCTAAAGACAGGAGAGAGAGAGAGAGAGAGAGAGAGAGAGAGAGAGAGAGAGAGAGAGAATTACATTTTTTCTCTTTAATTACATCCTTCATAAAATTTCTCGGAAATGTAAAATAGATAAATAGATATTGCCTTTAATGCTCCATTACCACAATAATGTGAATTAGCCCAGAGCTGAAAATGGTAATGACGATTTAATGGGAGATAACCTGCATAACACTTAGTGAATGAACTAGGTCAAGAGGGACCCCCCCCCCCCTCCCCCCCTTTCCACCCCACCCCACCCATACAGAAAAACGCTCTCAATGGAAGTAATAGCCCAGAAAACCTTCTTTCTAGATAAACATTGATTTTCTTTCTGTGTGTCTGTCTCCATATTTTCCCCCATTTATCATTTACAAAGAAGAAAAAAACAAACAACAACGTTCACAACAATATCACGGGAGGTACTTATTATACTGGATTCGTTTGAAGGCTTTCCTCATGTTGCAAGGTTGAAGCGATAGTGTAATGGACTAAGCAGGCATGCGTCACAACCCCGTGGAAAGAAGACACAGTGACCCCGTGACATTCTCATGGCTCTCACAGCCCTAGCTCGCCTGCATGCCAATTTTCGCAAAAGGGCGGTGTACTTTTGCTTTTGCATTGCATGTTCTTTGGTGACACATCTACAACAGGGAGCTATCCCCCTACCCTCACCTCCCCTACCCGTTAACCAATATAAACAGTTTCTTCCTTGCAGTTTTCACTGTGCCACTCTTGTTTCTTCCTCTTGTTTTGTTTTTGAGGTTTAGCAGGGTTTTTGTTGTTTTTTAAACAAAAATAATGGTGATGTCACTGTGTGCCGTATGTTCTGTAACTCTACACTTCCACTATTCCCTAATCTTGTAGACGGTTGGGGCACCACTGAAGATTTTGCAACCAGCTTCCACCGCTCCTTGCAGTTCGGGCAGTTTTCAGTAGCAAGTCATTCCACCAATCTCTGATGATGTCTTCTCATGTAATCTCGATCTGCCTATACACTACACCATATTTATGTATTTCGCATGACGTCACAGAACGTGGTTAGAGAATGAAATAAAAAAGTAAAGGAGCGAGAGAATAAAGAAAAGGGTAACAAGAATATATCTGTTGAAATCCATACAATTTAATACTGGACCTTTACAGAGAGCAGTGCACTAATCACACAATCTCAAATTCACGTCATTATCTACACTGCTTACATGCATAATTTATGAGCGAACCTGGCAGACCTGCAGTGATGAGTCCACAGGAGATCACACACTGGTTTTTACCATTTTAAAGGGAGGGTAGCATTTCTGCCCCACTCTCTCTCCCCTCTCCCCCTGCCCCCTACCCTCCTCCATACACCCAAATTGGTATTCTGACCTGCTCATGTCAGTTAGTACAGCCTTCCACTTGCTTTGAAGGTTACAGAGTTACCTTCCAGTTGTCCCTCATAAAAATGCAATTGGTACTGTTCCTCTTAACTTTGCTGGACAACTCCCCCCCCCCCCCCCCCCCCCCCCCTCTCTCTCTCTCTCTGTGATTTAATTTTAGTCTATTCCCTACTAAGTGATTAGGACAAGCAAACTAATGTGTTGTGGTTCTGGTGTTGTGCTATAGTTGACATCTCTCCCCCCGTCCCACCCCCCCCCCCTCTCTCTCTCTCTCCTCCTTTAAATGTTCTGGTAAAACATAAATTGTGTTGGCAACCCTGATTTAAATTTAAAGAAAAAAACGATGCTCGTTTACATATGTTGCCTTCTGGAAAAGCAGGAATGTGTGTGTGTGTGCGTGTGTGTGTGTTCTGGTGTGAGTATTGTGTGTGCGTCGGCGTGCGGTGCGTGCGTGCGTGCACGTATGGTCACTGTGTATGTAAGGGCATGATACCCACTTATGACTAGGGGAGAGAGAGAGAGAGAGAGAGAGAGAGAGAGAGAGAGAGAGAGACAGACAGACAGACAGACAAAAACGGATAAACGTCTGTGCTTGTATTCTTCCCCATAGCAATGGTAGTGTAGTGCTCATGTATCATATATTATGGAATTTCACTGCTAGATCTTATCCCACAATGCAATGTCAACCCCCCCCCCCCCCCCCCCCCCCCCCCCCCTTTCCTCTCCCAAACTTCCAAAACCATTTTTCTTAAAAACTTGCCCAAAACACCCAGTCCAGTATGCCTAACATACCGAGAACACACACACAACACACAAGCACCAACCACTACAACACATCCACACCCTCTCACCCGCATACCTACCAAAGACCATAGACAACAATGTAGGCCTAGACATGTACCACACCCTGACAAAAGAAAACAAGGCCCTTTGCAACACACACACACAGACACACACACAACACACACACACACCTCCCCCCATTAATTTCCCCACCCCAGGACATTCTCCCCATAACAAAAGAGGTGGTCCGAACACCAGGTGTCCTATTCACAACACTGACCACCCTGTCTGTCTCATTCACTGACCAATGGAGCTGACCCCTGGGTCACCTGTCACCCCTATACCTCCCCCCTCCCTGTCTCTCTCACTCACCCCCCCCCCCCCCCCCCCCCCTGACTTCTTTCGTTCCATCCATTGACAAGTCCACACAGTATAGCTAGAGAAGGCCTTGGTTTTGCAGTCTTGAGTCTGAAAAATAAGTATATGAGACACGATTTTTGTCAAACTGTCAGAAATTATTATTCTGTGTAAATTATGCAATCGTACGTTATGCGAGTATGTAAGGGTATATGGTGTGAGTGTGAGTGTGTGTGTGTGTGTGTGAAAGAGAGGAGAGAGAGAGAGAGAGAGAGAGAGAGAGAGAGTGTGTGTGTGTGTGTGTGTGTGTGCACCCACCATCAAAATAAGAAAGAGAGAAACCATAAACAAGAAGCAGCAAAGAGACAGACAAACAGAATTTAAAAAAAAAACAACCAACCACAAGGAAACAGACATATGGACTACTAGTAACTAAAATAAAACCTACATCATCTGCCTTCATTGGAGATAATAATACATCAGTCTCCTGCAACTTAGGTAAGACTTCCTATATTTAACAATGAGCAAGGAAAATGCTAGACTAGTAACCTAAACCCAATTCTTTACCCTTGAGTAACTGTCATCAGACCCCGCACCCCCACCCCCCACCCCCCCAACACACACACACACACACACACACACACACTCTCCCCCAATCCTCTGTGAACAGAAGGCAAAGACTTCGGTCTACATCATAGCCCTAGTGAAACTACCTTCCCCTTGTAAAGTTTGTGAGGAAATGTTGGGTTTTTGTTGTTGTTGTTGTTGAGAAATGGAGAATGTTTTCTGAGAAACAGTTTCCTCATTTACAAGTCTAGAGGTTTTCTCCTCAGGGGAAGTGTTTCTTTTTTCTCCCCCGGAGCCTTTGGTTGCAGTATATTGTGTGTAGGTGTTGTAACAGAGAAAGCCCTTTTCTGATAGTGTCAAAATAACCAAGTCAAATGAGCTTCTGCAGAGAACAATACACTCCCAGAAAACTTTGTTGTTGTTGGTGATGGTTTTTTTGTTGTTCGTTTTTTTTGGGTGGGTGGGTGTGCGGGGGAGGGGGGAGGGGGTCTGTTTTTTGTTCCCAGAGGACTTAAGTGCTTAAATGTTTATCCCCCCCCCCCCCCAATCCCCTCCCTCCCCACCTATATCTACATGGTATAAAACACTACATATTTTTGTATAATTTCTGAGTGAGAAAAACAAACAAACCACACTTTGCTTTTATTCACAACAAAAAAGAAAATCAAACTAAACAACACAAATCAATGACAGAGATTAAGCAGGGAAAAAAACTATACTCCCCCCCCAAAAAAAAACCCTTTAGATGTATGAGTAAAAGCAACAAAAAAACAAACCCACCCCAAAACCAAAACAAAACAATTTCGCCTGAAAAACTCTACTGTTTTAGTACAAACCACTTTCCAACATAAAAAATCCCCTGCATTCAAAATAAAAATCAAAATTCACTCCTGATAAGCGAAGTTTTCCTTGAATAGTCGAACCTGAAACACCAAAACTTGTCAGCCCAACCTGGGTCGCTTGTCTGCAGTTTGCCTGTGTGGTCAAAGTCATTGTAGCTTTTCTCCATAATATCTCGAGAGGGTCAATGCCGATGTTTTTCCCTTTGAAACAAGGTACGAAGATAACCCTGCAAACTAAGCTGAATGGCCCCATGAGAGGAGCTGGAAAGGACTCGCCACTATTTCTTCCAAACACAGCTTGACGGGTGTAAAAAGCCAACGAGAGAAGAAACTGGGTATCGTTATAGCGCTCTGATTTGTATTTGCAAGATATAGCGCTATATAATTTCCATTTATTATTATTTATTATTATTATCATTATTATTACTACTACTACTATTGTTATTATAATTCATAGGTGTAGTTGCTTACTGCTAAAATCAGTGAAACCTGAGATGGAGAGAAAAAAGGAAGTGATAAACACTTTGAAACAAACAAGAAAAATCTCTGGTCGCCATTTCATTTCGTTTTCTTCCACATGCCACAAGAACTTCTTTCTAAGTTCTACTTCTAGTGTTTTGTATTATGTAGAAACACTGAAAATATAACCAACGACATAGGAAGGATACTGACTCTGGCAAAAGACTGGGTAAGTCTCTTTCTTAGGTGTCAAAAACAGAATAACATTTTTGACTTGACTTTGATTTTGACTTTCACACACACACACACGATCTGGACATAAAAATTTGACTTCGACTTAACTTTGATTTTTGACTATCTCTCTCTCTCACACACACACACACACACACACACACACACACACACAACACACACACACACACAACACACACAAGTTCTGAAGACTCATTGTAAGCAATAGCTAGTTAGTGTTTCTTGCAAGACAAGGCACAAACAAAAATAACAAAATGCAAAAAAGCCATTTCCTCTTTTCTCCACACTCTCCTTAACCCCCCCCCCCCCCCCCCCTTTCCCCCTATGTTGTTGACAGAAACTTCGAGAGTGGGGTAGAACTAGGTACAAAAAACAGAGAGAGAGAGAGAGAGAGAGAGGAGAGAGAGAGAGAGAGAGAGAGAGAGAGAGAGAGAGAGAGAGAGCCATTGATCGATCTGGTTTAGTCGTTCGATCTAACTCTTACGCTGGCCTCTATATTTAGCTAACTCAACCCTCATACAAATATACACCGAACACTTCCAATGACATGGAAAATACCCACCTACCCCCCACCCCCCCACCCCTGCCTTCTCTGTTTGTGTCTCTATGAGTCTGTTTACCCTCTGTGTGTGTGTGTGTGTGTGTGTGTGTGTGTGTGTGTGTGTGTGTGTGTGTGTGTGTTGTGTGTGAGTGTGTGTGTGTTAGTGTGTGTTAGTGTTAAAAACCTCTCAAGTGAATGAAGTGTTTGCAGGGAGGAAGGTTTCCAGAGTTCGTTATCTATACATGTCAAGAGATCTCGTGTGTGTGTGTGTGTGTGTGTGTGTGTGTGTGTGTGTGTTGTGTGTGTGAGAGAGAGAGAGAGAGAGAGAGAGAGAGAGACTCAGAGAGAGAGACAGAGACCCAGAGAGAGACAGAGACTCAGAGAGAGCAAGAGACAGAGACTCAGAGAGACAGAGACTCAGAGAGCGAGACAGAGACTCAGAGAGAGACAAAGACTCAGAGAGATGGACAAGAGAGGGGAGAGAGAGAGAGAGAGAGAGAGAGAGAGAGAGAGAGAGAGAGAGAGAGAGAGAGACTCAGAGAGAGAGAGACTCAGAGAGAGACTCAGAGACAGAGACTCAGAGAGAGAGACAAACTTAGAGACAGAGACTCAGAGAGAGACAGAGACTCAGAGAGAGACAGAAACTCTCAGAGAGAGACAGAGACTCAGAGAGAGACAGAGACTCAGAGAGCGAGACAGAGACTCAGAGACAAAGACTCAGAGAGAGACAGAGACTCTGAGAGAGAGACTCAGAGAGAGAGACAGAGACTCTGAGAGAGACAGAGACTCAGAGAGAGACAGAGACTCAGAGAGAGAGAGACAGAGACTCAGAGAGACAGAGAGTTGTCTCTGGTAATACGGCACGTCATGCTCTCTACTATGGCTGTGAATCCTGGAGGACACAAAGAACAGAGGATGGACAAACAACTGAGATGTGTGTCTTTAGAAGGCAGCCCACCAAAAATCGGTTGGACAGATAGAAGAACAAATGAAAGCAAAAATCTGGGAACAACAACAACAACAATACTTCTAACATCAATAAATGAAAGGAACTTAATTTCTTCACGCAGAGATAGTAGTGGAGGATCTAGGAACACAAGCGCAGGTACGTAACCATTGACAACTTCTCGATCATTTTTGAACATGATTTTCAAAGATTTTTTTTTTAAAAGACAAAGGAAAAAAGAAATGCTAGAAAATAAAATCTTTAAAAAAGAGCAGCATTTTAGGCATTTTTGTGTAAGGGCCATGCCTTTGGCCTGGCCTGACCTGACCTGACTCGAGTTTCGGCTCCTGGATGAGCCTTCATCAGAGGTCCTGGTGGTGATTGAAGCTTCACCCCTGAGAATTTAGAAGTGTCAATCGCATTCAGAAGAATATTTGATATTCCTGCGGCCTTTTTAAAGCTGCCATCAAAAGGCGATGATAAAAAGAGGAAGGAAATATGCTTAAAATATATGTTGCAACCCCCCCCCCCCCCCCTTAACCAATTTTTTTTTTTTAATGAAAGGAACTTAAGACATGCAGGCAATGCGCTACGAAATCAAGACAGAGACCTCATAAAGACTGTCTTTCAAGGCAAGACCGAGGGAAAAAGAAAAAAACAAAACAAAAAAGGCAGACCCCCAGCTTCTCTCATTGGCAACATCACCGAGTCCTGTGGCATGAGAATCCATGAAGTCAGCAGGGCCAGTAGAGACCGGAGCAAATGGAGAAGGAGGAGGATGATATCTGCGTCAGTGGGTGCAGCGGCTTACACCGTACCCGGTGACACCGAGAGGTGAGACCGAAATAAGTGACTATTTTAGGCCGCATCCTTGATTTCAAACCATCCTTGTTCTACACACACACACACACACACACGCGCGCGCGCGCGCGCGCGCGCACACACACACGCACGCACGCACGCACGCACGCACGCATGCACGCACGCACGCACGCATGCACGCACGCACGCACGCACACACACACAGAGGGTAAAATGATAAGGAACTCATACATAGCTTAATTAATAAAGTGTTACTCTGTTGCCAAAGAAATTAATTTTACCATGAAGATCATCATCATCGTCGTCGTCGTCGTCGTCATCATCATCATCATCATCATCATCATCATCATCATCATCATCATCACTACAACCACCACCACCACTACCATCACCACATCATCATCATCAGCAGCAGCAGTTTCTCTTAGACAACTCTTCCCCCTCCCAACATCCCCCCCACCCCTCTTTGTCTGTCCTCCCCCCCCCCCTCCCCCCCTCCGCTTGCTTTCATGAAACACGACAAGCGTCTTCCTTTACGAGGAACAAAGACCATGACAGGGAACTGATTAGCCAGTCAACCAGCCAGCCAGCCAATCAACCAGTCAGCCACCTGGGTCAGGCCCTGGTCACTCTGACCCTTGATTGCAGTGATTTGTTAAGCGGCTGTGGGGGTCGGATTTTTTTTGGTTGTGGTGTCGTTAAAAGGTTCGAGTCGTTAACGGGTCAGGCTCGACAGAGATAGCTCTATAAGACTTGTTCTTAACCAGGTCTGAAAACTTTTAATTTTTTATTTATTTTATTTATTTCTTTTATATCGAGGATAATGGAATAAGCAATTATGAGCTTTTTTTTTTACATCCAGTCCCCGTCTGTATGCGGTTTTGTAAATTTGTCATCTGTTCCCACCGGCACACAATGGCCTACTCTTACGAAAAGCGGAACAAGATTTAACGTGTGCGCAAGATGTTCTGCGTGCGTTGGCACACGGGACCTCGGTTTATAGTCTCATCCGAAGTACAGTGTGCGTACAGTGTGAAGCATAAGACATACACAAGACATACACGGGTACAGTGTTAAGTGTAAGACATACATGAGTACAGTGTGAAGTGTAAGACATACATGTATGCGTTCAGCTTAAAAAAAATAATGGGTGGCGCTGCTCTTGTGGCAGCGCGCTCTCCCCGAGGAAAACAGCCCGAATTTCACGCAGAGAAATCTGCCGTGGCTTAAAGTGGTATGAATAAATAAATAAATAAATAAATAAATAAAAATGCGTCACTATCAACCTCCAAATTGCATGACAAACGATCCTACATCTGACGATTACCATTATCTCCCCGTAATGTCTGTGAATAATCTGTTTACGTTCATAGTCTCAATCTCTCTTCTTTTTTAAAAATTACAATTATGTTGCCTCGTGTGTATGTACTTCTGGTTTGATTGGTATAAAGACAAGCCCCCAAGCGGTTAAAAAAACCCAACTAATTAATTTTATGGAAACAGATGACAAAATTTACAAAACCGCATACACACGGGGACTGGATGTAAAAAAGCACATACGTGCTTATTCTATTATCCTCAACATAAAAGAATAAATAAATAAAATAAAATATGGTTTAGGGACCAGGTTTGCAGGGATGAACGCGTGGTACCAGTTACGGACATGAGAAACACTTAAGGACACCAGAAATGCGTTCCTGTGCATAAATTGATGTACTGGGCTTCTCTGTTCAAGGGCTGGCTAGGGTGGGGACTGGCTTAGTGTCTACATGCAGCCAGCCACTCGCTGGTAAGGTCGGCTGCAAACAGGCGTGGTTTGGGATCCAAATAGCCCAGCTCGTGGGCGCGCGCATGCATGTATGTGTGTATACGCGTATACGCGTGCATGCCCAGTCGTGTGTCCTGAGCTGTAACTTGTGTAGTGCGTGTACATTATAGATCGCGTGGGGCAGGAAGGAGGGCTTGTCTTGTTGCATGTTGTTGTTGTTGTTGTTGTTGTTGTTGTTGTTGTTGTGTGTGTTGGTGGTGGTGGTGGTGGTGTGTGTGTGTGTGTGTGTGTGTGTGTGTGTGTTTTTTTTCGATTTTACGTCTGTTCGTGTTGTGTGTGTGTGTGTGTGTATGTGCGCGCTGTGTTGTGTTGTGATGTGTTGAGTTGTGTTTTGGTGTGTGTGTGAGTGTGTGTGTGAGTGTGTGTGTGTGTGTGTGTGTGTGTGTGTGTGTGAGTGAGTGTGTGAGTGTGTGTGTATGAGTCGTGTTTCCATGGTTGACACGGTAAAAGCATACTTGAAGAATCTGGTTTTGATTGTGTTTGGAGCAATCAATATTTTGCAGATATCCATACGCTGAGTCACAATGTCAACGACAGTTTGCAGCAACTCTTTTCGCCGAACATGGTAATGGGAAATTTAAGCCAGTAGTAAATGTTTTGCTACGACATACTTCAAAGCTTACTTTATACAAAGAAATACACAGTTATCAAGATATCTATTAGTCTAAAGTTGTTCAATTCATTCATTTATTTCTATAGGGCCTACTCCCATTCTCCTTTATTACAGTTTTGCTTCTTCCTTCATTACCTGATGTTCGCCCTTCCTCCATACCCCAAAAGGGGTAGGGGGGGGGGGGGGGGGGAATGAATATCGTTCAATTGTGCTAAGAGGGAGAGAAAGAGAGAGAGAGAGGGAGAGAGAGAGAGAGAGGTAGAGAGGGAGACAGAGAGAGAGAGGGAGAGAGAGAGAGGGAGAGAGAGAGGAGAGAGAGAGACAGAGAGAGAGGGAGAGAGAGACAGGGAGAGAGAGACAGAGAGAGGGAGAGAGAGAGACAGAGACAGAGAGACAGAAAGAGAGACAGAGAGAGAGAGACAGAGAGGGGGAGAGAAAGAGAGAAAGAAGGAGAGAGAGAGAGGGAGAAGAGAGGGGGAGAAAGACAGAGAGAGAGAGGGAGAAAGACAGAGAGAGAGAGACTGAGAGAGAGAGAGAGTGAGAGAGACAGAGAGAGAAACAGAGACAGAGAGAGAGGGGGAGAGAGAGACAGAGAGAGAGACAGAGAGAGACAGGCAGACAGAAAGAGAGAGAGAGAGACAGACAGAGAGACAGAGAGAGGGACAGAGAGAAAGACAGAGAGAGAGAGAGAGTGAGAGAGAGAGAGAGACAAAGGGAGAGAGAGGAGGGGGGTGGTCCCTCACACCAGAGATGCACAGACAATGCCAGTCATTGCTTATCATTCCACATCACTGCATCCTCCTCCGAAGTTTTATACCAGCTGTATTCTAGCATAAGCATCTATTTAGAAGACGGGAAGAAGAAAAAACAACCCACCAACCAAGGTCAAAACATCAACAAAATCCTCAAACAAGTTACATAGAAAGGAAGGAAAGAAGGAAGAAAGAGAGAGATAATGACAATGACAATGACAAATTCTTTTATTTCGAGGATAATGAATAAGCACCCATGTGCTTTTTTTACATCCAGTCCCCGCCCTTAGGGATATATATATGATAATAAAATAAAATAAAGCCCAATAAAGAGAGAGAGAGAGAGAGAGAGAGAGAGAGAGAGAGAGAGAGAGAGAGAGAGAGAGAGAGAGAGAGAGAGAGAAAAGACAGGAATAAAGAGAGAAAGGAAGGAACAGAAGAAAACTGAAAAGAAAGAAAAGAAAAACAAAAAAACAAAAAAATAAAGAAGAAAAGAAAGACAGGAGTAAAAAAAAAAAAAGGAAGGAAGGAAGGAAGCATAGAAGAAAGAAAGCTGGAGAGAAAAGAAAAGGAAAACGACAACCAGAAACAAAATCCCCACCCACTTCACCAGCAGTTTTACCCTTACCAAAACAAGTGAGGGGAACAACGAATTTATTCCCTTCCTTCCTGCATCCTTCCTCAACTCCCCATCCCCTCCACCCCCGCCCTCTCTCCCCGCCTTCTTCTCTCTCTCTCTCTCTACCCCCCCCCCCCCCCCCCCCCCCCCCCCCCCCCCCCTTCTCCAATCCCCCTCCTTCCGACCTCACTCCCCCCTCCTTCCACTAGGCCCTATTATATATATACCCACCCACCAGTCTAACCTACGAGTGAGCGAGCGAGAGTGAGAGACAGAGACACAGAGAGAGACAGAGAGAGAGAGATTTGGTGTACACAGGCGCTTGAAGATAACAAACAAACAGTCAGCGCTCTGTACAAGTTCTAAACAGCCCAGTGTCATTGCAGCATGAATGCCAGCCAGTTTTTTTTTCTTATTGGCAAGCCAAGGGGTTTAGTACCCTAAAGCCTCCATCGCACCGAGATAAGACAAGAGTTCATCGGAAAAACGAATTTTCCGCAAACCGCGGAGCGAGAAAAGCACTGCATGGTATGTTTAAAAACTGACAGATATCACACAAAGCCTAAAAAAAAAACCCCAAGCAAAGAAAGAACTAAACATACACCAGAATGTGAGTTAGCCAGCCATCAATATAATTATTATACTTGACTTGCCTGACTTTCCTCGAATCTCCTTGAAAAGTTGGGTTTTTTGGGGTTTTTTTTGGGGTGGGTGGGGTGGGGGTGGGGGGGACACTGCAGTGACTAACACGAGCAGTGTCTTGGGCATGGGTCCATCCTTCTCTCACGAAACTTCCAAACATCAGATGAATACTCTTAGCTAGCTTTATGAGTGACTTTGTTTCTTGTATTGTCTTGTATTGTATTATATTGTTTTTGTATTGCATTGTGATCATATCTATCTATCTATCTATCTATCTATCTATCTATCTATCTATCTATCTATCTATCTATCTATCTATCTGCCTGCCTATCTATCTATCTGCCTGCCTGCCTGCCTGCCTATCTATCTATCTGCCTGCCTGCCTATCTATCCATCCATCCATCCATCCATCTATCTATCTATCTATCTATCTATCTATCTGCCTGCCTGCCTATCTATCTATCATCTGCCTGCCTGCCTATCTATCTATCTATCTATCTATCCATCCATCCATCCATCCATCTATCTATCTATCTATCTATCTATCTATCTATATCTATCTATCTATCTATCTATCTATCTATCTTGCTTAGTACTGTATTGGACTGCTTCAAACATATCGATTTAGGTAAGTGTACAATATTCACATAAGTATGCTGAGTTCAGCAGGTAGGCTTGTTTTGAGGAAAAGAGAGGAACAAAATCCTGCATACTGCACTACGCATGTGTCGTAATCGAACCGGATGTACGTGCTACTTCCTGACGCGCTGTTAACTGGGTCAAACTG
The DNA here is from genome assembly GCA_028751875.1 of Rapana venosa. Classification (NCBI taxonomy): domain Eukaryota; kingdom Metazoa; phylum Mollusca; class Gastropoda; order Neogastropoda; family Muricidae; genus Rapana; species Rapana venosa. Next base: position 51,670,288 of record CM054136.1, read on the forward strand.
GGGGAGGGAGGGAGAGAGGGAAGGGGGTTCAAACTAATGTTTTGAAGGAAGAGACCAAGGTCGTAAATAAAATTTAAAAAAACAACCACTCGAAACAGCTCAAAGCGAATAATGAAAACACCTGTTCTACCAGGGAGTGAAAAACAGTACACCATTAATTTGTGAGTCTGTTATGAGTTTTGGGGCTTTAATGTTTCGTGCACATTATCGCGTGTTAAAGCCAATCAAAATAAGACTCCTGCATGCACATGAACTTTCCTTCTTCCTAAATGCATGAGGGAGAGAGATGACAGCAGATCTGGAAAGCAAAATCCAATTGAAACAAAACAAACACAAAAAATAGTGAAATAACAAAATCCAACAAAACAAAACAAACACAAAAAAATAGTGAAATACAAACAAAAAGATGAAGAAGAATCCAAGCAATGGAATCCAGGCGTTATTGCAAAACATCTTCATGTGATACTCCTTGTCTGTGTCATCAATGAACGATAGCGCCAGACTATCTCACTGTACTGCAGACCATACAGACATAGACAGACATCTTGTGACGATGTCAGGTTAAAGAAAAACAAACAAACACCCACCCCAATAATAAAGAAACAAAGAAAAGTAAAAGCAACCGGAGAAAAAACGAGAGAGAGAGAGAGAGAGAGAGAGAGAGAGAGAGAGAGAGAGAGAGAGAGAGAGAGAGAGAGAGAGAGAGAGAGAAAAACTTACACTCTAACGGCCAAGGAATAACATCCCACGGCTTTGTTCAGACAATTCTCTCGGGGGAAACTACCAAAGAAGGCAGACGGAAGAGAAGACAGAAAGAACAAAAACAAAAACAGCTGGCCAACCATTTGGCACAATGCACAGGGAATCCATTTACAGAGACTCTGGTGTGGTACCAAACCGACAAAAATGGTCGATCTATGAAAAGCTCTTTAAAACAATACATCAGTGATTTCTTGGGGGACTTAGAAGGACGAAGAAAGAAAAATCGGAAGGTAAGCTTACAACATGGTATGAAATCCTCCCCTCCCCCCTCCTTGTTAGGATTTTTGTAAACTTGTGGATATCTAAGGGTTTCTGTTTAAAATCTGCTCGAAAGCTAGATTTTTTCCCATTACACTAGACCTACAGTCGTGGTCAGAGTGCTAGTCTTTCAAATTAAGCGAGAAACCGAGATTTCTTACACGACACGTGTGTATATCGTGTGCATACATGCAGAGTGCGTGCGTGCGTGCCTGCACACGTGCAAGCGCGTGGGTGTGTGTGTGTGCGCGCGCGTGTGTGTATGAGTGCATACGCGCCAGTGCGGGTGTGTGTGTATCTTGTCACAGCACGAGTGCTAGCTAGCGTTGTTGGCACTGGCAGCCAAAATGTCTGGAGCTTTTTGGTTGTTTGCCGATTTGCTTGGGGTTTTCCTGCTGTGAACGTGAGGAGAAAAAAAACAACCTGACGCGCGCGCGCGCGCACGCACACACGCACGCACGTACGCGCGCGCACACACACACACACACACACACACACACACACACAAACACACACACACACACACACACACACACACACACACACACATGCAGAGTCCGTGGGATGAGACTTCAGGTCCCATGTGCGAACGCACGCAGGACATCTTGCGCACACGTTAAAACCTGTTCCAGCTTTTGAGAAAAGTCCGCCATTTGTGCCGGTGGGAATGGATGACAAAATGTACAAAACCGCAAGCACACGGGGACGGGATGTAAAAATAACACACGAGTGTTTAATCATTCCTCAAAATAAAAGAATAAATAAGTAAAAAAAAAAAAAAAAAGGTTTACACACACACACAAACACGTAATGTGAAAAGACGTTAAATTAAAGAACACACACACACACACACACACACACACACACACACACACACACACACACACACACACACACACACACACACACACACACAACAAAGGACAAAGAAGCTAGGAATAACACTATAAGCACCACGCCTACTGCAAACGTCAGTTAAGGCAGGGTGCAGGGTGCTGGTTTTCATTTCGTTTGTTTTCCCCTGCATCTTAAAAACAACAACATTTCATGCAAACCCCAAACTGACTAAATACCCTTTCATACAAAACAGAGCTGTAGTAGTCCTCAGTACTGTCTGACTTCAAAAGCAAATTTTACACGTTAAACACTCCTACAATCCCCCCAAAAAACAGTAACTGAAAATTGACTAAGGGAGACTTCAGCCTGGTGTCAGGTTAATCCAGTATTCACTGACCTACATGCATGCGTGGCTTTGCATTTGCACAGTACAGTTCTGGCAGACTCAAATGATTATCCCCAATCAAAGGTTTCCTCCATAATGGAGGCTGATCGACCCTTCATGCAAGCCTTGCACCCCAAAGTAAAATCATCTGAGCAGAGAAAGTGTTAACAGATGGGAATTGCCTTTTACTGAAGAATGGTAAGCCTCTCGTGTCAAAAAAAGTAGTTTTTAAACCTTCAGTACATCAAACGATTATGGAAGAAGACCGTGAGAATGAAATGGGTACAAGAAAAACTTTCATCACAGTGAAACTGGGATGATTTTTTCCCCGTCTGCCACTGATGTGTGTAACTTATAATAGCATAATATTGTATCACAAAATTAGCATTTTTGTCATTAAAGAATACATTTTCAGTCATTATTGCAAATTTTGACAAGCTTTTCACAAAAAATAGATTCAACATACTGTAGGGCAGCTGAAACAATATACTGGATCACGGGACAGAGAGAGTTAAATAAAGTAATGATAATAAGTTCTTCTTCTTCTTTGAAAGCTCAGACAACAACTATTGTCTGTCATTTGAGCGAAAATGCGTTGTGCTGCCGTTAAGCGCCTGACAAGTCAGGCCCAGCGCATCCGACTTCGGCATGTAACTGTAATTTTCTCTCATGAAATCAGCCACTTTGGCATGTGTTTTCATATTTTTTGTATAAAATCTTTAACAGTGTTGTTGTTTTGTTGGTATGGTTGATTATACACTTCATATATCAAAGTCAAAACGAACAAAGAAACAACAACAACAACCACACACACACACACACTCACTCACACTCTCTCTCTCTCTCACATACATATACGCACAGAGAGAGAGAGAGAGAGAGAGAGAGAGAGAGAGAGAGAGAGAGAGAGAGAGAGAGAGAGAGAGAGAGAGAGAGAGAGAGAGAGAGAGAGCAGCCCGAATTTCACGCAGAGAAATCTGTCGTGACTTTAAAGTGGTATAAAAGTAAAAAGTGAAAAAAAAAAAAAAAGCAAAAAAGTTAAAGTAAGTTAAGAAGCAAAAAGGTTAGAGTTTTACTTGATTTATTTATTCTTTGAAATCGAGGATAATGGTATAAGCACTTATGTGATTTTTTACATCCAGTCCCCGTGTGTATGCGGTTTTGTCAATGTTGTCATCCGTTCCCACCGGCACACGATGGCCTACTCTTACGAAAAGCGGAACAGGATTTAACGTGTGCGCAAGATGTTCTGCATGCGTTCGCACACGGGGCCTCGGTTTATAGTCTCATCCGAAAGACTTTTGGGGGAGAGTGGAGTCTGCACTGATGTTAGTTAACTCCAGGGGAAAATATCCCCTTGAACTCAAGGAATCGAACCCGGGTCGGCAGATTACTTAACGTGTTTTGCTGAATATTCGCGTTGCTGTTGTTTTTCAGCTAGAAAAGATGCTGTTGGGTGCATGCCAGTCAGTCTGTGCGTGTGAGTCAGGCAGGCAGGCAAGCAGGCAAGGGTCATTTTTTCCTGCTTTATTTATATATCGTTTATCAGTGAACTTAAAAAAACCCCAACCTTTATGGGGTGAAGAATGACGAAGAGAAAGGAGAAAAAAGGAGAGATTAAAAAAAAAACCAAACAAACTGGGAGGCTTCGTTGAGGGGGAAGTGAGGATGGGGGCGGGGGTGGGGGCGGGGGGGAGAGAGAGAGAGAGAATGAACAGGAGATTAGAGTAGAATGGAGAAAATTCTGAGGAGGGGTGTGGGGGGGGGGGGGGGGGGAGAGAGAGAGAGAGAGAGAGAGAGAGAGAGAGAGAGAGAGAGAGAGAGAGAGAGAGAGAGAGAGAGAGAGAGAGAGAGAGAGAGAGAATAAACAGGGGATTAGAGTAGAATGGAGAAAAATCTGAAGAAATCCTTTCTCAGTTGGGTTTTAGTTTGCTGGTTTGTGGCTTGTTGTTTTTCCCCCTGATTTTAAGTTTTTTTCCATTCATTCATTCATTCATTCATTCCCTCCTTCCTTCCTTTTTTTTACATTACCTATCTGTCTATCTGAATACTGACACGCCAGCATAATCTGTCTTCCTACCAAGCCACTTATCTTGCTACAAGTTGCCCAGTACAGTGCCTACTACCTACCTTCGCGCCAACCAACCTACCTACTCACTCACTCACTTACTTACCTACCTACCTACCTACCTACCTACCTACCCACCCACCCACCCACCCACACTGATTGACTGATTGCTGGCCTGTCTTTCACGCTGCCTGGCTGTACCTCTCTCCTCCTCCTTTCTGTTTATTTCTGTTGGGATATCTCACCCCGAAGTCGGAATGCGGCTATCTAAGTGGTGTGTGTGTAGGGTGAGGGTGGGGTGGAGGGGGGGGGGGGGCAAAAAAAAACCACGGTCACATAGGCAAAAATCTCACCATTGCTGAACCTGGGAGCTCTAGCCAAGGAACGAAAAAAAAAAATCTGTTGAAACCCAGTCTATGCAAAGGCAACTTTCGGAAGCCCTCAGTCTGTCTGTCTGTGCGTCTCTCTCTGTATATATATCTCTCTCTGTCTCTCTCTGTATCTCTCTCTGTCTCTGTCTCTCTCTCTGTATCTGTCTTTCTCTCTGTTTATTTTTATTTATTAATTTTATTTATTTATTTATCTATCTATCAATTTATTCGTTTCTTTCGAGGATAATGGAATAAGCACTCATGTACGTGTGCGTGTGTGTGTGTGTGTGTGTGTGTGTGTGTGTGTGTGTGTGTGTGTGTGAGTGTGTGTGTGTAACTACTGCTGCGTACATATAAAATTAATAGCCCTTAGCTTGTTCCAACTTATTTACACTTCTCTCTCTCTCTCTCTCTCTCTCTCTCTCTCTCTCTCTCTCTCTCTCTCTCTCTCTCTCTCTCTCTCCCCCTCTCTCTGTCTCTGTGCGTGTGCATGCGTGGGTGTGTGTGTGTGTGTTTAACTACTGCTGCGTACCTTTAAAATTAATAATCCTTAGCTTGTTCCAGCTTATTTACGCTTCTCTCTCTGTGTGCGTGCGTGTGTGTGTGTTTAACTATTTCTGCTACCTTAAAAATTAATAACCCTTAGCTTGTTCCAGCTTATTTACGCTTCTCTCTCTCTGTGTGCGTGCGTGTGTGTGTGTTTAACTATTTCTGCTACCTTAAAAATTAATAACCCTTAGCTTGTTCCAGCTTATTTACGATTCTCTCTCTCTGTGTGCGTGCGTGCGTGCGTGTGTGTGTTTAACTATTGCTGCGTACCTTTAAAATGAATAACCCTTTGCTTGTTCCAACTTATTTACGCCTCACACACACACACACACACACACACACACACACCACACACACACACACACACACACACACACACACACACACACACTGTCACACACACACACACACACACACACACACACACACACACACACACACACACATACACACACACACTGTGACACACACACACACACACACATACACACACACACTGTGACACACACACACACACCATGTGCAGTGGCTTGCTCTAGGCATAAATCTTATACAAAACATACAGTAAGACAAGTACCATTGAAATAAACCCCACACATTGTCACAAAGCTCATACCAAACCAAACCAAACCAAAAAAATGATGAAGTCTATCTATGTCGTGCTGCCAAGCCAATCATGTGGTTTTTATGTGTTTGCCCTTTCTCTGTTTTGGCTGTGACCTTTATGCATAAAAAAAATATGATTCTGAATGGGGGTGAGGGGCTAGATGTAATGGATACTCTCTCTCTCTCTCTCTCCTCTCTCTCCTTCTCTCTCTCTCTTCTCTCTCCTCTCTCTCTCTCTCTCTCTCTCTCAAGTCCTTCCGATGAGATTATTAAACCGAGGCCCCGTGTGCGAACGCACGTCTTGCCCACACGTTAAATCCTGTACCTCTTTTCGTAAGAGTAGGCCATTGTGTGCCGGTGGGAACAGATGACAGAATTTACAAAACCGCATGCACACAGGGACTGGAAGTTTAAAAAAAAAAAGCACATAAGTGCTTATTCCATTATCCTCGATATAAAAGAATAAATATAAATAAATAAAAAACCCATAAAGTATATATATATATATCTATTTCTAACAATACAGCGGGCTTACATGCGCTGCACCCTAAGGGGATTTTTGAAAGGTAGGGGGAGAAAGGTGACACCGGCAAAGGTAAGGAGTGGGTAGATAAGAGAGGGAGAAGAGCAGCAACAGGTTGAGTCAGTGTCAAGATTTTTTTTTTTTTTTTTAAAACGGGGAGGAAGGAAGTGGGGGTGGGGGGGGGGAGAGAAGTTACCTTAGGTGCGTCAAGGGCACCCTGGGGGAAAAGTTGCACAGTGTGGGGATAGTAGTGGTGGTGGTTGGGGGGTGGGGGTGTGGGGTGGTTAAGGGGAAGGGGGAGGGAAGTGGGGGGGGGGGATTCCCAAGTTGGCGGGTGGGTATCTCTTTCCTAGTCATTACCGTATTGTTTATTGCAATATGGCCCTGCGGTGATTGGATTTGTTCTTGTTATTTTTTTTTGTTTTTTAGTTCCTGGACTATAAACTACCGAGGTTCACCACCAGTGGTGAGATTGTTTTTATGGTTTACCCATGGTGAGATTGTTTTTATGGTTTACCCATGGTGAGATTGTTCTTATGGTTTACCCATGGTGAGATTGTTCTTATGGTTTACCCATGGTGAGATTGTTTTTATGGTTTACCCATGGTGAGATTGTTCTTATGGTTTACCCATGGTGAGATTGTTCTTATGGTTTACCCATGGTGAGATTGTTTTTATGGTTTACCCATGGTGAGATTGTTTTTATGGTTTACCCATGGTGAGATTGTTTTTATGGTTTACCCATGGTGAGATTGTTCTTATGGTTTACCCATGGTGAGATTGTTCTTATGGTTTACCCATGGTGAGATTGTTCTTATGGTTCACCCATGGTGAGATTGTTCTTATGGTTCACCCATGGTGAGATTGTTCTTATGGTTTACCCATGGTGAGATTGTTTTTATGGTTTACCCATGGTGAGATTGTTTTTATGGTTTACCCATGGTGAGATTGTTTTTATGGTTTACCTATAGTGAGATTGTTCTTATGGTTTACCCATGGTGAGATTGTTTTTATGGTTTACCCATGGTGAGAGTTTTTGCGTGTTATGCAGTCATTCACCCATTACATTAATTAAAATTATGGAAAGGGCATTCTGACTTTGGGGAGGATGTCTAAACACACACCAGTGTGCCTGTGGATCTTTTTATTTATTTATTTTTAAAATTTAAATTTCGTCTTCTGTTCCTACCAGCACAAAAATGGCCTATTTCCAAACTGCCCAACAGGTTTTAACTTGTGCCCAAGATGTTCTGCATGCCTTTGCACATGAAACTTCAGTTTATAGTCTCATGGGGTGGTGTGGGGGTGGCGGGGGGGGGGGCGGGGGGGGGGGGGGAACCCTTTCTGGAGAGTGGAGTCAGGACTGGTGTTAACTGCCTGGGGAAGTCCCTCGTACAGGCGCTTGCTTCCATGGTGGAGGTTCAAACCCGGACTGTCAGAAGATCATGACGCTCAATGCCCTAACCACTAGGCTATCCCTCCCCTGATTTGGTATGAATGTTGTTGTTGTTGTTGTTGCTGCTGCTGCTGTTATTGTTCGTTCTCCAGCTTAACACCCTGGGGGTCACCAAGAATAAGCACCCTGTCTCTCTCTCACTCAATGCACCTGAGGATCCCTATGAGAAAGTAATGCACACACTGATCTGAATGAGACCCTGTGTAATGGACACTGCTATACACCCCTGTCTATATGTCTTTTTATCTCCTTTTAAAAAAAAATATCATGTTGCTCTTCCCATAACTTTTTCTCCCCCCCCCCCCCCCCCCCTCTTCGTTCCCCAGCTAGAGCTCCAAGGTTTCACAAATGGTGAGATTTTTGCGCTTGCCACAGTTTTTATCCACCATTATGGTAGCCACATTCCGACTTCAGAGACGTCTGCTCACACATCTGTGTGGGTGTGGGTGGGTGCGTACATTTGAATTTGTTTAAGTTATTAATAGTTATTGGCTGCATGACTCTGTAAGAATATGTTGAATGCAAGGGCTGATTTGTCTTTGCAAGATATAAAAGGTAAAGAAAGGTAAAGGAGTCCCATAACCTATAAGGTCGTAGGGGAGCGAGGCGTCAGAGACCTCACTTCTCTAGGGCCAGCATATTGAGGGCGGCGCCCATCTCCTCTCCCTCGCTGCTTTAGATGCTGCTTAACTTGGCTGGGGGAAAGATATAGTGCTATACAAATTCAATTTCTTCTTATAAATCTTCATCCTCCTGTAGTAAAGACTCGCATGATATAATTCTACAATGGCTCGAGTACTACCAGAATTCGCATTCCAGGAACTTCCAAATTCCTGCCTAGGCTAGAAAGTTTGAACTAAGAGTAAATATTGTTTTCCTATTACACACTAGGCAGGCCTACATTATTAACCAAGAGTCACGTACACACAGGGAGCGCTATGACATTTCCCAAAGCTATTCAAGCGAGAAAATCCCAGGTCTTTCGTCACAGGTGTGACAGGGCTCCGCTTCAAAGATTAGAGCGATCTATCATCCTAGTAATCTATCAGAGAGACTTCAACTGTTCATGGTACACACACATACACATACGAACACACACACATACGAACACACACACACACATACGAACACACACACATATATGAACACACGCACATACGAACACACACACACACACACACACACACACGAACATACACACACACACACAAACACACACACACACACACACACACACAGCAGCAGCAGCTAGCCTATAGGCCTAGCCTGTACTAGACTGTGGCCTACTATTATTCACTTTTGGGTCACATTCAAAATTTTGAATTGGCAATTTTGCTCGCTTCCTGTCTTTTTAAACACAAACAGGTGCGTGCGTGTGCAAGTATGTGCGCACACATAGGGAGGTGGAGGTGGGGGGGGGGGGGGGGAGGGGGGGCAGTGAAGGGAGGGAGGGAGCGAGGGAAGAGAGAGAGAGCAGCTCTGTCTTTGTTATTCACACTCACTTCAATACTTGGAATAAACACCAAATCCACGATGCTACTACAAATATATATATATATATATATTTTTTTTTTCCCCCGTTAAAAAAGCAGCTGTGAGATACTGCCAGTAATGTCATACTTAACCTGACTTCATCAGGATAGAACATACGACCACGACCACAAAAAGTAATATACACTATACAGCCAAACAGCAATGAAAAATGGACATCCTGCGCCCATCCCAGCATTTACGACCGACTTAGTAGCCAGCCGAAGCTATACCAGAGCTGTGTTGTGTCTACGCTCCTATACGGTTCTGAGTGCTGGAGGATGACGGAAGTGGATCTTACCAAACTTCGATCCTTCCACACCATATGCCTGCGAAGAATTCTACGGATCTTTTGGCCAGAGAAGATCTCCAATGAAGACCTACTACGGAGATGCAGGCAAGAAGACGTGGGAACCATCATCACCAGAAGACGGTGGAAGTGGATTGGGCACATCCTCCGAAGAGACCCACAGTCAATCACAAGAACAGCATTGCACTGGACCCCAGAAGGAAGGAGAAAGAAAGGAAGACCAAAAGCAACGTGGAGAAGAACTGTAGAAAGTGAGATGACTAGGTTGGCCCAGAATAGGCAGGAGTGGAAGCGCTTTGTTGCTGCCCTACACACCGCTGGGTGTAATGGCTAATGATGATGATGATGATAGTAGCCAGCCCAGACAGTAAAGGTATAAGGACTGAAGTAGATAGAATACTAGGTAGCTGATTTGTGTGTGACCTCCATTCTATTATTTCCCTGCGGTAGGTCTCAGACATTGGGTTGTTTTTTTTAACCTGAATTATCAATGTTACTTATATGTAGCTCTCCCACGACGAGGGGAGACCGTCCTGGTTTGACCCTTACGATTGGATTGGCTGGAGTGTGCTGATAGGAGAAATGATTGAAGAGTTGTTTTTTTAACCTTGGTGTTTTAAACTGAGTATAGCTACACAGTTTTAATCTGAGCTTTAAACAGTTGGGGGTAGGTGACAGCTCTTATAGGTATGGATGTGCCTGTCAGTATTGTAATTGCCCTTCGTTTAGTTATATTTTTTATTTTATTCTTTTATATTGAGGATAATGGAATAAGCACTTATGTGCTTTTTTAAAATTATTTTTTTATTACATCCAATGCCCGTGTGTATGCGGTTTTGTAAATTATGTCATCTGTTCCCACCGGCACACAATGGCCTGCTCTTACGAAAAGCAGAACAGGATTTAACGTGTGCGCAAGATGTTCTGTGTGCGTTCGCACACGGGGCCTCGGTTTATAGTCTCATGGGGAGAGTGGAGTCTGCACTGATGTTAACTTCAGAGGAAAATATCCCCTTGAACGGGAATCGAACCCGGGTCGTCAGATTGTGAGCGCAATGTTCTAACCACTAGGCTAGTTTGTGGGACGATTAAAGTGTTTTGGACTTGACTTGACTTATCAATATGGCCTATGTGGTGGGTGGGGCTGAATACACTTTGAGTGGAATGGAAAGGATCTTGTTTTCCTTTGTTTCTCAGTCTCCCCCCATGGGAATACAGGGGACCTGTCAGTGTAAATAGCATCCCCACCTTTTGGAAATTCCGTAATTTTCTCCTCTCCCTCTTTTCTATCCCTCTCTTTGTTTCTTGTTTCTTTTCTTCCTGTCACCACCTCCTTCTTGTCTATATTTTTTGCCGTCTTGGTCCATTCTCCTGCCTTGTTTTTTCCCCCCACCACACAGAAAGACTTAATTGAACGAAAATAATTCTCTCCCACAGCGAAGTTAGATGCACTGGGCCTGAACTCCTCAGGTGCTTAATCAACGGCAGCGCAAGGCATTGTCGCTCATATGACAGACAAGGATAGTTGCTGTCTGAGCCTTCAACGACGAATACGACGACGAAGAAGAAGGAGGACCTTCTTCTCCTTTGTTTTCTTGGCCAGATCTAAAACCAAAAAAAATCCCAACTGGTAAAATCGGTGCAAATACGAACGTTTTTCAAACCATTAAGATAGCGAGAACAAATGCGATCTCCACAACCACCAAGCTCAGGATTTTCAACTCCAACGTGAAGTCCGTGCTTCTCTACGGGTCAGAAACTTGGCGGGTCATCAACACCAGCTCCTCCAAGATCCAGACCTTCATCAACGGATGTCTCCGGCAGATCCTTCATCTCAGATGGTTCGACGAGTGCCAAGTACCGACCTGTGGATGAGGGCGAACCAACAGCCTATGGATGTCCAAGTAAGGCGGCGAAAATGGCGTTGGGTCGGCCACACCCTACGGAAGGAGCCTTGCAACATCACCAGACAAGCGCTCGAGTGGAACCCGCAGGGAAAACAGGAAGAGAGGGCGCCCCAAACAGACCTGGAGGAGAAGCCTGCACAGTGAGCTGAGAGACTCCAGCCTGACATGGGAAGAGGCCAAGACCCTTGCCAGAGACAGGAGAAGGTGGAGGGACGCTGTTGAGGCCCTATGCTCCGCTAGGAGCTATAAGGATTAAGAAGAAGATAGCGACATTCCCACTTCGGCGGAGGAGAGAGAATGTCCACATCATGACACCAGTGTCGATGTGTTTTTCTGTCCTTGTCAACCCATTCGTTCCTAACTGTGTTCGATAAGCCAACTCTTCCTCAACCATTGAAACGGTGGACTGGGATTCAACGAGTGTGCATGCACAAGGCTGTTGACATTACTTTTGTGATACCTACACACACACACACACACACACCACACACACACACACACACACACACACACACACACACACACACACCAAACTTCAAATAGCAGGCAGCACAACGCATTTTCGCTCCTAAGACAGACCAACAGTATTTAATATCTGAGCGTACCACCACGACCACGAAGAATAAATAAGTGCCAGGACTAGTAGTAGTCAGTGATTGGGGTCAGCACGAATCTTAAGCACTGATGTCAATGGAAGCCCACGGAATGAAAATCGCTGCCCCCCCCCCCCCCCTCCCCACCACCCCCCTCCCTCCACCACCTCTCTGAGTAGAATCAAGCGTCAATCGCCTAAGTTATCCATCCACTCAGTCCAACCAACCTCTCTATGCATGAATCATTATAATATAGAAAACAGCCACCACAGTTGGCAGTAAACTGACTAAGGTCGTGGCTGGCTGGGGGGGGGGGGGGGGGGGGGGGGGGGGGGGGGGGGGCAGTATGGGATTGGTGTTAATAAGGGAATATTGATCAGGTCCTAGGCTTCCTCCATCACCCACTAACCCCTCGCCCCCCCCCCCCCCCCCCCCCCCCCCTCTTTTCTCTCTCACGTGCCCCCTCCCCCACCACTCCCATCTCTCCCCCCTTTTCTCTCCTTTCCCTCCTTTCTTCCATTTTCTGCCTCTATTGGAGCCAGAATTTTATGTGTGTGTGTGTGTGTGGGTGTCAAACATGTGATGCCGTCTAACGGTTTTCTGTGTTCGGTTCTGTGCTGTTCCTGTACGTAGGGATGGCTCCGTGCACATTCTCACCAAATATGTGTGTGTGTGTGTGTTGTGGTGTGTGTGTGTGTGGTGTGTGTTGTGTGTGTGTGTGTGTGTGTGTGTTGTGTGTATGTGTGTGTGTGTGTGCGTGCTTAGTGGTCTGATTCCATTTGTTTGACAGTCGAATCGACACTTTTTTCTTCTTCTTTTTCTGTGGCTTTTGTGTGGTGTAGTGTAGTGGTGAGGTGATGTGGTGTGTGTGTGATCCATTGATGGATGGATGGATGAATGACTGTCAGTTACAACAAGTTGTGTGTACTTAATGCGCGCAGGAGCAGAGACGCATAGGACAGAGAGAGAGAGAGAGAGAGAGAGAGAGAGAGAGAGAGGGGGGGGGGGGGAGTAGAATATTTTCTATTGTGATAAGCTTTTAAAAGCCCATTCACAAAGGGACAGTGGGAAGGGGACTGGGCACAAAATACACACCGTAACAAAGAAAAATGCATAATTACTACACACACACACACACACACACACCACACAGAGAAAGAGAGAGAGAGAGAGAGAGAGAGAGGAGAGAGAGAGAGAGAGAGAGAGAGAGAGAGAGAGAGAGAGGAAGAGAGAGAGAGGAGAGAGAGAGAGGAGACACAGAGACAGAATGACAGAGAGAGAGAAAAAACCAACAACCAAGATTTCAACGACACAGCTAGAATAGTAGAAGCTGGTTGTAAAATCTTCAGTGGTGGGTGACCCAACAGTCTACGACTCTACGGGACAGGTGACGGGAACATAGGCCTACTGGTAGACAAGACAACTCAAACACACCCCTCCCCCCTCCCCTTTCTCCCCTATCCTCAATCCACCCCCATCCTCACTCCCCCCCCCCCCCCCCCCCCCCCCCCACCCCCCCCCTGACTCCACCTCCCCCCCCTTTTTTCCAGGCCAAAAAAAAAAAAAAAAGCTAAAACGAAATAGAAAATATGAATGGCGTACACTACACTCGAAAAGACATTAAAAACAAAACATGCCCACCCCTCCAAAAAAAAAGAAGACTAAAGAGGGTCAGTAGGACTATAAGCGAAGCAGAACACACACACACACACACACACAGTGGCAGTAGGCAGGGGTGGGGAGGAGGTAAGGGTAGTGTGTGTGGGTGGGATAAACCTTGCCTCCCCCCACCCCCCAGTCTTTTCCTTAAAAAAAATCAGGTCCAGTGTCAAATGGGGTGTGTGTGTGTTGCAGAGATAGCAGAAGGTGTCGTGTGTATATGTGTGCGAGTCAGTGTGTGTGTGTGTGTAAGAGAGAGAGAGAAGAGAGAGAGAGAGAGAGAGAGAGAGAGAGAGAGAGAGGAGTGTGTGTGTGCGTGTGAGAGAGTGTGTGTGCAGTGTGTGTGTTTGAGTGTGAGTGAGTGTTCCAGAGATAGGAGTGTGTGAGTGTGTGCGCAGGGGTGTGTGTGTGTGTGTGTGTGTGCAGTGTGTGTGTGTGTGAGTGAGTATTGCAGAGATAGCAGGTGTGTGTGTGCAGTGTGTGTGTGTGTGAGTGAGTGTTGCAGAGATAGCAGAAGGTGTGTGACTGTGTGTGCAGTGTGTGTGTGTGTGCTCTGTGTGTGTGTGTGTGTGTTGGGGTGTGAGTGTTGCAGAGATAGCAGGAGGTGTGTGTGAGTGTGTGTGTGTGTGTGTGTGTGTGTGTGTGTTGTGTGTGTGTGTGCAGTGTATGTGTGTGTGATGTGAGTGTTCCAGAGATAGCAGAAGGAGTGTGTGAGTGTGTGTGCTGTGTGTGTGTGTGTGTGTGTGTGTGTGTGTGAGTGAGTATTGCAGAGATAGCAGGTGTGTGTGTGTGTAGTGTGTGAGTGTGTGTGCAGTGTGTGTGAGTGAGTGTTGCAGAGATAGCAGGTATGTGTGACTGTGTGTGTGAGTTGTGTGTGCAGTGTGTGTGTTTTGTGTGTGCAGTGTGTGTATGTGTGTGTATGTGTGGCATATGTGTGTGTGAGTGTGAGTGGTGTTCAGAGATAGAAGAAGGTTGTGTGTTAGTGTGTGTGTGAATGGTGTGGCAGTGTGTGCGCAGTGTGTTTTGTGTTTTTTTGTTGTGTGTTGTGTGGGGGTGTTGCAGAGATAGAAGGTGTTGTGTGTGTTGTGTGTAGTGCATTTTTTGGAGCAGTGTTTTGTGTATAGCGCAGGTGTGTGTGTGTGGGGTGTGTGTGTGTGAGTTTGTGGTGTGTGTTGCAGGATAGCAGAAGGGTGTCGTTTGTGTATGCGTGTGAGTTGCGTGTGCAGTGTGTGTTGTGCGGGTGTGTGTGTGTTTTGCAGTGTGTGTGTGTGTGCGTGTGTGTGTGTGTGTGGGGGCATGCGTGTGTGTGTGTTGTGTGATTTGTGTTGTGCAGTGTGTGTGTGTGTGTGTGTGTGTGTGTGGCATTTGTGCGTGTGCAGTGTGTGTTTGTGCGTGCAGTGTGCTGTTGTGCAATGTGTGTGTGGCGCAGTGTGTGTGTTGTGTGTGTGTGGCGCGCGCGCGCGCCATTTTGTGTGGGTGCAGTGTGTGCAGTGTGTGTGTGCAGTGTGTGTGTGCAGTGTGTGTGTGCAGTGTGTGTGGAGTGTGTGCGTGTGTGTGTGCTGCAGAGATAAGCAGAAGGTGTGGAGGGGTAGGTCCCAGGACTAGGATATAATATACAAAATACCAAGAATACCGACTAGACACACTACCATAAAGAAGTGAAAGAGTAAAAGATACCACTCCATAAGGAAAAGAAATAGCCCCTCTTCTTCTGTTGTCTTTCCTTTCTTTTCCTCTTTATTTGAGATACAGGAAACCCCTATGTTTTTTCCTAAGGGCAGAGTAACTAATTTTTCCCCCCAAAGCCATCATTCATGAGACTGAGAATATATGAGAGAGAGAGAGAGGCAGAGGCAGAGGCAGACAGAGGCATTAAGAGAAACAGAGACAAAGCAAAGAGAGAGAGAGAGAGAGAGAGAGAGGAGGAGAGGAGAAGAGAGAGAGAGAGAGAGAGGAGAGATGAGAGAGAGAAGGACAGAGACAGACAGACGACAGACAGAAGAGAGGCGGGAGCGCACCCCCACACACGCCAAAACACAACACACACACAACACACACACACCACACACACACACACACACACACACAAACACCACACACACAACCACACACAACATTCGTCTAATATCATTAGAGTGAACAGACGTTAAATTGAAGACAACAACACACACACACACGACACACACACACACACACACACACCCCACACACACACACACACACACACCCCACACACACAGAGTCCCAAACCCCCGCACTGCGCTTTTATCAATCAAAATTGACTAAAACCCTCTATTAAATAAAGGTTTTCCCCACAGGTTATAGATATTTCCCTGTACCTGGCTCTGTTTACTGTGTGTGTGTGTGTGTGTGTAAAAACTTTGTTTATATATTGTGTGTTATATATATTTATATGTGTTTTTAAAATATATATGTTTGTTTTAATATTTATGTGAAAATTTTAATCTTTATAAAATATTTATATATATATTTTAATATATATATATTTTATATATTATATAAAATAGAGAGAGGAGAGAGGAGGAGGAACGAGAGAGAGAGGAGAGAGAGAGAGTTAAAAGACGACGGCCCGGGAGCTCCCCAAAGCCCAGTTACCAGTTATGCGGGCCCTGTCATCATATCATGATGTTTGGTATAACACACCGCCCCCCACAAATTTAATTGTTTCACAGGGGGCCTTGTCTTGCTGATCAGTTTTGTATAAAGTTTGTCGTTGAACGTTTTTTTGTTGATTTGGCTTGGCTCGGCTGGTTTTAAAGAGGAGAGGGGGGGGGAGGGGAAGGAGGGGGGGGAGGGAGAGAGGGGAGAGGAGGGGGGGGGGGGGGGAGGGGGGAGGGGAAGAGGGAGTTGTATTGTAGGTATTACTTTTTTTGGGGCCTTGCGGGCGTGATTTTGGGGCGTAACTGTTTTTGGAAACTTGGAAAGGGCAGGACTTTGTGTGTTTGTGTGTGTGTGTGGTGGGTTGTTGTTGTGTTGTGTGGTGTGGTTGTGATTTTGTGTTGTATTGGGGTGTGTTTTTTAAGTGAGTGGTGGTTGGTGTGTGATTTGTGAGGTGGGGTGGTGTGTGAGAGAGTGGGTTAGTGTGTGTTTGTGTGGGTGTGTGATTTGGGTGTCTCTGAGTGTGTGTTGTGTGTGTGTGGGTGTGGGAGAGTGGTGTGGGTGTAGGTGCGGGGCCCCAGGGGGAATTCTGTCATAGGGAAAAAAGGGAAAAATTTTTCGGTCTTTTAAATTCTTATTACCCCGTTTCTGTTTTACTGATTAAAAAACACTTTTCCAAAAAAAATGTTCAATTTTTTTTTTTTCTTGAATGCATTTTTTTTCTGTGGGCTTGTGTTCGTTCCAAAACCCCCAAAGGCTGTAAATGAGGGTGTGTTTCCGCAAAAAATTCGCTGGCGGCCGCCTTTTTCGGGCAAAAGGAAAAATTTAAAGAGAAAAGACCACTTTGAACCCGATGGTTTTCGCGACGGACAACTATTGTCACTATATTTGGTATCTTTTGGTTCAGTTTTTAATTTTTAGAATCCCAAAAGATGGTAAAAGTTTTTTCATAAGGGAAAAAATTTCGCAAAAAAAAAGGGTTTTTTTGGGTGGTACACGATCCCCGATGGCGAATTTAAAAGAACCTGTAGCTTTTTTTAGCAATACTAAAGGGTTTAAAAACCCCCAAACTAGCACCTATTTGTACAAATTTGGGGAAAAGGGGTTAATTTTTATTCATGGTTGTGCCCACCCGAAAACCAAAAAAAAGAAAAAGTGTTAAAAGGGGGGGAAAAAGTTCGTTAACGAAAGGGGGGCAAGGCCGAACGGACTTTCGCAAAACCGATCTTAAAACGATTTTTTAAAGGTCGACAAAAATTTTTTCCCGTTTTAGGGGGGGTAAATTTCATAAATGTTTCAATATGATCATGGGTTTATAACTTTTTTAATTTATACAAAGATCGCGGGGGTTTGGGTAATAATTCGTGCGATCTTGAAAACGAAGACTTAGTAAAGGACTTTTTAGGGATCTTTTTTGTCGATCTTCCGACATTTTTGGCAAACCCGGGAAAAAAAAAAAGCATCCCCGATTTCGTCAGATATTTCCTAAAAAATCACTTCACAAATTTACGATGATTGCCAAAAAAAGATAGTTTGAAGTATCTCTAACAAAGAAATTTTTTTTGGGAAGGTTACATGGTTTAAATTTGCGATCGTTTTTTAACGATTTTCCCGGGTGACTAGCCCAACCAAGAAAAGTTTAAACCCAGATCGTTGGACTCAGTGAAATTTTTTGAAGCCCAAAAGTGTCCCGTTTTTTGTTTTTTTTTTGGGCCCAAATTTTCCCCCTTTAGTATTTTTTTTTGGTGAATTGAAAGTGGAGTTAAGTTTTTTTTTCTTTGTTTAGTTGTGCCGGGGGGGTTTTTGAAATTACGCAATCTTTCTTAAAAAATTTAAAGTGATATCAAAGGTTTCTTCTCCAAAATTTTACAAGGTTTTGAGTTAACCCTGTTTAGTGCAGTAAAAACTAAATGTGAGCTTTTATTATTTTTTATTTTTTTACCTACACAATAATTTTTAGTACCCGTGTCTATTTAGCCTAGCACCCCCCCCCCCCCCCTTTATTTTTCCCCTTTTTTTATTTTTGGGGTTTTTTGGCTTCCCGTGCTAGAATAAAACAAACACCCACACACACCCCAGTTATAATAAAAGGAAAGGGTTAAAAACCCGATGTGCTTCAGGTTAAAAAAAATTTTTTATTTTTAACCCTTTTTCAATTTTGTGACACATTTTTCACTGCAGTAAATTTCTATAGCACCAAAGGAATGAAGACTTGTTGGATTTTTTTATTTTGTGTTAGGTGTTTCCCTATTATTTTTTTTTGTTATGCATAAAAGTTTCTATAAAACCCTTTTTGTTTTTCAATTTTTTTAAATGTGACATAAAAAAAGGAAATTAAATAAAAAGTGAGGTATATTTTTTGGCAACTTTTAAAAAAAATTTTCATCCCAAAAGGGGGTTGCAGGATTTGCAAGCATTGCTGTTCAGTTATTGGTTTCTAAAACAAAAAAGGGGAGAAAGGGCATTTTTGAAAAAAGCCCCCTTTTTTTGTCAACCCCCCTTTTTAAATTTAGCTTCCAGGGGCAGTGTCTTTGACTAAGTGGAAAAAAAAAATGGACTAAGGATAAACCCAAAAGAAAAACTTTTTTTTCCCAAACCAAGGGGTTATAAAGGACAGCTGTTCCATTTTAAAGGGTTGTGTGAAAAATTTTTAACCCCCAACATGGAATCATCTGGAGACTTATGCATCCTTTCTTTTGGGGGTTTTGAAAGTGTTATTGTTTTGAAAACAGGGGATCGGAAACCCTAATTTATATTT
Source organism: Rapana venosa (assembly GCA_028751875.1). Taxonomy (NCBI): domain Eukaryota; kingdom Metazoa; phylum Mollusca; class Gastropoda; order Neogastropoda; family Muricidae; genus Rapana; species Rapana venosa. The sequence goes on from CM054136.1 coordinate 51,689,479, forward strand.
TATGTAAACCCGTTGGTGGGGGGCAAATTTAAGGAAAATTTTTTGGATAGGAAAAAACATAATGATTTTATATGTACCCGTGGTGGGAGCAACTGACAGGAAATTCTGTGGAAGAGGCAGCCTTGTACACAACAGTGGGAAAAATTACAAATAAGACATCAAAGCTGGCTTCAACTGCTACAGAGAAAAATTATAAAAGACTGGAATAAATGTTTGCTTTTTTGGTCTTTTCTCCTTCAAATGTGTGTTTCATCATTAGTGGGTTGAGTGGCTTTGGCTGATTCAAGTGATTGGCTTCTTGCGCTTCTGCATCCTCAGTGTCCTCTAACACTGTAGCATCAAATTTACACCAGCCTAGTTCTCTGACATCAGAGGTTTACAAGTTTAGTAGGGAGCACTGAGCTGCCCCATACTGGCATGAACCTGTCCTCCCCTTTTTACCACCTGTAATTAGGCATTAGTGAAGCTGGTTCTCAGAATGAATATCACATCATATGAAATGCATGCAAAGTGATTAATCATTAAAATAGGGATTATTCATCTGATTAATCATTAAAATATGATTTAAAAATGATTTTTTGTTTCTTTTCTAAGCATGTTTTCACAAAAACTAATGTTTCACAACTTTTCCCACTTAAATGTTCACCACATATTTAGCCACTTGGCGGCCATTTTGAATCTGAAAACACATTATGTAATTGATGAAAAAAATCAATAAATGTATTTTTGAATAGCAATATAAAACCATATTTTACACCACCAAATTCCAGTCAATATCTATACAGGTTCAAAAGTTATTAATGAAAATCTACCATGTACTGTCTTTTTGGTCCGTCGCAGGGCATTTTAGGGTTTTCGGCAAAATTAGACGCCAATATTTAAAACATTGGTCTAGGATAGCCTAGAAAAAATTGGACATATCTATGTATGCATATCTTTTAAGCAATGTAAAAATGTAGCCATAAGATGCTATCTTATCCAACCTGTTGGACCTCAAACATGGCTTATCGTGCTATTTGAGTGAACCGCCAATCACATGATGAGGCAATTTTAACAAAGTATATCATTTTTCCCCTTCAAGATAGAGAGCTGATTCTTTTTGTAGGTATTATTAGTATTATAGACATTGTATGTGGAAATTTTTATGGGTGTGATTGTAGTGCTTTCCGCTACAGGTCCTTTCCAAATAAGGCTTCCATACAGTTAAAATGGCCGAAAAATGTGCCGCCATCTTTAGACACCCATAACTTTTGAAAAAATAGAGATAGAGACATAATTCTTTTTTTGTTGTGTTTGTTTTAAAAAGTTCTTTTCAAAAATACCATTTTTATGTACACAATTACTATATAAAATTTTGGCTGCCGCTACCTAGTGTGTGTGTGTGTGTGAAGAGAGAGAGAGAGAGAGAGAGAGAGAGAGAGAGAGAGAGTGTGTGTGTGTGTGCTGTGTGTGTGTGTGAGTGTGTGTGTGAGTGTGTGTGCGTGTGTGTGTGTGAGTGTGTGTCTCTGAGTGTGTGTTGTGTGTGTGTGTAGGTGTAGATGTGTGTGTCTAATTCAGATTCAGATTCAGATTCAGAATATTTTATTGCCATTTAAGTCATGTAGACTTATTTGACACAACAAAAACATCAATTATAATTATTATTTATTTTGGCTAAAAGTGATGTACACTAAAACCATGTTGCATTCTACTTCTCTTTTTCTCTTTGTGTGTGTGTGTGTGTGTGTGTGTGTGTGTGTGTGTGTGTGTGTGTGTGTGTGTGTGTGTGTGTGTGTGAGAGAGAGAGAGAGAGAGAGAGAGAGAGAGAGAGAGAGAGAGAGAGAGAGAGAGAGAAAAGACAGACAGACAGACAGACAGACAGAGAGTCACGGAGTCAGAAAGGCAATCAGATAGAATGCTGTGCCACATTTCTGAGATTTCTCAGCAGGACATTCAGGCAGCTCTCCTTATTAAGCAGAGCACAGCCAATCACCATGATATCCATTATACCACACCCCCTCCCTCCCTCCCTTCCCCCTCCCACCTCACTATTCAGTTTCCTATTCCCTTTCTGAGCGTTTAATTAGGGTTTAAAAAAAAAGAAGTAAGTTATCCATGCTCTGCCATCGTCATCATCATCATCATCATCACCATCACCATCATCATCATCATCATCATCAATCATCATCATCATTTCACAATTTTTTTCCCCTATTGCGTGAGATTTTCAAGTAAAGACTTATCACGAGTATCAGTAACAGGTTTTTACTTTTAATGTTCTGTTTTGTTTTGTTTTGTCTTTGCAAGCAACAACTTTTTGATTTGGTCTGCTTTTGAAGTTGTTTTGTGTTTTTAAAAAAACCTTTTTTCCCCCCATTCGTTTGAACATTGTTTGATTTGATGACACTCTTCATTGTTTCCAATGTTACAATAACTAATCAGTCAATAATCGATTTTTTTTTAAAAAAGAAGATTTTTTTCTCCTGTAGTGAATGAAGGAGGGTTTGTGCAATCCAGTTCCTCCTCCTCCTCCTCTTCTGCAGACT
>CM054136.1:51697003-51704503 GCA_028751875.1 Rapana venosa
AGTATACACACTGTCACTGTAGGCTATATACATCTTGCAAGGGTTCAGTCATTTGAACGAAACTAAATTCATCCCTCTTCTATTCATCCTTTCGATTTCATTACATCAAGGCTACCGATGATGACAGAGCTTGTTCGGAGGGAAGGGAAAAATAACAACAACCCCATGCAAACAATCTAACTTCTTCTTCTGGGACGTTCAGATAGCAAACAATCAAAACCAACACCCCCAATAACTAGTCTTCTGTGTAGGTATTTTTGTATTCCTGATGCATCCCCCCCCCCCCCCCATCCCCACCCCCTGCCCACTGAGGCAACTACTTTACAGACGGAGTGACTGATGATGTAGCAGATAACTGATCTGTACATTTTGGTATTCATGACTTTATTTGCCGTGATCAGAAACACTCTAGTATTCTCCTGCATATCCATGAAGAACGTTAGACTTGTATTCGTCAGCCTTTCGTGTTCTCTGTGTTTTGTGGGTGAAAAGTGTTGTTTAAAAAAAAAATCATTTCTTTCTATAGATACGGTACTGTATGGTTTGGTATGGTTAGAGTGGTCTGGTACTGGTGTGGTATGACATGGAAGGAATGGTATGGCTGGTGTGGTACGGTATGGTATGGTATGTACTGTAGTTTATAGTGGTATGGTTTGACATGGAATGGTATGGTATGGTATGGTATGTACTGTAGTTTATAGTGGTATGGTTTGACATGGAATGGTATGGTATGGTATGAAATATGTGGTGTGGTACATAATGCCGTATGGTATATTATAATGGGTTATTACAGAATGGTATGCTATAGACTATAGTATGATAATTCTATGGTTGGTATGCCACAGTATGCTGTACTTCTGTGCAAAAGTGTGTAACAGCATGCTATGGTAGTAAATTCAACATGCTATGGTCTGGGATTGTAAGATATGCTATGATCACTACAGATCAGTATCGATGGTATGTTATCAAGCATATTATGATCTTTTATAGTAAAAAAACAAACAAACCCAACAGTACAAGTAATACAGTATAGCAAATCACAGCATAGCGTGGCATGGCATGGCATACTATGGCATGAGCAGCCAGGATGAGAGGGGAGTGGTTAGGATGGCGTAGTATGGCATGATATGCCATTGACATTGTATGACATGACAGCTTTTGACATTACAACTGACAGTCATATATGTATATATGTATAGTATGGCATGATATGCCATTGACATTGTATGACATGACAGCTTTTGACATTACAACTGACAGTCATATATGTATAAAACGACAGAGAAGCCGGTGGGATCACCAATATTGATACCCTGTGATGAAACATACCATGATGATTATTATAATACTGTCCATGCTGCAGATAAGAGTAACAATAACATAATACTATTCGATCCAGATAACATCCAGTAAATACATCATGATCAAGCATAATGCATAATTAGTATCTAGAAAGGAAAATCCCTTAGGCCTAATGGAGTTTAATAGGATCTCTCTCTCTCTCTCTCTCTCTCTCTCTCTCTCTCTCTCTCTCTCTCTCTCTCTCTCTCTCTTTGTGAACGGAAAAGTTATATTGCAGTACGTGCACGTACACACTTACACAAACACATACACACATACATACACACACACTATGCGCGCACACACTGTGCTTACATACACGCGCACACACATATCAAATAAAAAAAAAGTACATTAAGTTATCAACAGTATATAATAACACTAAAAACAACCCAACAACAACAGCAACTAAAACAACAACAACACAACACACAAAACTAATCAATCTTTTTTTTTTTTAAATCAGCGGCCAGCCATTCAAGTCTCTTTCAGCCACCACCACCACCACCAACCCCAAACCTTTTTCCCGCCCATCCACCACCACACACACCACCACCACCCACCCCGCCACCTGCCCTCCCTCCCTTCCTCCTCCCTCCTTCCCTTCCTCCTCCCTCCTCCTCACTACCACCACCACCACCACCACCACCCATTCAACGCTTTCATTCATTCATTCATTCCCTTACCAGTATCAAGAAATTCCAGATGATCATCAAATATTTCAGGCAAGCTGCACATCCTTCCAAAGCCATGATGCTGGTACTAGCTGCTGCTGCTGCTGCTGCTACTACTACTGCTGCAACTCACAGTCTACAAGACTCCAAACGTCAGGCCAAAACAACACTCCCACCCACAGACAAGTTGCACTACTACAGCTAGGCTAGGCAAGGCTACCAGCTAAACCGCCACTGACACTGACGCTTCTAGGCTAGCCTAGCTGACAAGAACAGACCCGAGGAAAAGGCACACACCACCAAAGGCTTGCTTGTGTGTGTGTGTGTGTGTGTGGTGTGCGTGTGTGTGTGCGTGTGTGTGTGTGAGAGAGAGAGAGTGTGTGTGTGTAGCCTTCGTCTTTGCTTGGGTTGCTTGTTGCTGTATGTGTAGGGTTGTGAAGGTATGGGCAAGCTAAGCTAAACCGCCTACACTACGGTTTGGTAGTATTAGTCTTGCTTTGCAGGTGGAATGTAGGTGTGTGTATACTGGTTTTGTTGTTGTCGTTGTTGTTTTTCAATTGGCGTACATTCTTTACCAAGAGTGAAGTTCATTTCTTTCCATCTTTCTTTGTTTTTTAAAAACGGTATTAATTTTTATCTAAAAGGAATAATTGAAAATGTGGCCAAGAATGAAAGAAAGAATCAAACAACAAAAGAAAAGGTGTCTGATTCACGATGTTTACCTTTTTTGTTTGGGGGGTGGGGGTGGGGAGGTTGAGATAAGTTATACTGTGTGTAATGTGCAAGGACACAACAACAGGAACAAGTGGAAACATGCTAGACAGTCGAGTCACAGTAAGCTCCACACTGAATTATGTGGATAAGTAGATTGTACAGTCACAGGTTGCCTCTTAAGTAATTAGTGAAATATGAACTTCGTGTCGACAATTAGGGACATGAATCTATCTTGATACCGAATAAACAAACAAACAAAGCAAGCAAACAGACAAACAAACCAACAAAAAGAGTAGCGACAAGTAGTTGATAGTTCAGTTGAATCACCGAACAAACGGCATTTTGGTCCTTGTTGATTTAAGGATGGTTGTTGAGGTGTGTGTGTGTGTGTGTGTGTGTGTGTGTTGAATCACCGAACAAACAGCTCTTAGTTGTTAAGCTTAAGGATGGGTTCAGTGTGTGTGTGTGTGCGTGCGTGCGTGTGTGTGTGTGTGTGTGTGTGTGTGTGTGAAGCACTTTGCTGCATTAGCTGACATAGTCTGTCCCAGGCAGCTCGTCAATAGTGCCTACATTGATGCACTTTTTCCAGGGCAGGCTATGCGATGAACTACAGCTTGATTTTTGTTGTTTTAGATGGCTGGTTATTTATTTATCCTTTTATATCAAGGATAATGGAATAAGCCCTCATGTGCTTTTTTTTTTACATCCAGTCCCCGTGTGTATGCGGTTTTGTAAATTTTGTCATGTTTCCAACGGCACACAATGGCCTACTCTTCCGAAAAGCGGAACAGGATTTAACGTGTGCACAAGATGTTCTGCATGCGTTCGCACACGGGGCCTGGGTTTATAGTCTCCCCAGGGAGAGCAGCCCGAATTTCACAGAGAGAAATCTGCCGTGACTTAAAGTGGTATGAAATGAAATCTGAGCGCTTTGATTTGTTGCTTTACAAGATTCAGCGCTATATAAATTCCATACATTATTATTATTATTATTATTACTTACCCCCAGGGCTGTTGCATAGTCCAGTTGGTTTGTTGCTATGATTGCATTGGATTTTACTTCTAATGCAGTACTTTTTTTCTCTTCTTCTTGCTAATGGAGTGTTGTTAGCAACGTATTATTGACTTGTTGGTAGTAATTCTGATGATCAGCATCGTTCTTTTCCTCAGATACTGTTTAATAACTGTATGTTCTCAATGTTGATGGTGATTGAGTTGTTGAAGTTTCTAAACTTTGTTCATTGTTATCACTGGTTTTGCTCCCTACATTTCCCCCCCCAGTTCCTCGGCTAGAGTTCCAAGGTTCACCAATGGTGAGATTTTTCGTATGTGACCGTTTTGGCCCACCTTTAAGGTAGCCCCATTCCGACTTCAGAGATTATGTCTGAACACGACACCAGTGTGCAAGCTTTGTAAAAAATATTGTTATCCGTTCCTGCTGGGACGTAATGGCCTACTCTTCTGAAAAAGGCGGAGCAGGTTTTGTGTGCACAAGATGTTCTGGTTGCATTCGCACAGGGGACTTTGATTTGTACAGTAGTTTCATCTGAAGAACTTTTGGGAAGTTGAGTCAGTAGCTGTAAACTCATGGGAAAATTCCTCTTGAACAACAAGTGCCTGCGTGGTGGCTTGATCCCGGGCTGTCAGATCATGAGTGCTGTGCTCTAACCACTAGGCTATCCCACCCCCACCCCCAGCCCCCAAATGCATTTTACTCCCTGTACATTGTAGCTGAGTAGTTTAGTAATTACTACAAAATTTTTATTTTTAATTTTTTTTAATTATTCAGCCCTTATTTGTAAGTTGAGATTACCTCCCCATCCCCCCAATAAACTACCAACTCCGCCCCCCCCACCCCCCCTCCCCAAATCATAACTTGTGAGAAGAAGTGAATTCACACACACACACACACACACACACACACACACACATGCGCGCATGTGTGTGCCGGGAGGAAGGAGAAGGGAGCGGGTGGGGGTAACCCTCACTCCAAAAGCCCTCACTCCAAAAAGAGAAGGAAGCTAAAAATAGAAACACTCGAGAAGAGAACCAGGCTATTAGCAGACAAATGGGGCGTTACTCCGCTTTTCCCAGGCACATCTAAGGGCGATAACACACACACACACACACACACACATAGACAACAAAGTAACTCTCAATCGCACAACAGATTTCTTCTCTCACCTGTTTTCTGAAAGCTTGGGTGTTTTCTGCTAAACTAGCTCTGATTTGCCTTTGATGGACACCAGTCTTCTTGACTAGTCTAGTTGCAGAGAGAGTCGAAGAAGAGAAGTGCCAGAGTTTCAGGAGGAAAGGCTCACTTGGTGGAAGCTCAGCAGAGAGCAAGGGCTGTTAAAAGTGTTATATATATATCTATATATATACATATATATATCTGTATATATATATATGTGTGTGTGTGTGTGTGTGTGTGTATCTCATGCACACACACACACACACACACACACACACACACACACACACACACACACACACACACACACACACACACACACACACACACAAATAGGAGTGTGGAGGTGGAGAAGAAACAGGTGGGTGGGGTTGAGTGGGTGGGTATGAATAGTATGTGTGAGGGGAGGGGGGGATGTCTGGGATGTATGTATGTATATGTATGTATGTATGTATGTATGAATGTATGTATGTATGTATGTGAATGTTTGTATGTATGTATGTATGTGTGTGAATGTATGTATGTGTGAATGTATGAATGTATGTATGTGCGCGCGCGCGCCCGCGTGTGTGTGTGTGTTCGCGCACGCGCGAGCGCACTTGTGTATGTGTATACATGTATGTGTGTGTGTGTGTGTATGTGTGTGTGCACTCGTGCGCGCGAAACAGATGGGCCCAGCAGATGTAACAGGAAAGACAACAGCAGCAGAGTCCGGGTTTCAGAGTGGGTTTTCCACATGCCAAGTCAGCAGCAGGTGTAGTCCTGAGTAGGCCAGCCTGGCCTGGCCTAGTGATAGCCAGCCAGCCAGCCAGCCAGCCATAGCCTAGAATAGGCTTAGCTGGTATGTCCTTTGTCAGGTGGGCAGAGGGAAAAGCCTGTGTGGACCTCTCCCATTTCACACACTGACTGAGATACTTATTTTAGGCTACTTGTCACTGGCTAGACTTGGGCCCCTTACCCACAAGAGTGTTGTGGGTCATCTTGTTGCACTGGTTTTGGGCATTCCCCCGGCTTAACTAGCTAACACCCTGGGGGTGGGGTGGGGGTGGGGGTGAGGTGTCACCCAGAATATAATGCACTTTGACTCATCTCATGTTTCATCCCATCTGGGAATCACTGTGAGATTGATAGTACAGACAGACATTTCTGGATGAGACGTTTGCTTGTAGATTCAGATTCAGAATATTTTATTGCCATTTAAGTCATGTAGACTTATTTGACACAACAAAAACATCAACTATAATTATCTATTTTGGCTAAAAGTGATGTACACTAAAAAAAAACATGTTGCATTGTACTTCTCTTTTTCTCTTTTTTCAAAACACTCGTACACATATATGATGATATCTGCTTGATATATATCAACTGTGATTATGTCACTTAATTTATGTACACAGTTTTTGCGTTCTTTGTCTTTCGTTTTGATTTATAATAACAAATTATTTCTGAGTTCATCATATAAAATACATTCATCAAATAAATGAAATTCATCTTCTATTTTGTTACAGTGTCTACATTTTCTGTCCTCTCTGGATATATTTTGGTGTCTCCCTTTCTCTATCATTAAATTGTGACAGCTTGTGCGAAATTTACAGTATGTCTTCGTATGAGTTTTGTTTTCATAGTTTATTAAGTATGGTTCCAGTCTGTATTCTTTGGTAGCAAAATCATAAAATTTTAGTTTTGCAAACTCTTTCTTTGGTAGATCCAAAATGTTTTATACATGTCCTCAAGTTTTCTTCTAACAGCATAACTCAAATCGGTGAACATTAAGAGTACTTTGGTTCTTCCACACATGTTTGAATCCAATTGTATACATAATATTTTTCACTGTGTTTATCCATTTATCGTATGTATTCTTCTGATACAAATAATTGTATACTATTCTAATATAAGAGTCCGGTTTTGATTCTGTCAAATGAATCCAAAAGGATTGGCTATTTTCTTTTCTTTTATTATTTGGAAGGGCCTCACTACCTAGACAGCCATACTCCGCCTTCATAGGATTTTAAACAAAATCTCCTTTAAAGGAGAGTGCATTTTGTAATACTAAGAGTCCGGGGTGGGGGTGGGGGGTTGGTGAGTCCGGGGTGGGGGAATGGAGGGTCATTTTTAGTCATGACTGTAGAGACTATCTCAATAATTATAGCATTATCAAAGGATGGCCACTTTAACTTGTAGGTCTCTGAACTTAGTTGACATGTTGTTGTTGTTGTTGTTTGTTGTTGTTGTTGTGCGTTCCCCAGCTTAACTAACACTCTGGGGGTCACCCAGAACGTGCACTCTGACTCAACTCATCCCACCTGGGAATTACTATGAAATCGAAATTGCACACTGAATGAGAAGTTTGCTGTGTATGGCTGGTTTTAAGTACCTTCCCATAATTATGGGCAGCCATACTCCGACTTCAGAGGATTTTTTTTCTCCTTTAACAAAGGAGAGTGGCAGGCTGTTGTGTTAAGAGCTTGTCGTGGCTGAAGGCAAATCTCAGCACAAACATTTTTACAACATAACAACATTTTGAGTGTAGGCCTTGGCAATTAGCTGACATCCATAACTGACACAAGCTTGTGGCTT
>CM054136.1:51709503-51712003 GCA_028751875.1 Rapana venosa
TCACTCAATATGACGTGTGACAGACAGCGTTTCGGTGAAGCAGAAAAAGCAGAAGAAGCAGAAGAAGCAGAAGCAGGAGAAGAAGAAGCAAAAGAAGAAGAAGAAGAAGACAGATGGCTGGTACAGCACCTCCTATCAACCAGCCAGTATTTACTGACACAGTACAGCCAGCGCATCATCTCATCAAGCCGCTTGGTCACTGGACAGGAATGCCAGTGCACCAGCAGCCAGCAGCTCTGCCAGCCAAGAACGCCAGGAACCCAGCTCTAGGTCTGAGGCCCTGTCAGAGGCAAGACAGACCGACCGCGCTGATGATGGATTGGTGGAGTCTCCCAGACGTTCTGTGCTCAAGGCGTGACCACTCCTCCAGACCTGCTGTCTCCCTTCTGTAGATCTATACAGGCCCACCATACTTGCAAGGTAGAGAGTTCGTGTTGGCAGTGTGAGGGATACAGGCCCACTTTACTTGCAAGGTAGAGAGTTCATGTTGACAGTGTGAGGGATACAGGCCCACTATACTGCAAGGTAGAGAGTTCATGTTGACAGTGTGAGGGATACAGGCCCACTATACTGCAAGGTAGAGAGTTCATGTTGACAGTGTGAGGGATACAGGCCCACTATACTTGCAAGGTAGAGAGTTTGTATTGGCAGTGTGAGGGATACAGGCCCACTATACAGGCCCACTATACTTGCAAGGTAGAGAGTTCGTGTTGACAGTGTGAGGGATACAGGCCCACTATACTGCAAGGTAGAGAGTTCGTGTTGACAGTGTGAGGGATACAGGCCCACTATACAGGCCCACTATACTGCAAGGTAGAGTTCGTGTTGGCAGTGTGAGGGATACAGGCCCACTATACTGCAAGGTAGAGTTCGTGTTGGCAGTGTGAGGGATACAGGCCCACTATACAGGCCCACTATACTGCAAGGTAGAGTTCGTGTTGGCAGTGTGAGGGATACAGGCCCACTATACAGGCCCACTATACTGCAAGGTAGAGTTCGTGTTGGCAGTGTGAGGGATACAGGCCCACTTTACTTGCAAGGTAGAGAGTTCATGTTGACAGTGTGAGGGATACAGGCCCACTATACTGCAAGGTAGAGAGTTCATGTTGACAGTGTGAGGGATACAGGCCCACTATACTGCAAGGTAGAGAGTTCATGTTGACAGTGTGAGGGATACAGGCCCACTATACTTGCAAGGTAGAGAGTTTGTATTGGCAGTGTGAGGGATACAGGCCCACTATACTGCAAGGTAGAGAGTTCATGTTGGCAGTGTGAGGGATACAGGCCCACTATACAGGCCCACTGTACTGCAAGGTAGAGTTCGTGTTGGCAGTGTGAGGGATACAGGCCCACTATACTGCAAGGTAGAGAGTTCATGTTGGCAGTGTGAGGGATACAGGCCCACTATACTTGCAAGGTAGAGAGTTTGTATTGGCAGTGTGAGGGATACAGGCCCACTATACTGCAAGGTAGAGAGTTCATGTTGTCAGTGTGAGGGATACAGGCCCACTATACAGGCCCACTGTACTGCAAGGTAGAGTTCGTGTTGGCAGTGTGAGGGATACAGGCCCACTATACAGGCCCACTGTACTGCAAGGTAGAGTTCGTGTTGGCAGTGTGAGGGATACAGGCCCACTATACTGCAAGGTAGAGTTCTGTTGGCAGTGGGAGGGATACAGGCCCTTCCTTATTCCTTATAGCTCCTAGCGGAGCATAGGGCCTCAACAGCATCCCTCCACCTTCTCCTGTCTCTGGCAAGGGTCTTGGCCTCTTCCCATGTCAGGCTGGAGTCTCTCAGCTCACTATGCAGGCTTCTCCTCCAGGTCTGTTTGGGGCGCCCTCTCTTCCTTTTCCCCTGCGGGTTCCACTCGAGCGCTTGTCTGGTGATGTTGCAAGGCTCCTTCCGTAGGGTGTGGCCGACCCAACGCCACTTTCGCCGCCTTACTTGGAGGGATACAGGCCCACTATACTGCAAAGTAGAGTTCGTGTCGGCAGTCGGAGGGAGGGAGGGAGGGAGAGAGGGACAACTCAGCGGAATGTGTTACATCTTTATTTTGTGTGTGGGGTTTATTTCCCCGGCAAGAACCTCCGAGGTTCACCAATGGTGAAGATTTTTGTGTATGCCACCGTTCTGGCCGCCTTGAAGGTAGCGGCATGTCGACTTCAAGGATGATGGTTATCTCTTTCGGATTAAAAAAAAAAAGGTATAGCTTCGTAAAAACCGGTACCGGTCCCTTATTGAAAGAAAGTAGATAATAACCACCGAAAAATAACATCCTGTTTGGTGGTTTTAGCACAGGTTTAAAACATGCTTTTTAGGCTTACAATTTTGCCTAAGTGGTTTTATTAAAACAATGTTTAAAAATTACCCCCCCCCCCCCCTTTTAAAAAACAACAACTGCGACCTGATTAAAATGTGCCTTTCTTACTTACTAGTTACTCTTTACTATGACTAACACCCATAATAAATTATGCTTGTCATACGACTATGCTGATTTAT
>CM054136.1:51727003-51734503 GCA_028751875.1 Rapana venosa
CAGGACCCGGCCCTGCAGGTCGATGAGGTGCAGGCAGCTGAGGTGCAGGCAGGAGGCGGCCAGCGCGTCGTCGCGGACCTTGGCCAGCCCCCAGTACTCGTGCTGCGTGTCCACCCAGTGCGTGGCCTCCAGCTTGTCCGTCACGCTGATGACGTACAGCTTGCGGTCCTGCGCCGTCACCGCCACCTCCCTGTCCGACAGCTTGCACACGCGCAGCGGGGAGCGGAGCGACAGGCGGCAGACGGTGCTGGTGGAGGGCCCCATGTTCATGCCCTTGATGCAGGCGTTGCCCGCGTCCACCAGGATGAGCTGCCCCTCGGGCAGCACGGCCATGTCGCGGATCTCGGGCTTCTCCTTGTCCAGCCCCGTGCGCGTCTTGATCCTCTTCAGCAGCTTGGGCGTCCTCCGCTGCGGCGGCGGCAGGGGCGGGAAGGGCGAGGGCGGGAAGGCGAAGGGCGGGAAGGGCGAGGTCGGGGACGCGTCGGCTGGGGTGGGGGTGGTGGGGATGGGGGAGGAGAGGGTGACCTTGAGGGCCAGCTGCCTGATGTTGCGGGACACGCCTTTCGTGGCCTCGCCGTCCAGCACCACCGAGGCCAGCGGGGTCTCCAGGCGGGGCAGGGTGTCCACGCGGGTGATGAGGCCCTGCACCTGCTGGCCCAGGTCCTGGTCGGCCTCCTGCATGACCTCCCAGTCAGAGCCCACCTCCACCAGGCTGCGCGTCAGGTCTCGAGCGTTGTACAGCGCCGTCAGCAGTTCTTCCCGATCCCTGCACGCACGCGCAAGCACGCACGCACGCATGCACGTACACACGTGCACGAACGCGCGCGCGCACGCAAACATACACGCACGCACGCACGCACGCACACACACACACACACACACACACCACGTCCGGTCAGTCAGTGAAGGGAGGAGTAGGTTATTTATTTATTTATTTATCTATTTATTCTTTCATTCTTTCTTTTTTTTTTATTTCGAGGATAATGAAGTAAGTATTCGCGTGCTTTTTAAAACAAATATTGCTTTTCATTCATTCATTCTTTCTTTCTTTCTTTCAAAGATTATGGAATAAGCGCTCATGTGTTTTTTAAAGTTTTTTTTTTTTAAAGCCATCCACTCCACGTATGTATGCAGTTTTGTAAATCAATGTTGTCATCCGTTCCCACAGGCACACAAGCTGGTATGCGGCTACCTTGATGGCGGTCAACAGTGGTCGCATACGCCAAAAAATCTGACCATTTGTGAACATCGGAGCCCTAACCGAGGACCCCCCAAAAAAAACCCAACAACAACAAAAAACAAAAACACCCCAAACAAACCAAAACACCCCAGGAAGAACAAAACAAAAGACAAACCAACCGCCATCCTTTACAGAACCTCATCAGCGATGCAACTTGAATACACAGACAAGAATTATGGAAATTTCAAGAGTAAGCAAGTCGCTTGCTGGTATAAAACTTGAAAGTTGAGTAGCATCCGACACCAAAAATTATTCCTCCTAGTGAAATATGAGTGTGAACATTGTTACACAGGGGAATATTCAGAGCATGCTGTCAACTGTTGTGGAGAGAACAGAGAACAACATTAATAAAGAACCAAGTTGGTAAAAAAAGGGGGTGGTGGGTGGGGTGGGGGTGGGGGTGGGGGGCTTGACTCTGCCAAGCTACACAATAGACAAAACCCTTTTCTTTGAAGCCTTGTGGTCTTTAGTGTATAATATACCACTTTCAGTCACAGCAGATTTCTGTGTAAAATTTGCGGCTGCTCTCTGATCCCTCGGGGATAGCGCGTCACCACAAGATTAGCGCCACCCATTTTTTTCTCACTCATTTTCCCTGTAGGCGTGCATACATATAATATGTGCTTTTGTTTCCATATGAAATCGTTTTTTTCTGGTTTTTTTTGTGGTGGCCAATGACAAACTCTCTTTTTTGCCGCGAGTTCTTTTAAAGGTAAGGGTAAAGGTGTCCCATGACCCATGCGGTCGTAGGAGAGCAAGACATCAGATTGCCTCAGCTTCTCTAGGGGTCAGCATATTGAGGGGCGGTGCCCATCGCCTCTCCCTTGCTACTTTACCTTCCCTGACCTTAAAGAGGGCAGGTACCCATTTACAGCTGGGTGAACTGGGGGACTGTACTGAAGCCAATGCGCGCAAACGGTCACCCATCTACTTAGTAACCACTCTCCACGCTGCTTGACATTGCCTTGGGGAAAGCGAGTGCTCTGACGACTAAAACTTTTCCCCCATCCATTAGACCATGAGTGATGGTTTGGGCGCTAGTCTTTCGGATGAGACGATAAACCGAGGTCTCGTGTGTTACACAAAATTATTTAGCGCACGTAAAAGAACCCACGGCAACAACAAAAGAGTTGTCCCTGGCAAAATTCTGGAGAAAAAAAGCCACTCTGATAAGGGAAACAAATACAGTTGCAGAGAGAAAAAGAAAAAAAAAGGGTGGCGCTGCTCTTGTGGCGACGCGCTCTCCCCCCGGGGGAGAGCAGCCCGAATATTATCAAGGAGAGAAATTGCCGTGACTTAAAGTGGTATGAAATGAAAATGAAATGAAATGTAAGCCTCGGAGATCCAGCCGAGGAATGAAAAAAAAAGAAAAAAAAAAGAAGAAAACGCACCCCTCCACCCCAAAACCTAACAAAGCAACAACAACAACAACTCATATAGAGAGAATGCGCGTGGAATGCAGGGAGCTGACTGGAACTCTGGGAATGGGGATGTGGCCGAAGCGGGAATGAAATTAATGGAATTGATGAATGAATGAGCCAGTACACCAAACACTAGAGCGACCAAAAAACCCACAACAAACAAACAAACACAGGCGACTGTGTCAGTCAATGAATACTAAAAAGAATGCATTTCTTTGTCCATGAACTAGAGAATACCACGACACAACACACAATCTTGGTGGGTATCTGGAAGGACTGGAAGACAACTTAACACACATCACCAGGAAAAGAATAGTAGTAGTATTTCATTATGCTGGTTTTTTTTTGTTTTTGGTTTTTTCATTTTTGGTATAATTTTAAATTGTCGATCATTACTATTAAACCCCCCCAAAAAAAACAAACAGCAAGAACAACAACAAAAAACAACAGTCCCCCAACCCCCACCTCAACCCTCAACAAGATAACAGAAAAGAAAACAACTTCAAAAATAATGAAAATCCTGGTTAAGAACAGATCTTGAATTTTATTTCGTAACTCATTCTCTCTGGTTAAAAACAGCGAAGGAATTGAAAACTGGCCGGTATAACCCCCAAGATTCTGCAGAAAAAGTCTTAGAAAACTTTCCTTGCTTTTATTTGATTTTTTCCCAATTTTTTGTAGAAAATTTTTTATGAAGAAAAAAACCCTGATTTATGCAATTGTTTTTGTACATATTAATGCCTGGTTTAGTTTCTCTCTCGTTGTTCTATTGTTACCGGAGAAGGCACAGTCACTCATTATGAAAAATGATCTTACATGCTTTATAAAACATAGCCTGCTATCTGTCTCTGTCTGTCTACCTGCCTGCCTGCCTGCCTGCCTGTCTGTCGGCCTGTCTGCCTGTCTAACTATCTCTGTCTGTCTTTCTATCTGCCCATCTGTCTATGTCTGTTTGTCTGTCTGTCCATCTGAGTGACTGTCTGTCTGTGTGTCTGTCTGTATGTCTCTTTCTCTCTCTCATCGGGTTGTGGCCTTAATGTGAATAAACCATCTGAAGTCTTTCTCTCCGTCTCTGTCTGTCTGTCTGTCTGTCTTCCTCTTTGATATCTGGGGTTGTGGCCTTACGTCAATAAACCACCTGAACTCTCTCTCTCTCTCTCTCTCTCTCTCTCTCTCTCTCTCTCTCTCTCTCTCCTCTCTCTCTCTCTCACAACAATGATGTCATGATTTACTTTTAGAGTGCAAAAGTATTATGTATGTGTTGGAGGTATAATAATGACTTAGGTGAGGAATGTACAAACCAATACCAATGATGTATACCCCTTCAAATGGAGTCATGGCCTTTTCTTGAATAAATTATTGTCATTGTCATTCTCTCTCACTCTCTCTCTCTCTCTCTCTCTCTCTCTCTCTCTCTCTCTCTCTCTCTCTCTCTCTCTCTCTCTCTGTCTCTCTCTCTCTCTGTGTAAAATCTGCTTTACTAGCAGTTCAGAATTTCATGGCACTGCATTTAGCTCTCTTCACTCACGTACGTAAAGACACACCCATCTCCTTGTCAGAGTAGGGGGGTGTCTCTGGGATTCCCTTCGCTATATGCGCGTAGGAAGCCTACTGCTTGGGTATGTATTCTGGGGGGTTATTATACTCACCAGAATGATGTATTTTTAACAAGGGGGCAGTTGGAATATCCCCTTTTGCTATTCCCTTTTGCTAAAATAAAAGTCTATTTCCAGATTCTAAGGGGCTAGCTGTCATTTATCACGCCCCCACTCCACCACTTCCCCCTTCCCTCTCTCCCCGCCACACAGAGTGCACCTATTGTCTGTTTGTTTGTCTGTCTCTTTCTCTCAGACAGACAGACACTGAGACAGACAGACACTGAGACAGACAGCCACACATGCATACATACACATACACAAACACATACACACCACCACCACCACCACCACCACCACCACAGCCCGTTTGGACCCGAAACTTCCCCCCCCTCCATCCATTAGACCATGAGTGGTGGTCTGGGCGCTAGTCTTTCGGATGAGACCGAAAAAACCGAGGTCATGTGTGTTACTCAAAAATTATTTAGCGCACGTAAGAGAACCCACGGCAACAAGAGAGTTGTCCCTGGCAAAATACTGTAGAAAAAAAGCCACTCTGATAGGGAAACAAATGCAGTTGTAGACAGAAAAAAAAAGAAAAAAGGGTGGCGCTGCTCTTGTGGCGACGCACTCTCCCCGAGGAGAGCAGCCCGAATTTCACGCAGAGAATTCTGACGTGACTTAAAGTGGTATAAATAAAATGAAAATAAATAAATAAATAAATAAACCACCACCACCACCACCACCACCGACGATACCAGTTTTACTAGTACCTCACCACATCCCACACTCCACCCCGACACCACTCCACTCCACCCCCCCACACACCCACCACACGGGATAGCCTAGTGGTTAGAGTGATGTATTCCTGATCTGCTGACCCGTGTTCGAATCTCGTTCAAGAGAATTTTTCCTCTGGAGTTAACATCAGTGCCGACTCCACTCTTCCCAAAAGTCCTTCGTATGAGACTATAAACCGAGGTCCTGTGTGCGGACGCACGCACAACATCTTGCGCACACGTTAAAATCCGTTCCGCTTGTCGTAAGAGTAGGCCATTGTGTGCCGGTGGGAACGGATGACAAACTTGACAAAACTGCATAGACACGGGGACTGGGTGAAAAAAAAGCACATGAATGCTTATTCCATTATCCTCGAAATAAAAGAATAAATAAAATATATAAAATATAACCACCACCCCATCCCCCACCGCACCCCACACCACCACCCCCATCCCCCATCCCTCATTCTACACCACCACCACACCACACCATCACCACCCCACCCAACCACACCAACTACCACCACTCCACACCCCACCCACACCACCACCACTACCCCATCCCTCATTCTACACCACCACCACACCACACCATCACCACCACCACCCAACCCCACCACACTCCACCCATCACCACCCCACCCAACCCCACCACCAGCACCACCACACCAACCACCACCACTCCACACCCACCCACCCAACCCCACCACCACCCACCAACCACCACCACTCCACACCCTACCCAACCAACCCACCACCCCAACCCCCAACACCAACCCACCCACCTCCCAACAACCCTCCTCCCCCCCCCCCCGCTCCCCCCCCACTCTCCACCCCCCCCTCCACCCCCACAACCCCACCTCACACCGCCCCTCCCTCACCTCTTGCCCTCCACTAAAGCCTTGCAGTGGTCGTGGTAGGTGTTCTCCAGCCCGGAGAGCAGCTCGTCCTGCCTGACGCGCAAGGCGTGCATGGTCTTGATGAAGAACTCCTTCAGCCGCTCCACGTCGCCCACCTGCGCCATGTGGGCCGCCTCCAGGTTGCGGTTCAAGGCCTCGTTGATGCCGGCCAGCTTGCGTACGTAGCTGTCCGTCCTGGCCTCCAGCTCCTTCAGCCACACCCGCTTCTTCTCCGCCAGGTCCGACAGCGCCGTGACGCCCGTGCAGAGCTTGTGGAAGGTCAGGTGGCACATGGGGCACAGCGCCGTGGAACAGGCAGGGCAGTACAGCTCCAGCACGCGATCGGCGTGCGCCGAGCAGAAGCGCTTCCTGCGGCGGTGAACGTCAGGCCGGTTGGAGTCCGTGTAGTCCACGACCTCGTGGGTGCTGGAGGTAGGGATCTTGCCGTGCACGGTGGAGCAGAAGGCGCACAGCTGGTGGTCGCAGTCCAGGCAGAACTTGACGGCGCTGCGCTGGTCGCACAGCGAGCAAGGCGTGGAGGAGGGCGGCGCCGAGGAGGAGGAGGAGGAGGAGGAGGACCTCTTCAGGCAGTCGGCCAGGTCGTTGAGGAAGAAGCTGCCCTTGAAGCTGGAGGCCCACTGGGCACGGGGCAGGGCGGGGTCCGGGCAGTCCACCACCTGCTTGCAGACGGGGCAAGGGAAGCGGGCCCCTTGCACCTCGCGGCAGGTGCTGATGTAGTCGCCCAGGCACTGCTCGCAGAAGCTGTGCAGGCAGGGGATGGTCTTGGGCTTGCGGTAGGTCTCCAGGCAGATGTGGCACTCCAGGAACTTGGCTTCCAGCTCCAGCACCGACGCCATCTGTACAGGAGGAGGAAAGGGAAGATGGTTGTGAGGAGGGTTTTTTGATGAGGAGGTGTACGTTGCTGACAACTGAAGTGGGTTGGTCATGTCACACGCTCCTCTGGTCTTGCTAAAACAATCCTACAATGCACAGTGAGGGGAGGAAGAAGAAGAGGCAGACAAAGGAAGAGATTGGGAGGACAACATTCGAGAGTGGACAGACATGGAGCTGAGAGACACCCTGAGGGCGGCTGAGAGACGAGAGGACTGGAGAAAGGTGGTTGACAAAGCTTCGAAGGCGCCCCAAAGGATTCAGAATCTGCGGGATCGTTGACGGTGATGGTGACGGTACTGTAAAATCTGTGTGCTGTATTCGCTCTATTACATAACAGTGACTTGTACTGTAAAGTCTGTGCGCTGTATTTCGCTGTTACATAGCATGTTACATAGCAGTCTGTCTAATATACTGTGCTGTTACATAACAGTGACTTGTACTGTAAAGTCTGTACTGTGCTCTGTTACATAAGAGTGACTTGTAACGCCTGTGTGGTGTACTGTGCTCTGTTACATAAACAGTGACTTGTTAATGTTTGTGTAATAAACTGTGCCTCTGTTTCATAAAAGTGACTTGCACTGTAAAGTTTGTGTGCGACACTGTGCCGTGTTACACAACAGTGACTTGTTCTAAAATGTCTCAGTTCTTTGGATGAGACTATGAACCAAGGCC
>CM054136.1:51737003-51744503 GCA_028751875.1 Rapana venosa
GTCTCATCCGAAGGACTTTTGGGGAGAGTGGAGTCTGCACTGATATTGACTCCAGGGGAAAATATTCCCTTGAACGGGAATTGAACCCGGGTCGTCAGATTGCGAGTGCAATGTTGTAACCACTAGGCTAGAGAGGGAGAGAGAGAGAGAGAGAGAGAGAGAGAGAGTGAGAGAGAGAGAGAGAGAGAGAGAGAGAGAGAGAGAGAGAGAGAGAGAGAGGAGAGAGAGAGAGAGAGAGAGGGAGAGAAGAGAGAGAGAACTCTGAAATTTAATGAATACAGGCCAACAGCCCCTTTCATGGAGGGAAACATAAACATTATTCTGACATAATATATAACATGATCAAGAAACACAATACTGGTACTACATGAACATGTTCACGAAAGAGAGAGAGAGAGAGAGAGAGAGAGAGAGAGAGAGAGAGAGTGGTGTGTGTGTGTGTGTGAGAGAGAGAGAGAGAGAGAGAGAGAGAGAGAGAGAGAGAGAGAGAGAGACCCCAACGGCAAGCGATTACTTTAAATGGGCAAACTGACCGTACTTAAATATTATTTTTTATATATACTAAAAATGACATGATGTGGTTGCGAAATATTCAGTCGTGCCCCAATGGTCGACTAGACTACGGGATAGTTGGGATAGGCGAGAGAAGAAGAGAAAGAAGAAGAAGAAGAAGAGAAGAAGAAGAAGAAGAAAAAAGAGGAAGAAGAAGAAGAAGAAGAGGAGCCTGAGGAGGAGAAGGTGGGGGAGGAGAAGGAGGAGGAGGAGAAGAAGAAGTTAAAGGAGGAGGAGAAAAGAAAAAAAAAGAGGAGGAGGAGGAAAAGAAGGCGACAAAAAGAAAAAGAAGAAGAAGAGGAAGAGGAGGAGGAAGAGGAGGAGGAGGAAGAGGCGGAGGAGAAAATTAAAGAGAGAAGGAGGAGGAGGTCTTCTACTGTTGAATCTCTCCATGCATTAATGTTCTTCCTATACTCATCCAGGTCATTTTCGCTTTGTTACCAACACAGCCTTGCAAATAGAGTTGTGACAAAACTGTTGTGCCAATACTGCTTTGCCAATGCAATTTCCCCCGCAATACCGTTTGCAAGTAATATTTGTACAAATTTCATATGTTGGAATTATTTAGCAGGCGTTTTAATACTTGTATAACATACAAATTCCCAAAACGTTTTTACTGCTGTTTTGCATATTATATTAATCCATTATTCTAGTTTGGTGCCAATACTGGTTTTGCCATGCTGTTTTGCAAAATATTTTTTACAATTATTTTGCTAATAGGTTTTGACAAAGCTGCTTTGCAAACATGGTTTTGTCAATGCTGTTTTTCTAATACAGTATTGCCAACACATTTTTGCCCAAAGAGTTTTGTCACTACAGTTTTTCCCGTCACAGTTTTGCCATTACAGATTCTTCCTTAACAGTTTTGTGAATATTGTTTCGACAATACAGTTTTGTCAAGGCTGTTCTTGCCATTGTTGTTTTGCAAAGCAAGTAGGTGTCAGGAAAGAACTCGAACTCGACTATTTTAATGAGGGTAAATGGATAAGCCATAGGCTTCTTTACACCAGGCCCTCATGGGGAAAAGAAAGAAACAAACACAAATAAATCAATAAAGTGATAAACAAGTTAATGTGGGATACAATGAAATAAATCATTCGAAATAGCCATTCAAATATTGATCAATCTTGAGAGCAATGAAATACCATTAAGAAGCAGAAGGAAGAGTTGACAAAAAGAAACGGGAAGGGCTGGACAAAAAACAGTGTCAGTTTTCACCCTGACAGTAACTAATTCAATCATAGCAAACAAGCATACATATAAAAAAAGATATACTCACACACATTAACACACACACACACACAAACACAGACAGACAAACAGACAGACAGACAGACACAGATAGCAGTAGTCCTACTTTACGACACATAACTGTGCTGTACGAATTTTTTTTAATGTAAAAAGAAAGATAATTTACATGTATGTTAAGCATGCGCGCGCGCTCGTGTGTGTATGTGTGTGCGTGTGTGTGTGTGTGTGTGTGTGTGTGTGTGTATGCCGTGAGAACGACAGTAATAGCCTTGTTGTTCACACCCTCGGTGACAGATAGTCCTGAATCTCGTAAAATGCCTCCCTCCTTCCCCCTTCCCCAAACCACCCACCAAAAAACCAAAACAAGAAACCCGAATAACAAAAACAAACCAAAACAAAAAACCCTAACGACAACAAAAAACAAAAACAACCCCCCCCCTTCCCCCAACCCTCCCCCCCAAAAACAACAACACCCCATAAACAAAACAACCCCCCCCAACCCCCCCCCCCCTCCCCCAAAACAAACAAACAGCCCCCCCCCCCCCAAACAACAACCCAAACCAAGCCAAACAACCCCCCCCCTAAACAACACTAACACCAAAACAAAAAGAAAGCTGTTTAATTTTTAGTGAGAGAGAGAGAGAGAGAGAGAGAGAGAGAGAGAGAGAGAGAGAGAGCATGTGTGTCTGTGTGCATGCAAGTGCAAGGCCTACCCTGGGGGAAGGGGGGGGGGGATGGGTGGGGAGTGGAGAGGTGTACCTGCATGCACGTATGTGTACGTGAATGTGCGTACGCGCTTGTGTTTGGTGGTGGCAAGTTTAGCAGTGGAAGAGTTTGAGGGAGGTGGGAGGGGGAAGGGATAAAAAAACACCCCACAAAGGCACAGAAAATAAAGAGGAGTGGATGAATACTTAAACGCAATGTACCGAAATAGCCCACAGGCAAAAACAAGGTGTCTGGGAGAATATTAAGGTCGTGTGATATATAGCCAGGAGAGCGCATTCATCGTCATCGTCGTCGTCATCATCATCATCGTCATCGTCGTTATCGTCACCACGACCACCACGACCACCACAGTGTGGACAGACATTTGTTCTGTCACATCACTCTTCTCACCTGTGTGTGTGTGTGTGTGTGTGTGTGTGTGTGTGTGTGTGTGTGTGTGTGTGTGTGTCTCTCTCTCTCTCTCTCTCTCTCTCTCTCTCTCTCTCTCTCACATGATGATGATGATGACCTCAGGTTGCTATGCCCATTATGTAAGCAAACAGTGGAAGATGGAAGTTCATTTTGTGCTGTGCTGTCCAGTATTAGAAGATGTAAGACAGAATTACATTCCGGTAAAGTATAGTAGACAGCCTAATTTATTTAGATTTTGTCTTCTCATGGCATCTAGTCACCCTGAGATTGTGCGCAGCCTTGCTTTATATTAATTTTGTGTAAAGCCTTTTTAGAATAAGAGATATCTTGGTTTCTTAAGTCATATTTATTGGAACTGATTTTTATTGTGGTGGTTGTGGTTATACAATAACATTTTGGGTTTTGTGTGTGCTACTTTATTTCTCTCACGAAAATACTCAGCAGTTCGGCAACCCCCATTCATGTATGGGCTAATGGCCTTTTTGTGAATAAATCTTTCGAGTTCGAGTTCTCTCTCTCTCTCTCTCTCTCTGTTTCTCTCTCTCTTTCTGTCTGTCTGTCAATCTGTCTCTCTCTCTTCTCTCTCTCTCTGTTTCTCTCTTTCTGTCTGTCAATCTGTCTGTCAGTCTGTCTCTCTCTCTCTCTCTGTTTCTCTCTCTCTTTCTGTCTGTCTGTCTGTCTCTCTCTGTGTGTCTCTCTCTTCTGTCTGTCAGTCTGTCTCTCTCTCTCTGTTTCTCTCTCTCTTTCTGTCTGTCTGTCAGTCTGTCTGTCTCTCTCCCTCCCCCCCCCTCTCTCTGTGCGTGCCCTCATTAGATAGATAGGACGTGTGTGTAATGTCTGCCTGTCTGTGTCTGTCTGTAACCCTGCAGGAGGGAGGCATGCTCGCTGGCCTCAGCCGACACACTATGTCTTGGAAGCAGCTCCTTTTCTTCTTGTACAGGGAACACACACGGTATGTTAGTTAGGCTAGCGTTTCCGTGACCCGCCCAACGCTGAAATCATATAGTAGGGATTTATTTATTTATTTATTTATTTATTTTATTTATTCTTTTATATCGACGATAATGGAATAAGCACTTACGTGCTTTTTTTTACACTCAGTCCCCGAGTGTATGCGGTTTTGTAAATTTTGTGATCCGTTCCCCCACCAGCACACAATGGCCTGCTCTTACGAAATGCGGAACAGGATTTAACGTGTGCGCAAGATGTTGTGCGTGCGTTCGCACACGGGGCCTCGGTTTATATAGTCTCATCCGAAGGACTTTTGGGGAGAGTGGAGTCTGCACTGATGTTAACTCCAGGGGAAAATATCCCCCTTGAACGGGAATCGAACCCGGGTCGTCAGATTGCGAGCGCAATGTTCTAGCCACTAGGCTATCCCGTCCCCCCCCCAGGGAGCCTTTAACGTGCATGCTAGAATAATAATAATAATAATAATAATAATAATGATGATAATAATAATAATAATAATAATAATAATAATAATAATAAATAATGGAATCTATGTAGCGCTATATCTTGCACAGACAAATCAAAGCGCTTGCACTCAGCTCATTCTTACAGTCATGCAACCAGTAACAAATAATAGTTCCAACAAGTCCAAATGTGCACGCA
The DNA here is from genome assembly GCA_028751875.1 of Rapana venosa. Lineage (NCBI taxonomy): Eukaryota > Metazoa > Mollusca > Gastropoda > Neogastropoda > Muricidae > Rapana > Rapana venosa. The sequence continues at coordinate 51,741,558 of CM054136.1, forward strand.
CGCACGCGGGCGCGCGCGCGCGCGCACACACACAAACACACAAAAGTCACACACCCTGGCAGAGCGATAGAATCTCGGCTGTTGAAGGCAGGGAAAAGCTATGAGATGAAGCCGATACTGAGTCTTTTGCACGTGTATTTACACTAAGGGAATTAAGGCACTGGCAGGTCTGCGCTTTAAGTTGACTTCGGAGAACGAAAAAATCCCCACCCACAATTCATTTTAAACGCCGAGGTTGAATGCACTGGGCCTGGTTTGTCAGGGGTTTAACTGCAACAAGCATTTTCGCTCATAATATGACAGACTATTACAATAATAGTTGCTGTCTGTGTGAGCGTACGACGATGACGAAGAAGAATTCATCAGACGCTGCTACTGAGATGGAACCCACGACTTCACGGAACGACAGAATTGAAAGTCAGACGATCTAAACCACTCGGTCACTGAGTCCCTCAGTAGCAGAACCAGACTGAGTGAAAAGGTTACACACCTGTGTTAGCTTGCCGGTGATGTAGTATCTTGTTTAGAGTGCAAGTCGGGGAAAAATGTTTGGTGATTTTCACAGAATTTGTAAAGTATGAAAAAAAAAAAGCACTATGCTTGTTTTTGAGATTGAGGACGTAGAGCAAATACCAGGTAGTCACGAGAAAGTTGGAAATGATCATCAGATGAGGATTGCTTGTGTTCCTACAGTGTTGACCCCGCGCATGCATGTTGCGGTTAGGAAGCTAGCAGACGACAAAGGTTTGGGGTGGGGGGAAGAGGGGTGGGGGTGGGGGGTGGGGTACAGTGTTTGCTTAAAAAAAATCAAACCAACCAAATAAATTTTGCGCAAAATAAGATGAGTTTTGAGTAAGAGGCTAGTCTTTCCACAAAAAGTTTTTTTTTTTTCTATGGATGTCTAAGTACGTGCGGTATGAATATAAGAGTCATATGGAAAAAAACCAGAAGGAAAAGTGCGAAATTCTAAAGCAGGTGTGTAGCCAAAATTACAAACGATTGTTCACCTTTCCCTGCATCTTCCTTATAAGAGGTGAAAACAGAAGGGAGGCAAACTGTGCCAAGGGCAGCATAGATTAGTAGTCTTGTTTTGGCTGAAGTTGCCTCCTCTTGATGGCAAACATTTATCAATGTTCTCCCGTCAGATTGTACATGGGCGGAGGGGGACAAGTTTTCTCCCTTTCCTGTTTACGTTGTATAGTGTACAGGGAGTGAGATTGGAGGAAAGAAGGGGTGGGGTGGGGTGGGGAGATTTTCGGATATTAAATTTAAATTTTCATCCACGTTTGTGTGTGTGTGTGTGTGTGTGTGTTTGTCTGTGTTTGTCTGTTTGTGCGCGCCGCGCGCGCGTGCTGGTGTGTGTGTGTGTGTGTGTGTGTGGTGTGTGTGGGGCGCGTGCGTGCGTGCTCGTGTACGTATGTGGGTGTGCGTACGTATGTATGTATGTATGTATGTATGAACGCATGCACGCACGCTTGTGCGTATTGTATGTTTTTCTATGTGTGTATATATATATATATATGTGTGTGTGTGTGTGTGTGTGTGTGTGTGTGCGTGCGTGTGTGTGCACGCGCGTATGCATGCGCCCCTGAGCGTTCCTGCATGCACGCGCACGTGCGCCTGATTTACATGACCCACGCAGACAGGACAGCCATATAAAATAAATATAAGGAAGAAACTCACATTTTCTGCACACAGGGCAGTTTGTCTCTTGTCTCTTCTCTTACCACGCCCACTTACATGCAACCTACTTGGGTTTTTTTTTTTTTTGGTCCTTTTCCCTGTTCCTCACTCCACTGTCCACTGAGGTCCCTCATCTGCTGGAGAAGTGATGATGGGGCTGCATTAGCCTACCGTGTTGATCTCTGATGACCCTTTCCTGCTCTCTGTCTCCCAAGGCTACCTATTTATTGTACTGGCTTGAACGCATTAATTTTTTTTTTAACTCTTTGAATGTAGCTGAAGGAGGGGGGGGGGGGGGGGGGGGGGGGGTGGGGTGGGGGGGGCTGGGTGGGGGTGGGGGTGTAGGTTGCTCTGTGTGTCTCTCTGCTTGTCTGTATGTCTGTGTGTTTCTCTTTTCTCTTCGTCGGTTGTCAGTCTGTCTGTGTGTTTTCTGTTTTCTCTTCGGTTTTCTGTCTGTCTATCTGTTTGCCTGCCTGTCTGTCTGCCTGCATGCCTGCCTGCCAGCCTGTCTGTCTATCTGTCTGCCTGCCTGCCAGCCAGTTTGTCTGTCTGTCTGTCTCTTCTTTTCCTCAAGGCTACCTATTTATTGTACTAGCTTGTAGACATTAATTTAACTCTTGAATGTAGTTGAAGGGGGCTCTTGTCTGTCTGTGTGTATGTCTGTGTGTTTCTGTTTCTCTGTGGTTGTCTGTCTTTCTGTCTGTCTGTCTGCCTGCCTGCCTGCCTGTCTGCCTGCTTGCCTGTCTGCCTGCCTGCCTGTTTGTCTGTCTGTTTGTCTGTCTCTTCTTTTCCTCAAGGCTACCTATTTATTGTACTAGCTTGTAGACATTAATTTAACTCTTGAATGTAGTTGAAGGGGGCTCTGTGTGTCTCTCTGCCTGTCTGTATGTTTCTCTTTCTCTGTGGTTGTCTGTCTGTCTGCCTGCCTGCCTGCCTGCCTGTCTGCCTGCCTGCCTGCCTGCCTGCCTGCTTGTCTGTCTGTCTCTTCTTTTCCTCAAGGCTATTTATTGTACTGGCTTGTAGACATTAATTTTAACTATTTGAATGTAGTTGAAGGGGGCTCTGTGTGTCTCTCTGTCTGTCTGTGTGTTTCTGTTTCTCCTCCTCGGTTTTCTGTCTTTTTGTCAGTGTCTCTGTCTGTCTGCCTGCCTGTCTCTCTCTTTCTCTCCCTCCCTCTCTCTCCTCTGTCTCAAGGCTACCTATTTATTGCACTGGCTTGTAGACATTAATTTAACTCTTGGATGTAGCTGAAGTGGGCTCTTG
>CM054136.1:51747003-51754503 GCA_028751875.1 Rapana venosa
GTGTGTGTGTGTGTGTGTGTGTGTGTGTGTGTGTGTGTGTGTGTGTTGTGTGTGTGTGTGTGTGTGTGTGTTGTGTGTGCTGTGTGCGTGCGTGCGTGAGAGTGTGTTGTGTTGTGTGTGTCTGTGTGTGTGTGTGTTTTGTGTGTGTTGTGTGATTGTGTGTGATGTGTGTTGCTTATTTAAAAATTATATTTCATTCTTTTATTTCGAGGATAATGGAATAAGCCTTCGTGTGTGTTTTTTTCCATCCAGTCCCCTTGTGTATGCAGTTTTGTAAATTTTGTCATCCGTTCCCACCGTCACACAATGGTCTACTCTTCCGAAAAGCGAAACGGGTTTTAACGCGTGCGCAAGATGTTCTGCGTGCGTTCGCACACGGGACCTCGGTTTATAGTCTCATTTGAAGGACATTTGGGGAGAGTGGAGTCGGCACTGATGTTAACTCCAGAGAGGAAAAATCATCTTGAACGAGAATCGAACCCGGGACAGCAGATCACGAATACATCACTCTAACCACCAGGCTATCCCGACCCGTGTGTGTGTGTGTGTGTGTGTGGTGTGTTGTGTGTGTGTGTGTGTGCGCGCGCGTGTGTGTGTGAGAGTGTGCGTGTGTGTGTGCGTGCGCGCGTGCGTGCGAGTGCGTGCGTGTGTGTGTTTTATCCATCTTTATATATCCATTATTTAGTCTATCTGTCTGTCTGTTCTGTACCTATCATCCATCCTTCCTCCTTCCCCCTCCCCCCGCTCCTCCTAGTTCTACTACATCACCTCGCATCTTCATCCTCACGCACCCCCTTAGAGAAAAACCCAAACGTCGATCCCACTTTCATATATAGTGCATTACATATGTATGCACGCACACACATACATAGATACAAACAGACAGACAGAAAGACACACAGACTGATGGACACACACACACACACACGCGCGCGCGCACACACATCTATCTATGTATCTGTCTATGTATGTATGTATGTATGTATGTATGTATCTATCTCTGTCTGTCTGTGTGTCTGTCTGTCTATCTGTCTGTCTGTCTATCTATCTATATAATAATAATAAATGGAATTTGTATAGCGCTATATCTTGCAAAGACAAACCAGAGCGCTTGCATTCAACATATTCTTACAGAGTCATGCAGCCAATAACTATTAAAAACTTAAACAAACAAAAAATATATACTTACCTACATCCATCCACCCATCCATACACGTACACACACACTCACACACAGTGACACAACACACAGACACACACACAGTGACACACACACACACACACACACACACACACACACACACACACACAACACACACACACACACACACACACACACTCACACACAGAATGTGGGTACATACCTGCTCACACAGGCACACAATCACACACCCACCTCCCATTCACCTGCTCGTTAACAAATAACAGCACACACGCATGAACGCACACAAGCACAAACATGCCCACGCTTGGAAACACACACACATACACACACACACACACATACATACACACACACACACACACACACAAATACACACACTTACACACATACATACATACACACACACACACACACTCACACACACACACACACACACTCACACACACACTCGCACACACTTACCCACAAATACACACGCACATACACACACAATTACACAGGCACACACACATACACAACACTCACATACACTTACCCACACTTGCACACTCACACACACTTACCCACACTTACACACACACGTACACACACTCACACACACTTACTCACACTTACACACACACACACACTTACACACGCACATACACACACTCACACACACACACTTACACACACACACTCACACACATACATACACACACACACACCCATACACACACACACTTTAAGCAAGTCACTCCCGTATACAAGGAATTCTTGTCCAACGGACTTACTATGGCGCAATGACATTGTGTAAAAAAAAATATTTCTGCTAGTCTTTGCACTTTTCTGAGTCTTTTGTGTCCGTGTGCATGTCTCCCTGAGTTTATTTCTCGTAAACCTATGTAAGCCCTCTCGTAAACCTCTGTGTCACTTAAGAAAAAAAGGGCACGGCCCTCTCTCTCTTTCTGTCTCTCTCTCTCTCTCTGCCTCTCTCTTTCGAGTTCTCTCTGTCTGCCTGCCTGTCTGTCTGCCAATCTGTCTGTCTGTCTCACTCTCTCTTGTCTCTCTCCCTCATCTGCTTGTCTGTCTGTCTGTCTGTCTGTCTCTCTTTCTGCTTGTCTATCTGTTCTTCTGTCTGCATGGACTGTCATTCTATGTCTCTGGGATTTTTCTTTTTCGGTGTGGTAAAAATCTGTATGACTGAAACTTCTGATAAAAGCAGCAACATATTTTTTTTGTTCATAAAAAGAATGAAAGTTAAAAAAAAAGTGTTTGGTTTTTTGGTGTAAGAAATTTATTCCCTTTTCCTTTAAAAACTGGAGGTCACATAGTTTATCAACAATTTGAAAAAAAAGAAGAATTTAGATGCAGTAATACTTGAATTTATAAAACAAATTATTACTTTTTTTCCAAAGCAAATTCAAAATGCAGTAATAAACAACATGGCTTTGCTATTCCAGGGGTGGGGGTGAGTGGGGCAGGGGGGGGGGGGGGGGGGGGAGGAGAAGACAGATGATGCAACACTAAAGAATGAAATATCAATTGCAATGAGTCACAGCTTCGTGGTTTTTTTTTGGCGAAAAGGGGCGACCCGGTTATCTAGGACTACCTGTCAAACATTTACCTGAAGGATTTGCTTTGCTAGAAACAAAAAATGCGCATGGTTGGTCACGTCTTCCATACCTTGAGGACATCACCTGGATTTGAAATTTACTACAACATCCTATAAGTTTTGGGTTTTGTTGTTGTTGTTGTTGTCTTGACGTTATTGTTTAGTTTGTGCATTTCTGTTTCCATTTGTTCTTCTTGTTATTTGCTATAATATATAATGTTAAAGGTATTGCTTTAACGCGAGTGTATACATGTGGTGTGTGTGTGTGTGCGTGTGTGTGTGCGTGCGCGCGCACGCCTGAATGGGTTTTGTGTGTGTGTGTGATTTGTGTGTGTGTGCGCGCGCGCGTGTTTGTGTGTGAGTGTGCGTGTGTGAGTGTGCGTACGTGTGTGTGTGTGCGCGCGCGCGTGCGCACGCCTGAATTGAGGCTTGCTAACACAGGCAGGCATGCGCACAGAGTTAGAGGGAGACGACCGACTGACTGATCACAAAACACACACACACACACCCCAAAGGCTTTTCGGCAACGGCCGGTAAATCCCACACCGCCCTCTCTCTCTCTCTCTCTCTCTCTCTCTCCCCCCTCCAACCTTACTCTAATCATCCCCCTACCTTTTTATCCCCCCCCATACCCTTCATCTCATCAGCGTTTGGACATTTCAACAAGCGCTTTGATTTGTTTTTTTGCAAGATATAGCGTTATATAAATTCTATGCATTATGATTGACACAGAGAAGAGAGAGAGAGAGTAATACATTATAATAGGAGAGAGTAGGTTTTCTGTAACAAATTTTTCCCTTGCACAACTCGCCCGTTGCTGTGGATTCCTTACCGCCCGCTGAATCGGAGTCCCACACTGACGTGACCCAGCAGCAGTGCAGGGCTCCACTGACTGGTGGCCTTAGGGCGGCCTAATAACATTGATAAGCTCCCTGTGGATTTCTCATCCTGAAGAGGCGACATGACGAGCCTGGGGATTGCTGGGGCTGGACGGAGTGATCGAAATGAGCGCCGTGGAAGCAACAGCGAACAGGACAGGAATGCAATAGATGACCCCCCCCCCCCCCCCCCCCAAAAAAAAAAAAAAAAAAAAAAAGCCCCACAAGATATCACCGTTTATGATTCACCCGAAGCCTCCCCCATCCCCACACCACATCACACCACATCACACCACACCACATCACACCACACCACACCACATCATACCACATCACATCACATCACACCACATCACACCACACCACATTACACCACACCACATCACACCACATCACACCACACCACACCACATCATACCACATCACATCACACCACATCACACCACATCACATCACACCACATTACACCACACCACATCACCACCACACCACATCACATCACACCACATCCCATCACACCACATCACACCACATCACATCCCATCACACCACATCCCATCACACCACACCACATCATACCACATCACATCACACCACACCGGACCACATCACATCACACCACATTACACCACACCACACCGGACCACATCACATCACACCACATCGGACCACATCACATCACATTACACCACACCGGACCACATCACATCACACAACACCACATCACACCACACCGGACCACATCACATCACACCACATCATACCGGACCACATCACATCACACCGGACCACATCAACATCACACCACACCACACCATACCACACAACCCAGATCATTACCCCCACCACCACCACACATGAACTCTTCAGCTCTGAACAGGATTTAGCCCAGAACCGCAGGTTGTTTTTTTCTTTGATCAAGGACGTTACAACTTTTGAAAAAAAAACCCACACCCCCCAACCCAAACTTCTTTTTCGTCGAACGCTCAGACAGTTACTACTGTTGTCTGTTATATGAGCGAAAAATACGTCACGCTGCCGTTAAGCGCCTGACAAGTCAGGCCCAGCGCATCCGATTTTGGCATAAGAGAGAAGTATCTTTTAAAAAAAAAAGTCTTTCTGGAAAAACAAACAGGCAGAAAAATGGACCAAGAAAGCAGAAAATAGTCAAGAAGAAGGTGACAGGAAGACCAAAAAAAACAAACCCAAAGCAGAAACAAAGAGAGTGATAGAAAAGAGGAAATCTCTAGCACAGAATTTCCAGAAAGGTGGGGGTACTATTTATACTGACAGACCCCCCCCCCCCCCCTCCGGCGTCCCACGGGAGAGAAGAAAAAAAAAATCCAAAAAAACCCAACCACAACCCCCCCCCCCCTCCGCTCCCCCGCTCCTCCCCCCCCATCCCCCCCCCCCCCCCCCCCCCCACACACACACACACACACACTACAAAACCAACAAAGCCACCCAAAAACCCCATCACAACCCACCCCACTACCAGTTCCGCTGGGGAGACACACGGAATCTGCTTCTCTTAATGAGCTCCTAGGTCTCCCCCTACCCCCACTCCCCTCTCCACACCCCCCACCCCCACCATCTCCTCCCCCCCTCACCCCCCCCCCCAACTGCAGGAAAGGCCAGGAGGAGGGGGTGAAGGGGGGGGGGGGGGAGGTCGTTGGAGCGAGATGCTGCGAGTGGCCCCTAGGGCCAAAGATTGGGACCAGGGCGAAGTGGGCCATGTTCCCGCCACTAGGTCTTAATGATAGGGCAGGGTCTCCGGGAACCAGTGGCCTGCAAAATCCCGAGCTACCCACGAGGAGGTTGGATGGGTTAGGGTTTGACCACACCAGAGCTGACTCAACTTTTTTTTTTTTTTTCAGGGGTGGGAGGTGGGTGGGTGTGGGTGGGGTGGGGTAGGTGAGAGGTGGTGGGGGGTGGGGGGGGGGGGGGGGGAGGTGAGGGCGGGCTATCACGTTATTATGTCTCCTTTTTTTGTTTTTTTGGTGTTTTTGTTTTTCCCTTATTGAGGTAGAAGAAGAAAAGGAAGAGGGAGGGATGGATGGATGGAGGTGGATGGAAGGAAAGAAGGAAGAGGGAAAGAAAGGAATGAAGAAAGTAGGAGAGAAAGTTGATGGGTATCGTTTTATGGAGACAGCCAGAGGACAGTATACGCGCGCGCGCGCGCGCACACACGCGCGCACACACGCACGCGCGCGCGCGCACACACACACATACACACACACACACACTCACACACACTCGCATATGTGTTAACGAAGGCACAGACAGACAGACAGACAGACAAGAGGAAAGGCGGCCGACTGACAGATACACAAAATAACATGCATCAGACCATTGATCTCTCTCTCGCTCTTTCTCTACCTGTCTCTCTGTCTCCGTCTCTCTGTGTGAGAAGGTTATTACTATATTGTGGCAACATAATCTAAGGCTGTAATACATTTAATAACTTCTTTATGGAAGAACGCCCGTAAAAAAATGTCGTATGATACTTGTACAAATTCATTTTAAACTTTTAAACTCGTGTTGAAATCATGTTTATCCCCTTCAGAAAAGGGCCTAGGCCTAAATCTGAAAAAAAAGGTTTCGCATTCGCATTCTCTCTCCCCTCTCTCTCTCTCTCTCTCTCTCCTCTCCCCTCTCTCTCCCTCTCTCTCTCTCTCTCCCCTCTCTCTCTCTCTTTTTCCCCATTTCGTGAAAGATCACCACTATCAACAGATGAATATTCCATTTCTTGTGTCTTGTGAGATAATTATAGGTCTCGATGTGCCTGTCAGTATTGTAATTGCCCTTCATGGGATGATTACAGTGTTTTTTACTTGACTTGACTTGACTTGACTTGACTTTCTCAGCTAGAGCTCCGGGGTTCATCAGTGGCAAGAGTTTGGTTGGGTAGGAGACCACTTTCCCCCACCGTTAATAATAATAAGTATGTGGTGGGCAAGTGAAACCTGGCAGAGTCCATACTTCTCCAGGTAGCAGGGCACATTACATAGTAATTAATATGTTGATCTGTCATCCATCCTAACTCCCCCGTGGTGATGCCGGGGGGCCTGTCAGTATAAAAACAGCCTCCCCACCTTCTCGAAATTCTATGCTAGGACACCCCTCTTTTCTATCCTTCTCTTTGTTTCTGCCTTATTCACTTTTCTTCCTGTCACCTCACCTCCTTCTCGTCTATTTTCTGCCGTCTTGGTCCATTCTCCTGCCCCCCCCCCCCCCCCTATTTTTTTTTCTTCTCTCCTCCCAAAAAAGACTTAAAAGAAACGATTCTCCCCCCACGCCGAAGACGGATGCGCTGGGCTACTTGCCAGGCCCCTTACCGCAGCGCAAAATAATTGCGTTTCAATTACAGACAACAATAGTTGTTGTCTGAGATTTGGACGAAGAAGAAAGAAGAAAGAAGAAGAATTCATCCAAAGGGCAACAGCTGGCTTACATTTCTACAGAAGACAGATGAGGTTTTAGCCAGGACGCAAGACGTTCTGCCTGCATGCATCTGCACACAGGACTTCGGTATCTATTTAATGGCAGTGTCTTCCAAAATTAATGGCTGACTTTTAGAAGACTACAGGAAGAAGACGGAGAAGATGATGATGGTTGGAGTGGTTAGAGTGTGGCGCTGGCGAATTAATATCAGTATTGACTCTACTCTCCCGGAGGAGAGACAATGACAATGACAATGACAAAATTCTTTTATTTCGAGGATAATGAATAAGCACCCATGTTTTATTTTTACATCCAGTCCCCGCCTTTAGGGATATATATGATAATAAAATAAAATAAAATAGAGAGAGACAGACAGACAGAGAGAGAAACAAAAACAGACAGGCCAGATAGAGAGAGAC
>CM054136.1:51762003-51767003 GCA_028751875.1 Rapana venosa
CCGTATATTGCCGGTTATTCTGGGTGGGGTTTTCATGTGTGTTGATATCAGCAGTTTTAAAAACAACCAACCTTCCAGTTATGCTTGGACCAGGTTTCCGCAGTTGAAGGCCTTACTTAACCCATGAATCTAGTGACAAGAAAATAATTTAACTATACAGCACATACGGCACTCTGGACACATCTGCCAAGGGCAACACAGTGTTGTTCTTTGATTTCTGTGGCGTTAATAAGCCTGCCCCGCCCCCCCCCCCCCTCGCTCCCCCACACACACACACACCAACACACACACACACACACACCACAACACACACACACACAACACACCACACACACACACACACACCACACCACACACACACACACACACACACACACATACACACACACACACACACACACACACACACCACACACACCACACACACACACATACACACACACACACACACACAAGGCCCTAGAGTCAGTGAGACCTCAGACCAGTTGTAATCTGATCCAACCATTAAAAACTGACTAGCCTGAGCAACAGGAGTGGCAAAGAAAAAAAAAAAAGAGATTATAATTATATTGAACAAATTATCTGTTATCTCTCTGTCAACTGCATTACACTTTTCTTTCTTTCTTTCTTTCTTTTTCTTTTCTGGTCTGTTCCTCTGACTTTGAAAAGAAAAAAACCCAGCAACCACTCCCTTCCCCCCAAAAAAAAAACAAACTACCAAACAAACAACCACACCCCAAAAACCCAAACAAAACAACAACACAACCAACCAACCAACAACCCCCCCCCCCCCCCCCCCCCCCCCCCCCAACAACAACAACAACGCCAACTCCCCCACCACCACCCCCACCAACACAAAATACCAACCAACCAAACAAAAAAAGAATAAAACCCAACAGCCCCAACCCACCTTTCAATGGTACGGTAGGCTCTGTGTTTTCAGAGTCAGTGAAAATGTCAAGTTGTGGAAAATATGCACACACCCTCTCTCTCTCTCTCTCTCCCCTTGTCCTTCCGACTCCTCACTTCAGAGAATACACCCCACGTTTAGGTTTTTGAAATGGGACATTTTTTTTAACATGTCATCCTACTCCAAAATCAGGTGGTAAACCTCCCCATGAGGATATCGGGGGTGGGGGTTGGGGGGGGGCTGTCAGTATAAATAGCATCCCCACATTCTGGAAATGTTGTACTTGAAGTTTCCTCTTTGTTTCTGCATTGTTCCTTTTCTTCTTGTAAGCTCCTTTTTTATGTCTATGTTCAAAGTCAAAGTCAAAAACACTTTAATCATCCCATGAAGGGTATTTACAATACTGACAGGCAGATTGATACGCATCTGCCTTTTTGGTCCATTCTCTTGCCTTTTTTCCCCCTAGAAAGACTTAAAAGATAACAATTTTGTCTTCTGCCTAAGTTGGATACGCTGGGCAGGACTTGTCAGGCGCTTAACGGCAGCGTGATGCATTTTCGAATAAAACAGACAACAATAGTTGCTATCTGAGTGTTTGACGACGACGACGACGACGAAGAAGAAGATGGTAAACTGTACATTCACATTCAAAAGCACCTCACCCTTCTCTCACTCCCAACCTAGGGGACGGGTAGCCTATAATAGTATCCTATATAGAATTTTCCCCCTGGAGTTAACATCAGTACAGAGTCCACTCTCCTCAAAAGTCCTTCGGATGAGACTATAAACCAAGGCCCCGTGTGCGAACGCTCTAGAACATTTTGCACACACGTTAAATCCTGTTCCGCTTTTCGAGAGTAGGCCATTGTGTGCCTGTAGGAACAATTACAAAATTACAAAAAATATTACAAAATTTACAAAACAGCATACACACGGGGACTAGATTAGAAAAACCACATGAGTGCTTATTCCATTAAAAAAAATAAAATAAAAACGTCTTGTCTATTTGATGCTGAAGTCCTGTGCATGTACAATTGTTAGGGACTTTTTGGGGCTACACAACACTTCTAGCTTCCTGGTCAGGTAGTATCTTCTATGTAAGCAGATTTTCACAGATTTGTTTTTCAAAGTAGGAAAAAAAATGCACTGTGTACTTGTTTTGGGGATTGAGGACATCTATAGAGCAATACCAGGTAGTCACGAAAGTTGGGGAAATGATCAGTAGGGCTGAGGAGGGCTGAGGAGGGCAGGACTCCAAGAGATACAGCCTGAAAAATTCAATGCATTGCCCCACTGACCCTTCAAGGAGTTAAAGAGAGAGAGAGAGAGAGAGAGAAGAGAGAGAGAGAGAGAGAGGGAGAGAGAAAAGAGAGAAGAGAGAGGGGGGGAGAGAGAGAGAGAGAGAGAGAGAGAGAGAGGGGGAGAGAGAGAGGGAGGGGAGAGAGAGAGGGATGGAGAGAGAGCACTTAAAAGGCGAAGGGAGACACAGGAAAGCCCACAAACACAGACAGATCGATAGAATCGGAGAGACTAGCCCAAACAGCTGGACAGACAGACCAATAGACAAACAGCTGGACAGACAGCTGGACAGACAGACCAATAGACAAACAGATGGACAGACAGATGGACAGACAGACGAATAGACAAACAGATGGACAAACAGACGAATAAACAGACAAATAAACAGACGAACAAACAGATGGAAAGACAGACTAACAAGCAAACAGATGAACAGACGGACCAATAGACAAACAGATGGACAGACAGACCAATAGACAAACAGATGGACAACAGACCAATCGACAAACAGATGGACAAACAGATGGACAGACAGACCAATAGACAAACAAACAGATGGACAGACAGACGAATAAACAAACAGATGATCAGACCAACATATGAACAAACACTAAGATGGACAGATAGACAGACAGATGGACAGACAAACAGACGAATGGACAGGCAAACAGACGAATGGACAGGCAAACAGACAAAATGGACAGCAAACAGACGAATGGGACAGGCAAACAGACGAACAATCCTCAGACAAGATAAAAGAAAAGGTGGAGGTTCAGGGGGCTGGGTTCACCGAGTGAACTCGAGTGAAGATATGAGAAGATAACCCGCATTGTCGTCCCCCCCCCCCCCCCCCCCCCCCCCATCCCCTCAACCAACAACGAACCAAAAAAAACCAAAATAAACACAGGGTTCCTGTCACTTTGTCAGCAAGTCTTGGCCATTTTGCATAATTTGTTTCCATTTTCTGTATTCACACACAGACACACATACTAACATAACACACACACTCACTGTCTCTCACATACAGACACTAACCACACACACTCTCTCTCTCACTCGCACACAACACATACACACACACTTACTCACGTACAGACACTAACACACACACACACACACTCACTCAATCGCACACACATACACACACACACTCTCTCTCTCACACGCACGCAAACACACACTCACACACAGTGACACTCACACACACGTATACATACACACTCACACCCACCCATCCACACACACACACATATTCCCCCCCCCCCCCCCCCCCCCCCCCCCCCCCCCCCACACACACACACACACACCAAACACGCACTCACACACATACACACACATTCTCTCTCACACAACACTCACACACATACACACACATACACACACACACTCTCTCTCTCTCTCTCACACACACACCACACACACACACACACACACACACACACACACACACACACACACACACACGTCCTCCCTACGTGAGCGGACTATACAAATGATTATATAATTAGCTTGTATGTTAAAGGCGTTAAGAGCTCTCTCTTCTCTCTCTCTCTCTCTCTCTCTCTCTCTCTCTCTCTCTCTCTCTCTCTCTCTCCTCTCTCTCTCTCTCTCTCTCTCTCTCTCTCGGGTTTTTCTTTCTTTTATTTTATGTATTTATTTAGAGGTTTTTTTTCGTGTTTCTTTTCCTTTTCTTTTCTTTTTGTGTGAATTGGCTGACGTGGGATTTTAGGATTGAGTTTTAATGAAACTTTTTTTAATTGACAATTTTGTTTTAAATAGATGCTTTGAGTTTTGTCACAAACCTTTTGTGTTATATGAATAACATTGGACTAATATATATATATATATATATATAGATATATATATATATATATATATATATATATAAAATATATATATATGAAAATAGAGAATATATTCTCTCTAAATAGTAGCACCACCTTCCGGAAATTCTGTGCTACAAAATTCTCCATCTTATCTCTCTCCCTCTCTGTCTGTATGTGTATCTCTGTGTCTCTCCGTGTCTGTGTCTGTCTGTCTGTCTCCCCCTCTTTCTTACTCTCTCCTATGCTCATTTTCTTGCCTACCTAGGCCTTTCTCCTGCCCCTTTTATTGTCAAGGAAAAGTAAGAATTATTTGTTATGAACTTCTTAATGACCTGCCCTGAAGTCATGATATTTCGGCTGAGGCCAGCGGGCAGACCTCCTGCAGAGTGACAAGCACAGGAGATGATCAGGCACTACACATTCTACCCAGTAAAGGTTGCACACACACACACACACACACACACACACACACACACAAACACACACACTAACACACACACTAACACACGCATAAAAAAACAACACACACAAACACACACACACATACATGTAACATACACATACATGATACATACACGCGCGCACACATACATGCAACATACACACACATACACTCTCACACACATACATATATACACACACACACTAACACACGCATAAAAAAACAACACACACATACACACACATACATACATGTAACATACACATACATATACATGATACATACACGCGCGCACACATACATGCAACATACACACACATACACTCACACACACACACATACATACATGCAACATACACACACATACACTCACACACACACATACACTCACACACACACATACACACGTACACACATACATGTAACATACACATACACATACGTGATACCTACACGCGCGCACACATACATGCAACACACACACACACACACACTCACACACACACACACACACTCTCTCTCT
>CM054136.1:51772003-51787003 GCA_028751875.1 Rapana venosa
CTCTACAATTCTGTGGTGTGCAGAGTGTTTCAAGACAGAAAGAAGCCCTTGCATCAAGCCACAGTAACAATGTCGGAGAAGATCACCGGCAGCCTAGCCACGCCTTGGCCGATTCCCTGACTGCAGTAGTAAGTCAGCTGTGCAGAGGAAAGTACTAGGCCTACAGAGGCCGTATATATATATATATATTTCCCCACGCAAGGGGAAAGTCGTGTGATGTGATGAAACCCGGCCCACGGGAAGTACACGTGACAGCAGGGTATAGGTCAGCCAGTCGGCCTGTTAAGCTGCAGACGTGTCGTGGATGGCTGGAGGAGAAAGGGGGGGAAGAAAAAGAGAAAAGGATTGTTTATGGCTTGAATTGCCGGTCGGTACATGAATAAGTGCAGAGGCCATTTGCTCCAGATGTCGCAAGGGCTTCGAAGCGCGAGGACATACACAGACAGACAGACAGACAGACAGATAGTCATGCACGCTCGCACGCACTCGCACGCACACATGTGCATATGCATGTACACATATTACACACATATACATCCCTGCACAGACGCATGCATACAAGCACACACAAACAGACCCACACGCTTCCTCGTACAAAAAGCACACACCATTCACAAGCATACACATAAGCTGTAAATGAACGCGAATCACACACACACACACACAGCACACTCACAGCACACTCACACACACACACAGCACATCACAGCACACTCACACACACACTCACAGCACACTCACCAACACACACCACACAACACACCCACACACACACACACACTGAAGGGGGACATGAAGAAGGATTATGAAGGTGGTCAGGTGCTTAAGTTCAGCTGCACTGAAAAGCGCTGCTACTACTACTACTATCAATCAGCACACCAACCACCACGAAGCCATTGAAAACGAACCTGGGTTTTTCCAGAGTGACTGAAATAGTACCGTAACTGACAGGAGCAGACTGTAAATGGGTCCCCTAGTAAGTACCACTAATAGCTGCAGCACATAGCCACCCACCCACCTTTGGGAATTAAACACACTCCTTCCATGTTCACATAGGAAGGAAGCTAAGAGTAAAGGTTACAGGTATGTAAAAACGCACAACTTGATTAAATAGTATGACTAAGAAAGAAAGTGGTAGAATGGATTAGATGTTCACCTGCCTATCAAGTAAACCGTGAAGTTCTGGGTTCGATGCCCAGCTTTGCCCTTTCTTTCTTTTCTTTTCCAAGTTTGATAAGGAAAATCGAACCGAATATCAAGCCTTTCGGAGGAAGACTCTAAACCTGTTGGAGGTGTGTGCTTAGGGACTTGTGCACGTGAAAAGAGCCCACAACAGTTTGAAAATTGGAAAGAGCAGGGAGGTATCTCCTGACTGTCCTGGTAAAATTGGTAGGCTCAATTCCCAACTGTATCCCTGACGTTCAAATGTAGAGCTACCTTCATGGTAGGGGTGAAAACAGTCACTTAGGCAGACATCTAATAGGTGAACCTTGATGCTCTAGCCGAGGAACGAAAATATAAAAAAAATTGGTAGGATGGTATTTTTGATAAAGAGACACATTTTGGTGTCTTGATCTCTAAAAGGAACGTGTGAAGTGAAGTTCTGACACACACACACACACACACACATATATATATATATATATATATGGTGTGTTTTCTTTTCCTTTTCCTGTGCATGCATTAATGATACTCAGGTAACAGTAAATGAAATTAAACGTATCATTATGCTGTTTAACAAACTTAGGGAAAAAGCCCCCACTTTGTAGAAACAAAACTTTTGCTCGAGCTGCGCTCGTTTTTAGATATTTGTTTGTCGTTGTTTTCAAGCTTATGCAAACATACACTAGAGAACAGGCTATTGATTCTAAGAAAATTCTCTAGACGCTCTGAGTGACTTTATCAGCAGCATTATATTAGGGCAGGAAAGTGAAATATCTGCCCTTTTAGGATACTAAGTATGCAAAGTTGCTATGGGACATTACTCATAATTTAATTATGTCCCTTTGATTTAACAGCCTGATTTTTTGCTAATTTCTGTCATAATCATGTCCCTCATTTATTTATTTATTTATTCTTTTATATCGAGGACAATGGAATAAGTACTCATGTGCTTTTTTTCACATCCAGTCCTCGTGTGTATGCGGTTTTGTAAATTTTATCATCTGTTTCC
Source organism: Rapana venosa (assembly GCA_028751875.1). Lineage (NCBI taxonomy): Eukaryota > Metazoa > Mollusca > Gastropoda > Neogastropoda > Muricidae > Rapana > Rapana venosa. The sequence goes on from CM054136.1 coordinate 51,774,177, forward strand.
CACCGGCACACAATGGCCTTTGATTCAACAGTGCCATTTTGCTGAATCGCACATTTTTCTGGGTGACTGGGTGTGTGATATATTCATGTTCTCCCCTACGACCTGGAGTGTAGTAGGTCACTGGTCTAGTTTACGCTAGATGTGTTAGTCTGCAGTTCCCCCTCCTTCACCATCCTCCCCCCCCCCCCCCCCCCCCCCCCCCTCCCTTACATAGATCTACCCTGTCCTTGTGTGTGTGTGTGGTGTGTGTGAGTGTGTGTATGTGTGTGTGTGTGCGCGCGCGCGAGCTTCCTGTAGGTCTACTGAGAAGGTAGTTCACAGTTTTTCAATGTGCGTGTGTGTGTGTGTGTGTGTGTTGTGCGCGCGCGCGCGCGCGAGCTTACTATAGATCTAGTGAGAAGGTAGTTCACAGGGTTTTTTTTAATGAACAGTAGTGTGTCATGTATCTTGCGATTCTCCCCCCTCCTTTTTTTCTTCTTCTTTAAAAAAAAAAAGACGTTAAAGGTTAAGTGTGTTTTGCTTGTTGTTAGAATATATCATTATTTTATTTATATTTTAAAACATACAGTCATCAGCAAAAGAAACCCATTAAAAACATAGAGAATTCAAATAATTTGGCAACCAAACAATGAGACAGAATGTACCAACACCCTTGAATGAAACCTTCATCGAATTTAGAGAACTGTACAAATGTGAACACTTCTTCTCAGTTTCAGTTGCACTATGTATAATACATTTATATCAATGTGGTTGAGTTAACGCCATATAAAACTACGTGCGTTACCATACTTTCTGAGTCATGGAGACCCGTGTGTGTGTGTGTGCGTGTGTGTGCAGATTAACTCAAAACCCAAACTGCACATTGTGTAGGTTTCATCTGTTACCAACACTAGCCAAACAAGCACAAAGATCTTAGGTCTAGCCTGTTCTTAGGACCGTCTGCTTCCCACTATACTATGTGCACGCAGCCTACATTTTGACTGGTCGTATGACAGAACTGAATTTTGTGGGCTTCAGTTTTGTGTGTGTGTGTGTGTGTTGAGTTTGTGCAACAGTCATCTGTGAGTACTAAGTCTGTGAATGCTATCGTCAGCATGGCTGGTTCTTCTGCTGCTAATACTGCTTATACTGCTGCTGCTACTGCTACAACTATTATTACTACTTCTACTACCACGGTGTCACTATACCAATACTGATAATAGTTTTACTGCTACTACTACTACTACCACTACTACTACTACTACTACTGCTACTACTACTACTGCTACTATAACTGCTGCTCTGCTACTACTACTCTGCTACTACATACTCGCTACTACACTACTACTCTACTACTGCTACTACTACTAGCTACTGCTACTACTACTACTACTACTGTCTGCCTGCTTAGCTACTACTACTACTGCACTACTTCTACTACTTCATACTTAGTCACTGCTAGTCGTCTACTACTACCACTACTTCTACTATTCATTCTACTACTGCTGCTCTAATATATACACCACCACTACTACTACTACCGCTGCTGCTGCTACTTCTACTACTACTACCACTACTACTTCTGCTACTACTACTACTACTACTGCTACTACTACTACTACTACTACTACTACTACTACTACTACTACTACTACTACTTAGTCCACTGATTAGTCGTCTACTACTACCACTACTTCTACTATTTCATTACTACTACTGCTGCTGCTACTACTACTCACCACCACCACTACTACTACCGCTGCTGCTGCTGCTGCTGCTACTTCTACTACTCTGCTGCTGCTACTATTGCTGCTATCACCGTTGTTTCTCATTTTAATCTTCACGGTTGTACTCCGACCTCTCACCAGAACTATTGCTTACTCTTAGTGTTTCTGCTCCTGCTTTAGTTGCCATTACTGTGGCTGACGTGTGACAACTATGATCGCAACTGCTTCAGTCCTTCCGATGAGACTATAAACCGAGGTCCCGTGTGCGAACGCATGCAGAACATCTTGCGCACACGTTAAATCCTGTTCCGCTTTTCGAAAGAGTAGGCCATTGTGTGCCGGTGGGAACAGATGACAGAATTGACAAAACCGCATACACACGGGGACTGGATGTAAAAAAGCACATGAGTGCTTATTCCATTATCCACGATATAAGATAAATAAAAATATTTAAAAACTCATCTGAGCGCTTTGATTTGTTGCTTTACAAGATTCAGCGCTATATAAATTCCATACATTATTATTATTATTATTATTAGTTGCTGTTTGCTTTTAGCCTAACTCCTTTGAGTCCTGCTACTAGATCTATACTTCTTCTGCTCCTTCTTGGTTTGATTGTATTATAGTCTCCACGAAACTATTCGATTTTGGGGCTGTGCCACTAACCAACCATCACTTGATACTTCAAGATTACATTTTCATTCGCCTTTGATCCCTCTTGGAAAGCATGGAGGATTTCAGTGAACAAAATCAACTGTAACCTATTCAATTTGCATTAACAAAAACATTTACAACACTGCATGCGACAGAAATAGAGAAATGCAGTCAACCTTTTCATCAAATGTCATGCAGCATTTCTCCTGACTATAAATTAGCTCAGTTGTCAAGAACGTCTTTTTTGTCAAAAGAGAACGAATGACACAATGTGAACATAGATCTTGGATACATCATACATCATCTATCTATCTATCTATCTATCTATCTATCTATCTATCTATCTATCTATCTATCTATCATCTCTCTCTCTCTCTCTCTCTCTCTCTCTCTCCTCTCTCTCTCTCTGTTCTCTCTCTCTCTCTCTCCATTCATGAGGTAGGACATTCTTCCGAAGCTTAGAAAAGTTCGGACTATCCTGTTAGGCCTACTCCTTTGCCCTCCTCCTCTTCACTACTTTTGCTGCTGCTGCTGATTTTTAAGTTCTGTAACTATGAACATCACTAAGAAAACTACTACCGTTCTGCTGCTACAGTGCTGCTCCCTCCACTAAGCTAAGAAATACATTCATACTCCTACCAACAGTAGTTGTTGCAGGAAAGCAAAGGCGCTGATTGCTTGACTAGGATTATTGACAACCTCTCTCTCTCTCTCTATCACACACACACACACACACACACACACACACACACACACACACACACGCACGCACGCACGCACACAAACCTAGGGTACTACAGTAACAACAAGGGCCACTATCATGATTTATCTTCTTCCACGACCTCTGCTATAAATTATAGGCTGCTTAATTTGATCTTCCTCCCAGTTAGGCCTACATTACAGCGGTACTGATACACTCGCAGCTACTGTTGAATTCATCTAGTAACAGGGACAGCTTGGTGCCTGTCGTATAGTAGTACTAGTTTTCTATACCCTGCCATCATTGCTGTATTGTTACAGATAGTATCACGCGCTGAAATATCGCGTTACTGCATTAATGTTACAGAAATCATTGCACAGATGCTAGTGCATCTTGAACAGGAGGTATTCGTTTGGAAAACGGGACTTCATACATAAATGGCTCGTCTACTTTATGCTCTCTCTCTCACACCAACACACGCACATACAGACGCATGTGCATAGACACACATATACGCTCACTGCGCTGACAACACCACACACACACACACACACACACACACACACACAACACACACACACACACACACATATATATTAACCTAAGTAGACACACAAGCATGCATATGTACGAATGAATACCTACACTTGCGTGAGTGTGCGTGCACGTACGCGCCCCCTCCGCCCTCACACACATTCACACACACATTCACACACACACACACACACATACACCATACACTCTCTCTTTCTCTCTATCTTACACACACCCACACACACACCGACACTTTTTACCTACCATGTTCAATCGCAAACCACACACACCACCATGGAAAGCAAAGCACCACCACACAATAATAATTTCTCCATGCACAAAACAGAATCTGCCCTCCCCCCAAAAAAAACCCCCCCACAACAACAGAAAAAACCACGCTTTCAGCTTCACGACTTCTAAAAAACCCGGGCAACAACAAGACCCCCAAAAAAACAAACTAAACAAAACTTCCTAAAGTTCCACAAGAAAACTCCAATCCCCCCTCCACGAAAATCCAGCAGCTTGTTGCAAGCCTAGCCTAGCAGCTATCCTTGTCATACTCCCTCCCTCTCTTTCTCTCTCTCACTTGTCATGCACTACTCCCATACCCACGCCTCATAGGCTAGGTCTAGCCTAATATTCCTTCTGCCTACAAGTCAGTTGCCTGCGCCTGCCTGCCTACTCTACACTACAAGGCCTGTAGGCTAAGTGTCACTTGTCACAGAGAGAAGAAACAAGAGGTAGGCCTAACTGACATATGCAACAACTGAGAGAGAAAGAGAGAGAGAGAGAGAGAGGGTGGGGGTGGGGGAGGGTGGGGGGAGTAGAGACACCCACACACTCCACACTCACACACACACACGCGCGCGCGCGCGCGCGCACACACACTCCATGTTTTTCCCCCTTAGGGGAGCCTGTAGCCTAGTAAGGGCAGGCCTGTATGCGACAGCAGCTGACAGAAAGAGGAAAAACTTGCCTCGTCGACACTAGGCCTAGGCCTACCACCCACCACCAATGGTTGACAAAAAGAGAGAGAGAGAGAGAGAGAGAGAGAGAGAGAGAGAGAGAGAGAGAGAGAGAGGAGAGAGGGAGAGAGAGAGATGTATGACGAGAGAGAGAGAGAGAGAGAGAGAGAGAGAGAGATGTATGACAGAGAGAGAGAGAGAGAGAGAGAGAGAGAGAGATGAATGTATGACGAGAGAGAGAGAGACAGAGAGAGAGAGTAGGTTTACATACATGTATGGGCCCATGTAGGTAGAAAACTTGTACAGAAGGGAAGCAGATGTGACCTGTGAGACGAACTAGTCTAGGCTAAAGGCCAGACTTGCGCGACTTTCGTAGAGAGTCGCTCTAGGCCTATAGCCTAGAGAACGTTTAGCTAAGAATGGGACGTGGCCAGAGAAAGAACTCGAACTCGAACTCAACGCGAACGCGAACTCGAATATTTTAATAAGGGTAAATGGATAAGCCAGAGGCTTCTTTACACCAGGCCCTCATGGGGGAAACATTGAAAACAAGCATGACTAAATCAATGAATTAATCAACAAGAGAATTTCAAAATAGCAATAACGTGAATCACTGAAACTCCCATTCAATTATTGAAAAATCAAGAAATGGAGAGAGAGAGAGAGAGAGAGGAGGGGAGGGGTGGGGGTTGGGGGAGGGTCTCTGGCTTTAGCTAGGCCTAGACTTAGCTGACATACATACATAAGGAGTAGGCTAGAGAGACAGAGATGGCTGTAGTTGATGTCTGTCTGTTTCTATCTGTCTGATTGCACCTTCTCTGTGTTGTATTAAGTTTGTTTCTCTAGCTGTCTCTGTCTCTCTTTGTTTCTCTGTTTGTTTCTGCACTGTGCTTTCTCTGTACTGTATTCTCTCTGTATAGATCTGTGTCTCTTATTTCTCCTTTCGCCGCTCTTTCCCCTTGCGTTTTTCTGTCTTTTGTTGCTCACTCTGTCTGACCTACTGTATCTCTGTCGCTGCCCCCTCCCCCCTCTCTCTCTTCTCTCCCCCCCCCCCCCCCCCCCCACTCTCTCTCCAGAACATCTTACGTACACGTTAAAACCTGTTCCGCTTTTTCTTTTTTGAAGAGTAGACCATCGTGTGCCGGTTTGAACGGATGACAATTTTTACAAAACTGCATACACACGGGTACTGGGTGTATAAAAGAAGCACATGAGTGCATATTCCATTATCCTCGAACTAAAAGAATAAATAAATGCATAAAAGAATTTCTACTGCGTAGTATGGCTTAAAAAAAAAGTTCTCTTTGGTGTTGTTCTTCAGTATTGTATGTGGGGGCTGATCCCCCCCCCCCTCCCCCTTCCCCATGTTGAATTGATTTCTCCAAGTTTCCTTGATCGTTTTCATAATCAAATACTAGTATGTATGTTTTTACTAGGGGACGAGATATCTCAGTGGTTAGAGCACTCACTTTCCCCCAGCTAAGGTTAAGCAGCATCGAGCGTGGTTACCAACTGGATGGGTGACCGTTTGCGCACCTTGGCTTCAGTGCAGTCCCCCAGTTCACCCAGCTGTAAATGGGTACTACCTGCCCTCTTTAGGGTCAGGGAAGGTAAAGCAGCGAGGGAGAGGAAGTGGGCGCCACCCTCAATATGCTGGCCCCTTGAGAAGCTGAGGTCTCTGATGCCTCGCTCCCCTACGACCACGTAGGTTATGGGACACCTTTACCTTTATGTTTACAAGGGCAGACTGTAAGACTAGGCTTGGCCTGAATGCTTTATCCTTGCCTATCAAAGATCATTCATTCATTCATTCATTCATTCATACACGCAATGTTATTGTATTGTGTATGTGTTATATCTTATGTCGGAGGGCAGGATAGCCTAGTGGTTAGAGCGTTACACTCGTGATCTGACGGCCCGGGTTCGAGCCACCACCGAGACGCCCGTTCAAGGTGGTTTTCCCCCTGGAGAGCACCAGTACCGATTCCTCTTCCCTGACAGTCCTTTGGGTGAGACTGTAAACTGAGAACCCCCGTGTACCAACACACGCACGCACGCAGAACATCTGACAAAACAGACAAAGTGAAATACAAGCAAAAACTACGAAAAAAGAGAGAGAAAAAACCCCAAGGCGACATGCACAGAAAAAACCCTAGGCTACATGCAAAGGAAAGCCCTAGGCTACATGCACAGAAAACCCCCCTAGGCTACATGCACAGAAAAAGCCCTAGGCTACATGCAAAAGGAAAACCCTAGGCTGCATGCAAAGGAAAACCCTAGGCCACATGTACAGAAAAAGCCCTAGGCTACGTGCACAGAAAAACCCTAGGCTACATGCACAGGAAAAAACCTTAGGCTACATGCACAGAAAAAACCCTAGGCTACATGCACAGAAAAACCCTAGGCTACATGCACAGAAAAAACCCTAGACTACATGCACAGAAAAAAACCTAGGCTACATACACAGAAAAAAACCCAGGCTACATGCACAGAAAAACCCTAGGCTACATGCACAGAAAAAACCCCTAGGCTACATGCACAAAAAAAACCCCTAGGCTACATGCACAGAAAAACCCCTAGGCTACATGTATGCATAGCTTTGATATGGCTTCTGTGGTCGGTGGGGCTACAAACAACAGGATTGGATTAGGCTACATGCATTCTGGTGTCCTGTTTAGACATCACCCCCACCCCCTACCCCCACCCCCACCCCGCCCACACTCCGGAATGTGGCTACCTTATGCTGGGAAAACGGTGGCATAAGCAAAATCTCACCATACGGGATAGTCTAGTGGTTAGAACATTGCGCTCGCAATCTGACGACCCGGGTTCGATTCCCGTTCGAGGGGATATTTTCCCCCTGGAGTTAACATCAGTGCTGACTCCACTCTCCCCAAAAAGTCCTTCGGATGAGACTATAAACCAGACCCCGTGTGCGAACGCACGCAGAAAATCTTGCGCACACGTGAAATCCTGTTCCGCTTTTCGTAAGAGTAGGCCATTGTGTGCCGGTGGGAACAGATGACAGAATTGACAAAACCGCATAAACACGGGGACTGGATGTAGAAAAATCAATAAGTGCTTATCCCATTATCCTCGATATAAAAGAATTAAAAAAAAAATTAAAACCATTGGTGAACTACGAACATCAAAGCTCTAAACGAGGAATAAAAACAAACAAAACAAAACAAAACCAAACGAAAAGGCCACAACCCCCCCCCCACCCCCCACACACCCCCACCACCCAAAGCAATACCAAACAACTAAAAAATCTCCCAGCTTTACAGTCATAAGACCCGTTTGTTGTGTGGGCTGTGTGTGCCATGGTGATATACCAAAAAAACCACCACAAAATGTCGCTCCTCCTCCTCCTCCTCCGTGTTTTTCCCGTTCATTTGGTCACCCACCACCATTTGTGGCCACAGAAATCGTGTGCATGCCTATAGACTAGCGCTTTACATGTACAAAAAAACCAACAAACTAACTATGCTCCCGGCACGCACACATTCGTGCATGCATGCACGTAGCTGCTTGGAGATGCGTGCACATGCACCCATACACATACACACATCAACACGCACATAGCCACAGCCACACACACATACTCACATACACAGACGAACACGCGCGCACACACACACGCACACACACACATACACACACACGCACACACACACACACACGCACGCACGCACGCACGCACGCACGCACGCACGCACGCACACACACACACACACACACGTTAAATCCTGTTCCGCTTTTCGTAAGAGTACGCCATTGTGTGCCGGTGGGAACAGATGACTGAATTTACAAAACTGTATACACACGGGGACTGGATGTAAAAAATACACATAAGTGCTTATTCCATTATCCTCGATATAAAAGAATAAAATAAATAAATAAAAATAAACACACACGAGACAATGACAATGACAAATTCTTTTATTTCGAAGATAATGAATAAGCACTCATTTGCTTTTTTTTACATCCAGTCCCCGTGAGAGAGCGAGAGAGATGAACAAGATGTACAAGATTTATGTTTCAGGCCACCAGAGAGAGAGAGAGAGAGGAGAGAGAGGAGAGAGAGAGAGAGAGAGAGAGAGAGAGAGAGAGAGAGAGAGAGAGAAGAGACAGACAGACAGACAGAGACAGAAGAGACAGAACAGAGAGAGAGAGAGAGAGAGAGAGAGAGAGAGACAGACAGACAGACGACAGACAGACAGAAGACAGAGAGAGACAGAGAAGACAGAGACAGAGAGAGAGAGAGAGACGAGAAGAGAAAGGGGAGAAGAGAGAGAAGAGAGAGAGCGAGAAGAGAAATAGAATGTCACAGTGGCAGATAAGCCAGATACGTGCCTGTGTTCACAATGACTGCTTTAAGCCAAGGTCTCCGGGAAAGTTTCCTGATCTCAACAGCTGTGGAAAGAAAAAGAATAATGTGTACTCCAACACGCATAGTACTGAGCATGTGAATTTACCTTGATATCTGGTGCAATGTTTACACACACACACACACGCACGCACGCACACACACACACACACACGCACGCACGCACGCACGCACGCACACACAAAACACACACACGCACGCACGCACGCACGCACCAACACTCACACACACACACGCACGCACGCACGCACGCACACACACAAAACACACACCAAACAAAACACACACACACACACACACACACACACACACACACACACACACACACACACACACATATATCTCCTGTCAGGTCAGAGGTCTTCTCTGCTACTGGTAACTATGTAAGCCAATACTACCTCTGTTATCATGTAGGCACATGGAGCTCATCAGTCTGGGAAGACAGTCCATCTAGGATAAAGGAAAACTCTTGATTTCAAACCTCCGCTGCCTTGCGGCATCATTACCTACTCATAGGAAAAACTTCGGAGTCAACCCTGAGGAAAAAAACCAGGAGTTGGAGTCCCCAAGGCAGTCTTGAGGCTGTCTGTATACAGCATCGTTCTGGCAGCAACTCCTGCGACGGCACTGGAACCACGTGTATCAACGATTGCCTTTCCAACGGACCATTCCAGCGACGTGGAGAGCGGGCTCTGCTGCGTGGGTAATAACAGCTTGCTCTCCATACTTACCTCTTACCCAGACTTGGCGCTCTGGAGAGGTCACCACCCCAGCTTCGCTTTGCAGCGTGGACACAACACGGGAAGCAGCAGTTTCTGCCACAGGGACTGTCTTGTCTGTCAGTCATTCCCAGGGTGGGACTGGGCCAGCCACAGCCGATTCTGTACCAGAATTAAATACCTAGAGCGCATCGCCATAGTCTTCCGAGACTGACGGCTGCCTATGATAATTATTAAGTGTCCTTTTTTTTTTTTTTTTTAGCGTTCGCTGAATGGTTCTCTTAGTCTTCAGCAATGCTGTATTGTATTTAAAATTTTTAAAAATTTTGTTCTTTAATATTATTTTTTTTTATATCGAGGATAATGGAATAAGCACTTATGTGCTTTTTTTTACATCCAGTCCCCGAGTGTGTGCGGTTTTGTAAATTTTGTCATCTGTTCCCACCGGCACACAATGGCCTACTCTTTCGAAAAGCGGAACAGGATTTAACGTTTGCGCAAGATGTTCTGCATGCGTTCGCACACGGGGCCTCGGTTTATAGTCTCATCCGAAGGACATGATGAACATCTTCACCTGGGCCTGTGACTTAGAACGTTATTGTCGCCAATAGGGGATACACGAGGAATCAGAAATGTTATCATTCCGAACATCCTCCCCGATATGGAACAACAGCAGTGATTTCGCCATTATTGTCGCAAAGAACAATAATTATAGTTAAAAAAAATGAAGGATCAGAATTTTATTATACGGAATATATCCGATATGGTACAAGAGCAGTGATTTCGCCATTATTGTCGCAAAGAACAATAATTATAGTAAAAAAAAAATGAAGGATCAGAATTTTATTATATCGAATATACCCGATATGGCACAAGAGCAGTGATCTCGCCATTATTGTCGTATGAACAATATACTAAAAAACTTATGATGGAATTTTATTATACCCAACATCCTCGCCGATATGGTACAAGAGCAGCGATTTCGCCTTTATTGCCGCCATGAAAGATATTGTAAAAAAATAATGAAGGACCAGAATTTTATCATATCAAACATCCCCAATAGCAGTGGAGCCTTTCCTCTGCTGACTGCTGCCTCTTCGGATGCAACAGAGTGAAACCTGAGAGACTATATAAACCGAGGCCCCGTGTGCGAACGCACGCAGAACATCTTGCGCACACGTTAAAACCTGTTCCGCTTTTCGAAAGAGTAGGCTATTGCGTACCGGTGGGAACAGATGGCAAAATTGACAAAACTACATACACACGGCAACTAGATTGAAAAAAACAACCACATGAGTGCTTATTCCATCATCCTCGAAATAAAATAATAATAACTTTAACAAAATACGTGTAGTGTGGTCAGGATAAATGGCTTTGGAATCGCAGTACTGAAACATCGCCAAGGGGAACGGAATAGCTCAGTGGTCAGAAGAGCCTTGCACTCGAATTTTGGCGACCCAGGATCGAACCCAGGTTCGAGCCACCTCTGAGACGACCGTTTCGAAGGGAGCTGCCCCCTCCCCCCCCCTCCCACCCCTCCCTGGAATCAACACCAGTGCTGATTCCACTCCCCCTGAAAGTCCTTCGGATGAGACTTCAAACCGAGGCCCCGTGTGCGAACGCACGTAGAACATCTTGCGCATACATTTAAACCCGTTCCGCTTTTCGGAAGAGTGGACTGTTCGTGATGGTGATAATGTATGGGGACAAAATAGACATTAAAAAACCTCGTGCGCACCTGGTGTGTTTAGGCATTATTCCCGAAGTTGGAATGCGGCTACCTTATTGGCGGGCAAACAAGGTGGCACACACACATATATCACCCTTGGTGAACCTCAGAGCTCTAGCCAAGGAACAACAACAAAAAAAGAAATATCCCCCTCCCCCCTCTCAACAAACAAAATACATCGGCATAAATGAGGCAGGCATAGTAAACACACACCACACCACAACACACACACACAAACCACACCACAAACAACACACACACACCACACACACACACACACACCACCACCACCACCACCACACCACACCACAACACACACACCACACCACACCACAGCAACCCACCACACCACACCACAAAACACACACACCACAACACAACACACACACACCACACCACACTACACAACACAAAACACACACACCACACTACACAACACAAAACACACACACCACACACACAAAACAGACACACACATCACACCAACACCACACCACACCACCCCACATCACACCACACACACACACACACACCACACCACACCACACCACAGCACAACACACCACACCACAACACAACACACCACACCATACCACACCACACCCACACACACCACCACACCACAACACACACCCCACAACACACACTCCACACCACAAACACACACCACACCACACCACACACAACACAAAACAACACACACACCACACCACACCACAACACAACACAAAACAACACACGCACCACAACACAACACAACACAACACACACACCACACCACAACACACACCTCACCACACCACTTCACACCACACCACACACCCCACCCCACCACACCACACCACGCCACAACACACACACACACACCACAACACACCAACCACACACACCACAACGCACACACCACCCCACACCACAACACACACACACACACACACACCACATCACACCAGGCCCACACGCACACAACCCCATTGTTAAGTCTTTGCTTCTGTGCACTATACTTGCTACCCCCCCCCCCCCTCCCTCTTACCCTCCTCCTCCCTCAGTTTCATTATACACCCACTTCTGCTCCAGCCCACAAGGCAGTCACGTTCACACACCACACACACACACACACACACACACACACACACACACACACACACACACACACACACACACACACACACACACACACACCTCACTCATCTCCTCTTCTCTCTCTCTCTCTCTCTCTCTCTCCACAGATAAAGCTGTGGCTAATGTGTGCGTGCAGGCGTGCGTGTGTGTGTATGTATGCGTGCGTGTACGCGTGTCTGCGTGCGCGCGCGTATGTGTACACGTGTGTGTGTGCGTGTATGCTTGCAGGTATCTGTGTGTACGCATGCATGCTATGCATTAACGTGTGTGCATGTGTTTTATTTTATTCTATTCCTTTATTTCAATGA
>CM054136.1:51794503-51799503 GCA_028751875.1 Rapana venosa
GTAACAGAACTGACACTTTTGGTGATTGTGACATCGGAACTGGCAGAACTTGTCTCCAGTGATGTGCTCGTCATCCCTTACATACTTGCACGTTTATTTATTTTAAAATTTTTTTATTTTATTCTTTTATATCGAGGATAATGGAATAAGCTCTTATGTGCTTTTTTTTTTTTTAAACATCCAGTCCCCGTGTGTATGCGGTTTTGTAAAATTTTCATCTGTTCCCACCGGCACACAATGGCCTACTCTTACGAACAGCGGAACAGGATTTTAACGTGTGCGCAAGATGTTCTGCGTGCGTTCGCACACGGGGCCTGGGTTTATAGTCTCATCCGAAGGACTTTTGGGGAGAGTGGAGTCTGCACTGATGTCAACTCCAGGGGAAAATATCCCCTTGCACGGGAATCGAACCCGGGTTGTCAGATTGCGAGCGCAATGTTCTAACCACTAGACTATCCCGTCCCCCCCCCGTTATGAGGCAAGCACTGACGTCAACACTTACTACGTCATAGTGAAGAAAAGTCACTCGTGCTGGGTGACATTTTGAGTCAAGATGCAGTGGCATGATGTGTGACACAGTGTATAGAGACAGAATATCTACAGTCACAGAAAAACAGAACTCTGCATTATGTGTGGCATGTGACAGTGCATACAGACAGAATATTTACCCTCACAGATAAGCAGAACTCTGTATAATGTGTCGCATAATGTGACACAGTGCATAAAGACAGAAAATTAATATCCTCACAGACAATCAGAACTCTGCATCGTGTGTCGCTTAAGGTGACACAGTGCATACAGTAAAGAATATTGCCACAGATAAGCAGAACTCTGTATTATGTTTAGCATGATGTAAAACATTGCATACAGACAGAATATCCTCACAGAAGAGCAGAACTCCCTCTTTTCTATCCCTCTCTTTATTTCTGCCTTGTTCCTTTTCTTCCTGTCACCATCTCCTTCTCGTCTGTTTTCTGCCCTCTTGGTCCATTTTTCTGCCTTTCCCCATAAATGCTTTAAAGATAGCAACTCTTTCCCGCGTCGAAGTCGGATGCGCTGGGCCTGACTTGTCAGGCGCTTAACGGCAGCGCAACTCATTAAAAAGTTTTTCGCTTTTATGTCAGACAACAGTACTAACTGTCGGAGAGTTTGACAACGACGACGACGACGAAGAAGAATGATTATTGTACAGTAGACAAACAACCCCTCCCCATCCCTATCCCTCCCCTATGCACACACATACATGTACAAATCTATCTATACATGAAATGTGACACACACACACACACACACACACACACACACACACACACACACACACTATATTCAAGGGTTATATACGCGTTGCGCTCGTGATCTGCTGACCCGGATTCGAATCCCGTTCAAGAGGATTTTTTCTCTGGAGTTAACATCAGTGCCGACTCCACTCTCCCCAAAAGTCCTTCGGATGAGACTATAAACCGAGGTCCCGTGTGCGAACGCACGCAGAACATCTTGCGCACACGTTAAAACCCGTTCCGCTTTTCGTAAGAGTAGGCCATTGTGTGCCGATGGGAACGGATGGCAAAACTTACAAAAGTACATATATACACGGGGACTGGATGTGGTAAAAAAGCACATGAGTGCTTATTCCATTATCCTCGAAATAAATGAACAAACAAACACACACAAAAAAAAATAAATAAAGCATGCACCGCAAGAAATGTGACCATGCAAGAATTAACACACCGTGATGTGATAATTATTACATATATATTTTTTTTGTTCGTGAAAAAGGGACAACAAATAAAAACAAAGTAACAAATACCCCCGCACCCCCCTCCACCCCCTCTCCTGCACACCCCCCCCCCCCCTCCACCCCCCCCCCCCCCTCCTCCCACGAAATTAATCTTGAATTTTTCACATTTTTGGGGGGAGCAAAAGTGCTGTAATGCCTTTGCTTGAAACTCGCTAAAAGATATAACTAGTCTGAAGAGGTGTGACAGGGAGACAACTGTTTATGACAGGTTCTACAAATGAGTAGACGACACCTTGCATTTTTGGGGGTGGGGGGGGGGGGGGGGGGGGGTGGGGGGTGGTGGTGTCTGCAACCCGGTAAAGCAGACGGTTAAAGCTTTTTTTTTTTTTTTTTTTGGGAGAAGAGTGAGAATGTATTGCTTGACGTTGTGTTGTGTTGTATTGTATTGTATTGTGTTGTATTGTATTGTATTGTATTGTTCTTCCCTGTGGGGATGGATGCCGGGGTGGGGGTGGGGTGGGGGGGGGGGGCTTTCAGCATCAAATAGCATCCTCCCACTTTCTGGAAATTCTGTACTAGGAATTTCCTCTTTTCTATCCCTCTCTTTTATTTCTGTCTTGTTCCTTTTCCTCCTGTCACCTTTCTTCTAATCTATTTTTCTGCCTCCTTGGTCCATTCTCCTTCCTTCTCTTTTTTTTCTCCTCCAGAAAGAACATAACAATTCTCTGCCATGCCAAAAGTCAGATGTGCTGGGCCTTACTTGTCAGGCGCTTAGCGGCAGCAGCGACGCATTTTCGCTCCTATAACAAACAACAATACTTTCTGTCTGAACGTTCGACGGAAAAGAAGAAGACGACGACGACGAAGGAAAAGAATATAGGACAGTATGAGATGCGACTCAATCCCGATAGATTTCTTTTCGTGAAATTCGGGCTGCTCTTCCCGGGGAGAGCGCATCGCCTTTCTAAGAACAGAGCCACTTTAAGTGTTATTATTTAATTTTAAAAATTATTTATTATTATTAATTCTTTTATATAAGATAATGGAATAAGCACTCATGTGTTTTTTTTTTACATCCAGTGCCCGTGTGTATGCGGTTTTGTAAATTATGTCATCTGTTCCCACCGGCACACAATGGCCTACTCTTACGAAAAGCGGAACAGGATCTAATGTGTGCGCAAGATGTTCTGCGTGCGTTCGCACACGGGGCCTCGGTTTATTGTCTCATCCGAAGTGTGTGTGTGTGTGTGTGTGTGTGTGTGTGTGTGTGTGTGTGTGTGTGTGTGTGCGTGTGTGTGTGTGTGTGTGTTATTTTCCTGTCTGCATATTTTTTGTGTTTTTCTATGAGTGTTTTTTTCCCTTCTCCTTACAGACTGTTGCCGAGGACAACTTTCGTCTTCATGCCGTGGATTCTTTCACTCATGGTCTCAGGGTTTGAACCAGAACATTTTCGCTTTCTAGACGGGTAAGTCACCTCTAGACCACTGATCCACCAATTCGAGGACAGGGTGGCCTAGTGGTTAGAACGTTGCGCTTCGTGCTCGCAATCTACCGACCCGGGTTCGAATCCCGTTCAAGGGGATTCCCCCCTCCCCCCCCCCCCCCCCTCGAGTTAACATCAGTGCTGACTCCACTCCTCTCAAAAGTCCTTCGCACGAGACTATAAACCGAGGCCCTGTGTGTGAACACACGCAAGACATCTTGAGTACACGTTAAAACCGGTTTCGCTTTTCGGAAGAGTAGGCCATTGTATGTTTGCGGGAACAGTTGACAAACTTTACCAAACCTCATGCACATGGGGGCTGGATGTAAAAAAGCACATGAGTGCTTATTCCATTATCCACGAAATAAAATAAAATAAAATAAATAAATAGATAGAGAGAGATAAATAAATAAATTGATGAAAAAATAAATAAATAAACAAATAAATAAACAATGCACATGTAGGTTGAATTTGCCCTGGATACTCTAAGGAAAAATTCAAAGAAGAAAACCAAGTGCATTACTTAAATGCAATGTATCATTTTGTATGTTTGTCCGTCTTGTTCGACGATGACCTCCAAAACAGCAGAGGAGGCAGCTGCTGTTTCGCAAATTGGGCAGAAATTTGATTATAGTGGAGATGCCTTGCCCACAGTACATCCCCACTCTCTCAGCCAAGTGGGCATAAGGACAGTCAGCGTTGGAGACGTTCTCCAAAGGCCAACTAGCCCCTAGAGCTGCAGCACATAAGGACTGTGCGAGTCAAGCCTCCTAG
Source organism: Rapana venosa (assembly GCA_028751875.1). Classification (NCBI taxonomy): domain Eukaryota; kingdom Metazoa; phylum Mollusca; class Gastropoda; order Neogastropoda; family Muricidae; genus Rapana; species Rapana venosa. The sequence continues at coordinate 51,798,499 of CM054136.1, forward strand.
TCAGAGAGTCATAGTCAATCACTAAAGACTAAGCTGTAAAGTGGAATTCCATGAGTGGGAAAGCCACTGATCATAGTTACAGCCTCTCACTTTGCTGTTGCCCCCAGCGTCAATGGTTTAATCAAGAACTGTGATAAAGCCCAGAAATGAACCAAAAAAAGAGAATTTGACTCTGTCTGTTTGTCTGTCTCTCTTACACACACTGTGTCTGTCTGGCGATGATGTTGCCTTATATTGCCCAGATACATCTACCCCTTTGTTATCGTTGTTTATCCGTTGTTGCTTTTTTGATATTTTCACAATCTTGAAATAATTAGTTATCTTTTCTGATTGTTTATATAAATTCCATACATTATTATTATTATTTATTTTATCTGTTTGATGCAAATGTGCTCAGCTGCAGCCCCACTCTTGCACATGTAAAGATGTTAAGAGTATTCAAATAAGCATTGCTTGTTGTACTCATTTCATGTATTAGCGCTATGTTGTTTCTGAACTAATAAATTTTGTTGAAACTACACTGTGTCTGTCTGTCTGTCTCTCTCTGTGTCTGTCTACCTGTCTGTCTGTCTCTGTCTCTTTCTGTCTGTCTCTCTCTGTGTCTCTGTGTTTCTCTCGCTGTCTGCCTCTCTCTCTCTCTCTGTCATCCTTCGGTTGAGACTATACACACGGGGTAAGGAGGAAGGTAAAGGAGTCCCATAACCTATAAGGTCGTAGGGGAGCGAGGCGTCAGAGACCTCACTTCTCTAGGGCCAGCATATTGCGCGGCGCCCATCTCCTCTCCCTCGCTGCTTTACCTTCCCTGACCCTAAAGAGGGCAGGTACCCATTTACAGCTGGGTGAACTGGGGGAACTGTACTGAAGCCAAGGCGCGCAAACGGTCACCCATCCAACTGGTAACCACGCTCGACGCTGCTTAACTTGGCTGGGGGAAAGCGAGTGCTCCGACCACTGAGCTATGCCGTCCCCTGGATGTAAAAAAGCACATGAGAGCTTATTCCATTA
>CM054136.1:51814503-51824503 GCA_028751875.1 Rapana venosa
AAAGGATCCTACCCGTTGCATTACTTGTGTTCCTACACTGATGACTCCATGCCTGGCCAATTTTTGTATGAAGAGGCTAACAGAAAAGGACGGGGTACAGTGTTTGGGTTGCATGATTATGGTCGTGTTTGTCGTAAGTCTATAAAATCTTTATTCCTGTCGAAGACTAGATTTATAAAGATTTTTGTCCTGTTTAAATCTGTAAAAAAAAAATTGTTTGTTTGTTTGTTGCTCTCCTTTATCAGAAAAAACAAGCTATTCACCCCCCCCACCCGCCCTCACACATACAAAAGGAAAGGAGCAAAATAACACCAGATGGTAGACTCCATAAAAAATGAACATATGTATGTGTTAAATAAGCAAAAATATAAACACATGGCGGGATGGCGACCATCTCCCTATCACAACAGCTGGCGGTATTATTTTTGATCTATGGTGGAGGTTATTCACATCCTTGATTCTCTCAGATTGTGTGTGTGTGTGTGTGTGTGTGTGTGTGTGTGTGTGTGTGTGCGTGCGTATGTGTGTGAGTGTGTGTGTGTGTGAGTGAATGTGAGTGTGTGTGTGTGTGTGTGTGTGTGCAGACGCGCCCATACATGTCTTAGAGTTTCCTGACAGCTTTCACATCACTTACACACAATACCCATCTACTGACGATAGCTGACCTTCATTGATACACATGCAAAGAGACTGATCACAAGACTTGCGAAAACACCCCTCCCAAACCACTTGAATAAATATTGTGGGAAAGCACCCAAGAAGCATTCGCATAATGCAATTACACGGACACGAAGCCGACTGGAGGAGTCCACTGTAACGCACAGAGCTCAGTGTCTCCCAATGCTGAACGCAGTATAATATCTTGATGAGCAAATTCACATACATGTCCTCTACACAGCACATACAGCCTCAATCAGCAACGTTACATATGCACGTTCACAATGAAAACAGGGGACACAAATTGCAATTGATCAAGGAAAACTTGAAGTAACAGTGGATTTTCGCTGTCGTCTTGAACATGGTATAGCACGGATTCATCAAACATGGTGCAGATGTTCCTCGTTTGCCCTGTCACGGTGTCTTCTTCTGATCTGACTGAGGGGACCCCGGAGTTAGTCACCATCGTACACTGTGGTGTTTGAAATCACAAACAAGCCCAGTATGACCTGACTCTGAGGCTTGTCAGTTTGTCATTCTCACTCACTGTGCAGAGTGATCACACACACACACACACACAAACACACACTGGATAAGATCAGTTTGCTTTTGTGTTCTAAAGCCTAGGGTTTTCCACATGGTAACTTTGTACAGATGATATTGTAAATCATCATATCCATGCACCGAACGTTGTTGTTCAATAATCGAAGCAGAACATTGTCTGCCTCTGGTTTGGCTCACACCATGACTAGATAAGAATGCCGCAGGGAATTCACTACAGTGAAACACACTATACACTGGCGCACACATCAAAGAACGCTGAATAATATAATACTGGTCAAGATTGTCGTACTGATGTGGTAAATGCTTCGTCCCAGTGAAAGTACAACATCGTTTTCACGTTATAGCTTCCCATAGTTCTGTTCTCTTTTGTTATGTTGTGCGCAAACAGAACAGATTTTTCTGTAATGAAATAACACCCACACACCGTTTCATCTCTTCTTCAGCTCATGAGCTCTTTAGAAATGACACAAGGCGGTCTTTTCATCACATGAGGCGCCAGAAGGAACACTGAACTAAGTTTCCTAACAGTCCAAGTCACTCCTCTGTAGGGTATGATTTACCAGGCAGTATTTTCCTGAAACCGTCAACGTAATGTGACATTCATATTAACTTCCTTTCACATACTCTTTCAGAATTTGACGAAGAGTAAAGGTCAGTATTTCAGAAGCACACGAAACCAACGTCTCCTCCCCCCCCCACCACCTCCACTATGGTTTTCCATATGGATCAACAATCAGAAACGCGATTCCTCGTCGCTCATCAGTGTTCGCAGATAAAATAAATTCGAAGCGATATTTTGAGATCCCAACCGAATCTTGCAAGCTTGGGCACAGTCTTTGCAAATCCTGCTCTGGCTGGCTGCAGAAGATCTGAACCCACGGTCTTCAGTGTACACTGCACAGCAGCTGGCCAATTCCATGTGAGGTGCCGCAAGGTTGAAGCGAAGACAGGGCTGGGGGACCGGGCCAAAGGACTGGACAGCGAAGGCGCTAACAACATCACAACGCTTTGACTCTCACCATTGCGCCATACGTTGAGCTTCGAATCAGAATAAAGCCTATGGAGAGAGGTTGCCATGCTCAGGTCATCGGAAGTGACGCGCTCTAGGCTCCTCCACGCTGGATTCCAGTGATGAACAACACTCTGATACTCTCAAGAAGAAGAAGAAGAAGAAGAAGAAGAAGAAGAAGAAGAAGAAGAAGAAGAAGAAGAAGAAGAAGAAGAAGAAGGAGGAGAAGAAGAAGAAGAAGAAGAAGAAGAAGAAGAAGAAGAAGAAGAAGAAGAAGAAGAAGAAGAAGAAGGAGAAGAAGAAGAAACAAAAAGAAAGAAAGAAGAAGACAAAAAGCAGATCTTACAGATCCAAGGAAACGCTGTATCTCTGTAACAAATGCAGATTCCCAACTTTGAGGTAACGAGTCCCAAGCAGACACTGTGAAGGAACACAAGAGGAAGAGAAGAAAGAGATGGAGCGATTCTATCCATAACAATACAAACTTCTGTCACAAGTATACATGGGGAAAAAATCAGACAAAGTATACGCAATGAATCAAGCACAAGGTCCACAAGTCAAAGAAGAAAAAAAAAGATGTGAACAGAAAATTCCCGTCCACAACACTACCGAAAAATTAATATTATAGTTACGTTGTCCTGTGTGCAGTAGCAGCATCAACAAGAGCCTTCTTTCCCCATCTTCTCTTTCTCACTCCTACCAACAGACAGGCAGACAGACAGACACACCAGCGCAAACAGACTTGGCAAACAGCAAACAGGCAGCCATACTGACCAAACCAGACTAGACCAGACTAAACCAGACCAGACCAATCCAAACCAGATCAGACCATACTATACCAGTTAAGACCAGACAAGACCAGACCAGACTAAACCAGACCAGACCAATCCAGATCAGACCAGTCCAGTCCAGACCAGACCGGTTAAGACCAGACAAGACCGACCAGACCAGACCAGACCAGACCAGACCGGAAAAGACCAGACCAGACCGGAAAAGACCAGACCAGACCGGAAACGACCAGACCAGACCGGAAACGACCAGACCAGACCACACCAGACCACACCCCACCACACCACACCAGACCAAACCAGACCACACCACACCACACCACACCAGACACCAGACCCCAGACCAAACCCCCAAACCCCCTCTCCTCCCCTAAGAGTGCGAGTCGTGCTCGAAGAGCGACGAGTAGCCGGGCAGGATGAGGGCCAGGCTGATGGAGGCGGTGAGGATGAGGAAGCAGACCAGCAGCAGCCGGTCCAGGATCAGCGCCAGCTGCTGCCACTCTTCCCGGATGGTCTCGCGGCGGTCCTGCTCTGCCAGCCGCATCTCGTTCTTCTCGATCGTCTGGTACACCTTCTGCAGCACGCGCATGAACTGACGCTCCGTGCTGTCGCTGCCGCCTCCTCCGCCTCCTACGCCGCCTACGCCTCCGCTGCCGCCGGTACTGCTGGAGACTGGGGTGAACTTGCGCGTGAAGCGGGGCGACAGTCCCCCGTTCTCTGGAAGCTTGTCCAGCTCGTAGCGCGCGTAGTAGTCGTTCTGAGGCACTGGCTGCTGGCACAGGGGAAAAGGAGAAGAAGAACGCGCGTGTGAGAGAGGAGAGGTTAGTTAGTGGATGGAGAGGTTAGGCTCGTAGTGGAATAGAGGGAGGAAGAGTTAACAAGGTAAAAGGTATATGAGGGTGTTCCATAACTTATTTATTTATTATTTATTGTTTTATATATCGAGGATAATGGAATAAGCACTCATGTGCTTTTTTTGTTGTTGACATCCAGTCCCCGTGTGTATGTATAAGTATGTTCTTTCGAGCCAGAAGGCCCATTGAGCCGGAGCTTATCCCGGTTTCTGTAGCGTTAAGCGAACTGATGGTTTTTTACCACCCCTGTGACAGGACGCTAGTCTGTCGCCAGATACTTCCCTAGCAGAGCTGGTACCCACTTGTACACCTGGGTGGAGTGAGGAAAATAGGAGTAAAGTGTCTTTCCCAAGGACACAACACCGAGCCGAGCGGGGATTGAACCCGCGACCTCTGGATCACGAGTTGACCGCCTAAACCACTCGACCACGGTGCCTCACTGGTGTGTATGTATGCGGTTTTGTAAATGTTGTCAACTGTTCCCACCGGCACACAATGGCCTACTCTTCCGAAAAGCGGAACTTATAAGGTCGTAATGGAGCGAGGCGTCAGAGACCTCAAACTTCTCTCGGGGGCCAGCGTTTTGAGGGCGGCGCCCATCTCCTCTCCCTCGCTGCTTTACCTTCCATGACCCTAAAGAGGGCAGGTACCCATTTACAGCTGGGTGAACTGGGGGAACTGTACTGAAGCCAAGGCGCGCAAACGGTCACCCATCCAAGTGATAACCACGCTCGATGCTGCTTAATAATAACATTGGCTTGGGGAAAGCGAGTGCTCTGACCACTGAGCTATCCCGTCCCCATGAGTAGGAATATACGAATACAGTGGATCGGTGGTCTAGAGGTAACACACCTACCTAGAAAGCGAAAAATCTAACTCGGAAGTGTGCGGTGGTTTGATTCCCGTTTGGACCCGAAACTTTTACCCCTATCCATTAGACCATGAGTGGTGGTCTGGATGCTAGTCTTTCGGATGAGACGATTTAACTGAGGTTGCGTGTGTTACACATAATTATTTAGTGCACGTAAAAGAACCCATGGCAGCAAGAGAGTTGTCCCTGGCAAAAATTATGTAGAAAAAACCCACTGTAATAGGGAAATAAATACAGTTGCAGACAGAAAAAGAAAAAAAAATGGGTGGCGCTGCTCTTGTGGCGACGCGCTCTCCCCAGGAAGAGCAGCCCGGATTTTACGCAGAGAAATCTGCCGTGACTTAAAGTTGTATGAATAAATAGATAAATACAAATGAGATAGTTCATTCAGATTCAGCTCATGGCTTTTTACTGAAGTGGGAAGTAGCCATCTCATAACCATATCCTCTGAAGTCGGAAAGTGGCAGGCTACTCTCATGGTGGGTAAAAAAGGTAAAAGAGTCCCATAACCTATAAGGTCGTAGGGGAGCGAGGCGTCAGAGACCTCACTTCTCTAGGGCCAGCATATTGAGGGCGGCGCCCATCTCCTCTCCCTCACTGCTTTACCTTCCCTGACCCTAAAGAGGGCAGGTACCCATTTACAGCTGGGTGAACTGGGGGAACTGTACTGAAGCCAAGGCGCGCAAACGGTCACCCATCCAACTGGTAACCACGCTCGACGCTGCTTAACTTGGCTGGGGGAAAGCGAGTGCTCCGACCACTGAGCTATCCCGTCCCGTCATGGTGGGTAAAAGCAGCCAAACAAACAAATAAACTAAAAAAAAGAAAAAAATGACAAAAAACGGTAGCATACGCAAAATCTCACCATTGGTGAACCTCGGAGTTTTATCCGAGGAACGAAATAAAACAAATCCAAAAACCCACAACATAATCATTAACTCTTAGACACGCCAAGAATGAAAAGACATGTCAATCCTTGCATCAAAACATACATCAGTTATGTATCTAACTGTGTAAAATGTTAAATCCTGTTCCGCTTTTCGAAAGAGTAGGCCATTGTGTGCCGGTGGGAACAGATGACAAAATTTACAAAACCGCATACACACGGGGACTGGATGTAAAAAAAGCACGTGAGTGCTTATTCCATTATCCTCCAGAAAAGAAAGTAATCTGAGCGCTTTGATTTGTTGTTTTACAAGATTCAGCGCTATATAAATTCTATACATTATTATTATTATTATTATTATTATTATTATTATTATTATTATTATTATTATTATTATTATTATTATTATTATTATTATTATTATTATTAAAGAGGAGTAGTAAGAGTAAAATAACACCAAGAAAGAAAGAAGAGAGAAGAGAGAAGGGAGACAATAGCGGAAGAGAAGATAACAGGGGAAGAAAACGTTAGTATATCTGAACACCATTAACATATTAAAAGGTTAACAAAAGAAGAAGAAGAGAATTTAAATGAAACAACACACAACATAGTCTACATACATACACACACACACGCACGTACGCACACACACACACACACACACACGCACGCACGCACGCACACGCACACACACAGTCCTTCGGATGAGACTATAAACCGAAGCCCTGTGTTCGAAGGCATGCAGAACATCTTGCGCACACGTTGAATCCTGTTTCGCTTTTCGGAAGAGTAGGCCATTGTGTGCCGGTGGAAACAGATGACAAAATTTACAAAACCGCATACACAAGGGGACTGGATGTAAAAAAGCACATGAATGCTTATTCCATTAATCTCGATATACAAGAATAAATAAATAAATAAAATAAATAAACACACACACCACACACACACGCACACGCACGCACACACATACACACGCACGCACGCACGCACACACACACGCACCCACGCACACACACAGAGAAACACACACACACATCCATTACCCTCGAAATAAAAGAATAAAAGAAAAAAAAAGATGTGAACAAAAAATTTCCCCTCCACAACACTACCGAAAAATTTAAAATTACGTTTCCCGGTGCAGTAGCAGCACAACAAGAACCCTTTTTTCCCCATTTCTCTTCGCCACTCCTACCAAAAAACAGGCAGACGAAACACACCAGCCAAACAGATTGGCAAACAGCAACAGGGAGCCATACTGCCCAAAACCCGACTAGACCAGACTAAACCAAAAGACCAATCCAAACCAATCAGACCATATATACCAGTTAAGGGAAAAAGAAAGAAGATAAAAAAACCAGAAGAAATAAAGAAAGTAAAATCCCAAAGAGGTAAAAAAGAAAGAAAAAAAAGAAGACAAAGGACCCGACAACCCGGCGCCCCCCCACCAACAGAAAAAACCAGACCAGACCCACCAAAAGGCCGCCCCACCAACCCCACCCACCAGACCGACCAGACCAGACCCAACCAGACCCAGACCCCCAAAAACCCCACCACACCCAAACCCCCCCACACCAACCCCACCCACCAGACCCCACCCAAACCAAACCCCCCCAACCAACCCCACCAGAAACCCAAACCCGACCCCCAAACCAAAAAAAAGGCCCCACCCCACCAAAAGGGCACACCAACCCCCACACCAACCCCCACCCCCCGAAGACCAGATCACACCAGACACCACCACATCACACCAGACACCACACCACACCAAACCCCTCACACTCCCCCCACACCCCCTCATCCTCCCCCCTCTCCTCCCCTAAGAGTGCGAGTCGTGCTCGAAGAGCGACGAGTAGCCGGGCAGGATGAGGGCCAGGCTGATGGAGGCGGTGAGGATGAGGAAGCAGACCAGCAGCAGCCGGTCCAGGATCAGCGCCAGCTGCTGCCACTCTTCCCGGATGGTCTCGCGGCGGTCCTGCTCTGCCAGCCGCATCTCGTTCTTCTCGATCGTCTGGTACACCTTCTGCAGCACGCGCATGAACTGACGCTCCGTGCTGTCGCTGCCTCCTCCTCCTCCTACGCCGCCTACGCCTCCGCTGCCGCCGGTACTGCTGGAGACTGGGGTGAACTTGCGCGTGAAGCGGGGCGACAGTCCCCCGTTCTCTGGTAGCTTGTCCAGCTCGTAGCGCGCGTAGTAGTCGTTCTGAGGCACTGGCTGCTGGCACAGGGGAAAAGGAGAAGAAGAACGCGCGTGTGAGAGGAGAGGTTAGTTAGTGGATGGAGAGGTTAGTAGTGGATGGAGAGGTTAGTTAGTGGATGGAGAGGTTAGTTAGTGGATGGAGAGGTTAGTTAGTGGATGGAGAGGTTAGTTAGTGGATGGAGAGGTTAGTTAGTGGATGGAGAGGTTAGTGGATGGAGAGGTTAGTGGATGGAGAGGTTAGTTAGTGGATGGAGAGGTTAGTTAGTGGGTGGAGAGGTTAGTTAGTGGATGGAGAGGTTAGTTAGTGGATGGAGAGGTTAGTTAGTGGGTGGAGAGGTTAGTGGATGGAGAGGTTAGTTAGTGGATGGAGAGGTTAGTTAGTGGGTGGAGGGGTTAGTGGATGGAGAGGTTAGTGGATGGAGAGGTTAGTGGATGGGTGGAGAGGTTAGTGGATGGGTGGAGAGGTTAGTTAGTGGGTGGAGAGGTTAGTTAGTGGGTGGAGAGGTTAGTGGATGGGTGGAGAGGTTAGTGGATGGGTGGAGAGGTTAGGTTAGTTAGTGGGTGGAGAGGTTAGTTAGTGGGTGGAGAGGTTAGTTAGTGGGTGGAGAGGTTAGTTAGTGGGTGGAGAGGTTAGTTAGTGGGTGGAGAGGTTAGTTAGTGGATGGGAGGTTAGTTAGTGGGTGGAGAGGTTAGTTAGTGGATGGAGAGGTTAGTTAGTGGGTGGAGAGGTTAGTTAGTGGGTGGAGAGGTTAGTTAGTGGGTGGAGAGGTTAGTTAGTGGGTGGAGAGGTTAGTTAGTGGATGGAGAGGTTAGTTAGTGGGTGGAGAGGTTAGTTAGTGGATGGAGAGGTTAGGCTCGTAGCGGAATAGAGGGAGGAAGAGTTACCAAGGTAAAAGGTTAAGGTCAATGAGGGTGTCCCCTAACTTATTTATTGATTGATTTATTTATTCTTTTATATCGAGGATAATGGAATAAGCACTCATGTGCTTTTTTTTACATCCAGTCCCCGTGTGTATGCGGTTTTGTAAATTTTGTCATCTGTTCCCACCGGCACACAATGGCCTACTCTTTTGAAAAGCGGAACTTATAAGGTCGTAAGGGAGCGAGGCGTCAGAGACCTCAAACTTCTCTAGGGGGCCAGCGTATTGAGGGAAGCGGCGCCCATCTCCTCTCCCTCGCTGCTTTACCTTCCCTGACCCTTAAGAAGGCAGGTACCCATTTACAGCTGGGTGAACTGGGGGACTGTACTGAAGCCAAGGCACGGAAACGGTCACCCATCCAAGTGATAACCACGCTCGATGTTGCTTAATAATATTGGCTTGGGGAAAGCGAGTGCATTATCCTCCAGAAAAGAAAGTAATCTGAGCGCTTTGATTTGTTGTTTTACAAGATTCAGCGCTATATAAATTCCATACATCATTATTATTATTATTATTATTATTATTATTATTATTATTATTATTATTATTATTATTATTATTATTATTATTATTATTATTATTATTATTAAAGAGGAGTAGTAAGAGTAAAATAACACCAAGAAAGAAAGAAGAGAGAAGAGAGGAGAAGGGAGACAATAGCGGAAGAGGAGATAACAGGGGAAGCAAATGTTAGTATATCTGAACATCATTAACTTATTAGAAGGTTAAAAAAAAGAAGAAGAGAATTTAAATGAAACAACACACAACATAATCTACACACAGACACACACACGCACGCTTGCATAGATTAGGGTTTTTTTTATTCTATGTCTGCATATACATTATCTTTTTTTTTTCTCGCTTTTTTTTCTTTCTTTAGATAGATGGCTTGATGAAAAAAAAGCAAATGCACTGCTTATTCAATGTACCATCTGAAAATAAAAGTTTGACTTTGACTGACTTTGACGCACACGCACACACACACATCCATTACCCTCGGAATAAAAGAATAAAATAAATAAATAATAAATGGAGCACCCACCCACCCACACAGACACACCCACTCCCCCCCCTCCCCCCCACACACATACACCCCCCAGACTCACATACCCTACTCCACACACACACACATACCCCCCGCCCCCCCCCCCCCCCCCCCCCCACCACACCATATCCCTCCCCCACCCCCACACTCATACCCACAACACAACCACCCACACACCCAACACTCACACCCACACCAACCTTCCC
>CM054136.1:51829503-51847003 GCA_028751875.1 Rapana venosa
ATTCCAGTTTCTCTGCCTTAACCAATCCCAGGACGATCTTCCAGGTCAGAAGTCGACAAGGGAGCCCATCAATGTTACAGCACCATAGGGCCACCAGCCAGAGAAAGCCCTGCATTGCCATTTTATTTACTCAAAGTTCGTTTTTTTGTATACTTATATAAAAATGTGTGCTGGATATTGCCATCTTAGATTTGATGTAGGCCAGCTGGGTTTTGCTGTAATTCGTGATCTTATTTTCACACTGTGTCTCAGTTAACTTTCTATTTCTAAAAAAGTTTTCATAAGTTTTTACCAAAGCATAATAGCTGCTTGTGATGTATGTAGTCTTTCAGATAAATATGATTTTCAATCAAAACTTTAATCAGCCCAGCAAACACATGCATTGCTTGAAGGGACTCGCATAAGCAAGAGTTGGCTACAGTCTATCTGAAGTCATACTCATGTATACGTACATGTGTATACACATGTGAGGGTGTACATGCACACATGATACACACACAGACACAAACACAGACTGACAGAAATACAGACACACAAACACACACAGACACACAGACCCAGATACAGAGACAGACAGACACACACACACACATAGAGAAACACCACACGCACACACACACACACACGCACACACACACAACACACACTCACACACACACTCACACACACAGACACACACAGACACACACAGACACACACAGACATACACAGACTCTCACACACACACACACACACACACACACACACACACACACACACACACACACACACACACACACACACACACACACACACACACACACTCCTCTACAAACATACTTGTGTAAATACGAACTAATACACACACATATAGAATTTAAAAACACAAACACCCATCTGAGCTACACAAGGCACCAGTACATTCTTTTGGTTAGAAATTTGAAGACAAACTGATAGAAAAACAAGGGACCCCCCACCAAAGACAATCATTGCAGACTGTAATTTTATTTCATTATTTCTAAGAGAACAACAAAAAAGACAGCCATTACACACTGTAATTTTATTCAATTTATTTCTAAGACAACAACAACAAAAAAGACAGATATAGCAGACTGTGATTTTATCTGACTTATTTCTCACACATCAAAAAAAGGACAGTTGTTGCAGGCTGTGATTTTATCTGAATGATTTCTCACACATCAAAAAAAAAGGGCAGTTGTTGCAGACTGTGATTTTATCGGACTTATTTCTCACACAACAACAAAAGGACAGTTGTTGCAGACTGTGATTTTATCAGATTTATTTCTCACACACAAAAAGGACAGTTATTGTAGACTGTGATTTTATCGGAATTTCTTTCTCACACATCAAAAAAGGACAGTTATTGCAGACTGTGATTTTATCTGAATGATTTCTCACACATCAAGAAAAAAGGACAGTTGTTGCAGATTGTGATTTGATCTGACTTATTTCTCACACAACAAAAAAGGACAGTTGTTGCAGACTGTGATTTTATCGGAATTTCTTTCTCACACAACAAAAAAGGACATTTGTTGCAGACTGTGATTTTATCTGACTTATTTCTCACACATCCAAAAAAAAAGGACAGTTGTTGGAGACTGATTTTATCTGACTTATTTCTCACTCAACAACAAAAGGACATTTGTTGCAGACTGTGATTTTATTTCATTTTTTTCTAAGACAACAACAATAACAACAAAAGGACAGTTGTTGCAGACTGTGATTTTATCTGACTTATTTCTCACACAACAAAAAAAAAGGACAGTTGTTGCAGACCGTAATTTTATCGTAATTTCTTTCTCACACAACAAAAAAAGGACAGTTGTTGCAGACTGTGATTTTATTTGACTTATTTCTCACACACACACACACAAAGGACAGTTGTTGCAGACTGTGATTTTATCGGAATTTTTTTCTCACAGGACATACAGCAGAAGGAGCGCTGCGGGAAGAGAGCAGTGCAGCAGGGGAGCATACCTTCCATCTACCTGGCTGCTGAAGACAAATAGTGGAATGCTGCCCCTTTGTTTGTTTGTTTAGTTTAGTTTCTTCTTTGCTTAGAGGAGGAGGTTCGGGGTGGGTAGGTGGGTCAGTGTATTAAAAAAAAAATCATGGAATGTTTTATTTCTTCAGTTTTTCTTCTTGTTTTCTTCTTCTCTTTCTTTCTTTCTTTCTTTCTTTTCTTTCTTTCTTTCTTTCTTTTCTCTTTCTTTCTTTTTCTTCATTATCTCCTTCATCCCCTCCTCCTCTTTCTTCTTCTTCTTGTTCTTCTTCTTGTTCTTCTTCTCCTCTTTCTCACATTTATTTTTGTTTGTACACGTATACTCATTATTTAAAAATAACATTTACAAACTACGCAAGCACTGCTTGTTTTCCTTGTCTGTCTGTTCAACATTCTGCTGTCTGACAGTCCGTCTGTCTGTGTCTGTGGTTTTGGTATCTGTCTGTCTGTCCGTCCATCCATCCATCCATCCATCCACTCTTTCCGTCCGTCTGTCATCTATCTAGTCCGTCCGTCCGTCCACCCACCACCCACCCACCCACCCACCATCCATCCATCCATCCATCCATCCATCTATCTATCTATCTATCTATCTATCTATCTATCTATCTATCTATCTATCTATCTATCTATCTATCTATCTATCTATCTATCTATCTATCTACAATAGTCAATGTTGTATTCAGACTTTATTTCGAATTATTAGATTCCTCGATGGGTGGCTTAGGGACCTCTCAGTATAAATATCATCCCCACCCTATGGAAATAATATAGTATAAATAGCATCCCCACCCTCGTGTGCTAGGAATCCCCTCTCTTCTATCCCTCTCTTTGTTTCTGCTGTATTCCTTTCTTTTTCCTGTCACCACCTCCTCGTCTATTTCTGCCTTCTTGGTCCTTTCTTCTGCCTCCGTCCCCCCATGCCCCCCAGAAAGACTTCACAGATAAGAATTCTCTCCCACCTCGAAAATCAGATGCGCTGGTCCCGACTTGTCAGGCGCTTAACGGCATCGCAACGCATTTTTAGCTCATATGACAGACAACAGAAGTTGCTGTTTAAGCGTTCGAGGATGACGAAGAAGAATAAACAGATAGGTATGAGGTTTTTTTTTGTGGTTTGTTTGTTTTTGCTGTTGGGTAAGCAGTTTTCCTTCTCTGTGGTGGTTTTGATTTATATTTGTGTTTTTCCCAACACGTATATATATATATATATATATATATATATATATATATATATATATATATATATATATATATATATATATATATATATACGCATTGTTCAAACTCGCCCATGTTCAAATCAAGCAGAAGGGGAAAAAGAGAAAAAAAAAAAACCACCGCAGAAGAAGCCCACCCGCCAGTAAAGCAGTACATTTCAGCAAAGTGGTGCTTTCAGACTGTGATTTTACCCCCTCCCTTCTGTTTCTTACTCCATGATGACGAACAGGCCGCACACCGGTATTAATTTGGGAGTCATGTAGTATCTTGTATAGAGTGCGAATGGAAAAAAAATGTTGGTGATTTTCACAGATTTTTTTTAAGCATGAAAAAAATGGACTGTGCTCTTGTTTTTGGGATTGAGGACATAGAGCAATACCAGGTAGTCAAGAGAAAGTTGGAAATAACCATCAAATGAGGTTTGCCTGTATTCCTACAGCGTTGACCCCGCGCATGCATATTGCGGTAAGGAAGCTAGCAGACGGCAAAGGACTGAGGAGGTACAGTGTTTGCTGAAAAATTAAAAAAATTTCAAACCTACCAAATTTGTTCAAAATCACCTGAGTTTTGAGTCAGGGGCTAGTCTTTCACAAAAAGTGGTTTTTATTTCTGTGGATGCCTTAGTACGTGCGGTATGAATATAAGAGTCACATAGAAAAACAGAAGGAAAAAAAGAGTGATTTTTTTAAATACCGGTGTGCAGCCACAGCAGCAGAAGGGGCGCTGCATGGGTGAGCAGTGCAGGGGAGCACATACCTTCCCTCCATCTCTGCGCTGCACCAGACAAACAGTGACAGCTGCCCCCTTGCTTTGCCATGGTTTGTGTTTCCTTGTTGCTTTAGCGTCTCCTTCCTCCTCGATCAAGGTGTAGAAAAGGTAGGGTGGGTGGGTGGGGTGGGGGTGGAGGGAAGGGGGGTAGGCGTAACTTTTGGCAATTGTTCCTTCTTTCTTTGTCTCTCTGTGTCTCTGTCTCTCCCTGTCTCTGTCTCTCTCCAAAGATTCTTGTTCTTGTTTTTTTTGTTTTGGTTTTCTTCCTGATTAAGCCTGTGCCCCTATTTCTTTCAATGAAGTATTTATGTGCACATGAATGTTTGTGAAATAAAATATTTTGTTTGAAAATGATCAACAAAGCCTAGCTTCTCTCTACCCCCTTGTTTTGTTTGTGTATCGCTGACTTTCTCTATCTCAGTCCATCTCTCTGTCTCTGTCTGTCTCTGTCTGTCGCTCTGTCTCTGTCTGTCTGTCTATCTGTCCGTCTCTCTCTTCCCCCTTGTGTGTGTGTATGTGTGTGCGTGCATGCTTGTGTGCCTGTGCGCGCGCGCGCGCGTGTGTGTGTGTGTGTGTGTGTGTGCGCACGCTCGCGCGCGTGTGTATACCCTCTTTTTGATGTGGTGTGGGAAGATATCGACTCCAAGTAAAACTATCTGGTACTATAGACTTTCAGTTCAATTTTCAACGTGTCTTTATGAATAAATGAAGATACAATAGCGGAAGTATTTTTTGGTTATAAATACCCATAAAAGATTTTGAGTTTATAATGTTACATTTCTGTTCTGACTTTGGTTATCCTGTTTTTCATACTTGGATAATATAATATCATTACCCGAAAGAAATATATGAAAAGGGATTTCCCTATGAATATGTGGATATGCAGCGGAACATGTGCTCATGTATGAATGAGTGCATACAAGAAGAAGTCTGAAAAGAAATTCTGAAGTCGAAGAAGGATATTTCTGCTGAAAAATTCTAAAGAAGAAGGAGAATTGCGAAGAAGAAGAATTGCGAAGAACAAGAAAAAAAAAGAATTGCGAAGAAAAGTAGAATTGCGAATGAAGAAGAATTGCGAAGAAGAAGAGAATTGCGAAGAAGAAAAATTGCAAAGAAGAAAATTTTGCGAAGAAAAGAATTGCGAAGAAAGAATTGCGAAGAAGAACAGAATTGCGAAGAAGAAAAATGCAAGAAAATGCAAAGAAGAAGAATGCAAAGAATGCCAAGAAGAAGAATGCCAAGAAGAAGAATGCAAAGAAGAAGAAAAAAGAAGAAGAAGAGAAAAAGAAGAAGAAGAAGAAGAAAAAGACAACAATGGCGACAAAGAAACAGAAAAAGAAAACGAAGAAAAGCAGACCAAGAAGAAGCATAAACAAAGCCAAAAAGCACAGAAACAGTAACGAAAAGATAAGAAACACGAATTAAAAAAAAAAAACAACGAAAAAAACAACAAAATGGCAGCAACAAAAAAACACCAATGAAACTTTTCAAGCAAAGCCTGAAATGAAAAATTCAGCGTGATGCACATAAAACCACAAAAAAACCCAAACAAGAACAAAAAAGATAAAACAAAACAAAACAAAGTAAGAAACCCACAACAGCAGCTGTCGGTAGAGTTATTGTTTTCAGGAAGGAAGGGAAGGGAAGGAATGTCAGGCCTGGTCTCCCTGTGGCCACATAGCACGCACACTGCTCTGTCAGAAAGCATCCTCTCTGCTGTTGCTGCTGCTGCTGGCTGCTGCTGCTGCAGTAACAATTTCTTGTTTGTACAGTCTGTCCTTGATCATGACTTATAGGGGATAACAGTTTTAGCAGTTTGGTTTCTTTTGTTTTTCTTCTTCTTCTTTTGAGTGAGGAATCTTTCTTCTTCTTCTTCTCCTTGCTCTTCTTCCTCCGTATTCTTTCTTCTCTCCTCATCCTCCTCCTCCTTCTTCTTCTTCTCCTCCTTCTTCTCCTTCTCCTTCTTCTCCTTCTCCTTCCTCTCCTTCTTCTCCTTCTCCTCCTTCTTCTTCTCCTCCTTCTTCTTCTTCTTCTCCTTCTCCTCCTCTTCCTCCTCCTCCTCCTTCTCCTTCTCTCCTCCTCCTTCTTCTTCTTGTCTTCTCTTCTCTTCTTGTTTCTTCTTCTTCTTCTTTCTCTTCTTCTTCTTCTTCTTCTTTCTTCTCTCTCTTCTCTCTTCTTCTTCTTCTTCTTCTTCTCTTCTTCTTCTTCTTCTTCTTCTTTCCTTCTTTCTTCTTCTTCTTCTTTCTTCTTCTTCT
The DNA here is from genome assembly GCA_028751875.1 of Rapana venosa. Taxonomy (NCBI): domain Eukaryota; kingdom Metazoa; phylum Mollusca; class Gastropoda; order Neogastropoda; family Muricidae; genus Rapana; species Rapana venosa. The sequence goes on from CM054136.1 coordinate 51,835,750, forward strand.
TCTCCTGATCTTTTCCTCATTTTCAGCTTCCCCAGAACGTGTCAATGTGAACGGGCCATTCCATATATGCAACACCACATCTGCCAAGAGACGAGGGAACGGTGTAGCCTGATGGTAAAAGTGATGCGCATCGAGCGTGTGATCTGCTGACCTGGGTTCGAATCTCGTTCAAGAGGATTTTTCCTCTTGAGTTAACATCAGTGCCAACTCCACTCTCCCCTAACAGTCCTTCGGATGAGACTATAAACTGAGGTCCCGCGTGCGAACGCACGCACATCTTGTACACATGTTAAAGCTCGTTCCGCTTTTCGGAAGAGTAGGCCATTGTGTGCTGGTGGGAACGGATAACAACATTTACAAAACTGCATACTCATGGGGACTGGATTAAAAAACAAACATATGAGTGCTTATTACATTATCCTCGAAATAAAAAAAAAGTAAAAAATAAAAAACGAGATGCTTCCAGTCAGCAGACGCTTGACCCAAAGCATGACCTCTGGAATACGCTGGTAAAGCTTCGGGTGCGCCGTACATGCGCTCTGGTATGTTCTGCTGGGGATTCAGAGCGAATAAGTTGGTGGAGGTAGGATGGACGGGATGATAAATGAATTATTGAATAGATGTGTGGATTGGATGGATGGATGGGTGGATGGTGTATGTGTATGTGCGTGTATGTGTGAGGGGGGGGGGGGGAGGGAGAGAGAGAGGGGGGGGAGGGAGAGAGAGAGAAAGAGAGAAAGACACATACACTCAGTCAGAGAGCCACAGGCAGAGAGAGAGAGAGAGAGAGAGAGAGAGAGAGGAAGGAGAGAGAGAGAGAGAGAGAGAGAGAGAGAGAGAGAGAGAGAGAGAGAGAGAGAGAGAGAGAGAGAAAGACACACACACACACACACTCAGTCAGAGAGCCACAGAGAGAGAGAGAGAGAGAGAGAGAGAGAGAGAGAGAGAGAGAGAGAGAGAGAGAGAGAGAGAGAGAGAGAGAGAGAGAGAGAGAGAGAGAGAAGAGAGAGCAGAGAGAAGAGAGCCAAGGACAGAGAGACAGAGAGACACAGAGAGGCAGATACACACTGAGACAGAGGCAGACACAGAGACACACAGACACACACATATCTACATACACACACTTACACACACACCACACTTACACACACAGACCCATCCACCCACCCACCCACACAGACACACACATAGACACACATAGACACATACACACGCACACACACACACACACACTTACACACACAACACTTACACACACAGACCCACCCATCCACCCACCCACACAGACACTTACACACACACACACACACACACTTACACACACCACACACAGACCCACCCACCCACCCACCCCACACCAGACACACACCCCACACACATACCCCCCCATCCCCCCCCCCCCCCCCCACCACACACCCCACACACCCAACACCCCTACACACATTCACAGAGAAAACTGAGACAGTGACGGAAAGAGCGTCATCAATTTTACTTCATTCGCACGAAGAAGCCAGAAGTGCACGCATGCGTGCATGTAAGCACTCTCCGTCACTTGTGTCCCAGCTATGATAAATATCTGAGGAAGCGCATGAAGCCCCCCTCCCACCCCCATCCCCGACACACAACACCAACACACACCACACACACAACCCACACACACAACACACCCACACACACACCACACACACAACACCACACACACACACACACACACGCGCCGCCGCGCGCGCGCCGCGCACACACAACACCACACCCACACACACAACCACACACACAACACACACACACACACAACCACAACACACACACACACCCACACAAACACAACACACCACACACACAACACACACGCAGAGCCACGATTTGAATGCTGAAAACTGAGGGAGGAAAACTTTTGAAAGGATTGAAGTCATTCATTCATTGAAAGATAGAAACGAAAAAAAAATAAAGCAAACCCTAGTTGGAAAAGACGAGCTCAGAGAGAGAGAGAGAGAAGAGAGAGAGAGGAAAGAAAGCAGAGAAGAGAGACGAGACGAGACGAGAGAGAGCACGAGAGAAGCAGAACCTCGAACTCGAACCGAAACTCGAACTTTTAATGAGAGTAAATGGATAAGCCAGGGCTTTTTTACACCTGCTCTCAAACAAAAACCCACCAAAACCCCCCAAAAAACCCCCAAAACCCAAAAACCCCCCACCAAAAACCACCACCAACAACAATCAAAAACCACCAAAAACAAAACAAAAACCCAACAAACAAAAACCCAACAACAACCCCCCCCCCCCCCCCAATCCCCAAACACAACCCGCAACAATCATTATCAACAGTTTTAAAGACACAAAAATGAAATTCAAAAATTGATTATTATAAATCAAAACTATAAATGAGAAATAGAATACAATGACGAATGAAATGTCATACAAGGGAGACAATGGAGAAGGAAAAAAAGCAAAGCAAACAAACAAACCAGACAAACAAGTATTTAAAAAAAAACAAACAAACAAAAAAAAAACCACCACACACACACAACCACCGACTCAGAAACCACATTACAGAGAGAGACAGAAAGAGACAAAGAGACAGACAGGCAGACGGACATACAGACAGCGGCAAAACAGCAAAGGATATAGAGAGTGAGGGGAGGGGGGGGGGGGGGAGTTGCTTACAGAGTTATGGACCAGTGTGAGGACAGAAATAGATCAACAGGGAAAGGACAAAAAAACAAAACAAAACAACAACAGCAAAGAGACGTGAAGAATGAAATCGCATTGAACATGAATTGTGTGCTAATGACCACTACAGATAATTAAACATGAATTGTGTGCTAATGACTACTAGAGATAAGGATTTCGAACACAAAAATGAAATTCCAATCATAACATTTCAAAAAGATGTCTGTGATATCCTTTCTTAAATGAAGACAAACTAGGCTTCTGTTTAAGATAATCAGGGATATTGTTCCATAGCTTACTACCTGAATAAACCAAGGATGACATGAATAAGTCTATCCTGGGGCGGGGAATATAATAAGAATACTTTTACCTCGAATAACTCTGATAACAAATTTATCATACAGATAGGATGGCGTAAGATTATTCATAATCTTGTACATGAATACGACTTTATTGAAATGGCATTTCTGATTAATGGTAAAATATTGAGTTTTTTGTAATCTTCATTTTGCAAAGATGATTTAAGGAGTATTAATTTCATGGAGCGTCTGTAAACACTCTCAAGGTCGTTTGTATAAGCAGTTTTTACTCGCCAGGTCCAACATGTTGAAGCATAATCAATATCTGGTTGTATGTATCCATAAAAGAACAACTTTCGAGTGTGCTCATCAAGGAAATGCTTTATTCTATTGAGCTGAAATATCTTTTGGATAATTTCTTTGACAATATTGAAATATGGCTCGACCAGGAAAGATTATTGTCTACATTAAGGCCAAGTAATTTATGATTATTAACCTCTTCTACTATCTGATCATGAATTTTCAGACTTCTTGACATAGACTTCATATTTTGTCTTTTTTGTCTCGTTGTGACTATCATGAACTTAGATTTTTTAGGATGAAAGAGCCATGTGGTTCAGATCAGCCCAAGAAGTTAGTTTATCTATATCTTTCTGTAGAATATTACATATAACATTTGCTTTTTTATCCTTAGTATGAATAGTCGTATCATCTGCAAATAGTTCACAAGACGATGAAATATTTAATGGAAGATCATTAATATAGATAGAAAACAAAATTGGCCCAAGAACTGATCCCTGGGGGACACCATATGTTATTGGCATGAAGGAGGATATTGCACAGTCTTGAAGAACTGCCTGCCGTCTATTTTTAAGAAATGAGGATATAAGTCTAACTGAATCTGAACATAAGCCATACAAAACAAGTTTCTTTATTAGAAGATCATGGTCAATGGTGTCAAAAGCCTTAGCAAAATCAACAAATATCTTTATGCATCTAATACCAGTTTGAGTCAAGAAACGGTAAATCATAGGACAGAGAAGAAAAATATCTTTACTCATCTAATACCAGTTTGAGTCAAGAAACGGTAAATTATGGAAAGAAAGAAGAGAGAGAGAGGAGAGAGAGAGAGAGAGAGAGAGAGAGAGAGAGAGAGAGAGAGAGAGAGAGAGAGCGCATTTATTATTTATTTTTATTTATTTTTTTATATCGAGGATAATGGAATAAGCACTCATGTGCTTTTTTACATCCAGTCCCCGTGTGTATGCGGTTTTGTAAATTTTGTCATCTGTTTCCACCGGCACACAATAGCTTACTCTTCCGAAAAGTGGAGCAGGATTTAACGTGTGCGCAAGATGTTCTGCATGCGTTCGAACACGGGGCCTCGGTTTATAGTCTCATCCGAAGGACTTTGACATTCAGTTCGATTTTTTTGTCAAACTGGGAAGAAAGGGCGAGGCTGGGAATCGAACCCAGAACCTCACTGTTAACTTGTTGGCAGGCGAACGTCTTAACCATCCTGCCACCTTCTTTCCACAAACAAACACATGAGTGCATGCGTGTGTGCGTGCGTGCGTACGTGCATGCGTGCGTACGTGTGTGTGTGTTATGTGAGTGTGTGTGTGTGCGTGCGTGTGTGTTATGTGTGTGCGTGTGTGTTATGTGTGTGTGTGTATGTGTGTGGCTGAAACAATTCCGATGTAATCTCAGTGTTGTAAAGAGATCAGTGTTGCATTGAAGTATTTGGACAATATCTTTCCAACAGAAAATACTGACATAAATAAGTACAAGCTTTTCCCCCCTAGTAATTCACGATCGCATACAAAACATTCTTTGTACAGCATGCCACATCTTCCTTATCATCCATATATCAGTTCGTTTTTTTAAATTTGTTATCAACAGCATAAACAGATGCACTGACGAAATCTTGAATGCATGCCAAACATGTCTGTGTTTCCACTCCTCACCAAAACACTGATATAAACTTCACGACTGTTCCGGTGTATACTTGGTATCAGTATGCATCTCATATCTTTTTGAGTGAAGAAACGTTAAATCATAGAAAGGAAAGAAGAGAAAAATATCTTTATGCATCTAATACTAGTTTGAGTCAAGAAACGGTAAATCATAGAAAGAAAGAGAAGAAAAATACCTTTATGCATCTAATACCAGTTTGAGTCAAGAAAAGTTAAATCATGGAAAGAACGAGAAGAAAAATGTCTTTATGCATCTAATACCAGTTTGAGTCGAGAAATGTTAAATTATAGAAAGAAGGAGAACAAAAATGTCTGTATGGTCCTAATACCGCTTTGAGTCAAGAAACGGTAAATCATAGATAGGAGAAGAAAATATCTTTAAGCATCTAATACCAGTTTGAGTCAAGAACTTTAAATCACGGAAAGAATGGGAAGAGAGATACTGTATTGTATGTACACCAGTTGATGTTTAAAGTCATAAAACATCTCCAAAGGCAATGTCAAGTCTTTATTTCTTGTTGCTATGGGACATGGGAATAAATTCTGAAAGGAACTGTCCACTCTTTGTGTGACCAGGTATGGGAAATCCTTTTACATCCTAACAACCCGTAGTCCTCCTGGAGTAGAAAGGATTCGAACCCAAGACCTGTGACTCCAGCACTGATAGGCATAGAAGCTAGTCAGTTTGTTTATTTGGCTACTGAGAATAGGATTGAATACAGAGAGGATAAAGAAGAAAAATATAAAGGTGATATCAAATGAAAATCTGATCTTAATTACTACAAAAAGAAAATTGCATTGTTTTTAGCAGGGAAAAGGCTAAAGAGTGCTTTACTGATTTATAAGCAATTATACTTGTAAATACGGTCGTAGATGTAATCATCAATAAAAATGAGCACACACACACACACGCACATACACATACACACACACACACACACACGCCACACACACACACACGCACACACACACGCACACATACACACACATACACGCGCGCACACATACACACACACACACACACACACATTATTGCATTACCCTCGAAATAAAAGAGTAGAATGAAATAAACACACACACACACACACACACACACACACACGCACGCACGCACGAACACACACGCACATCCACATGCACGCGCGTGCGCATGTACCCCCCCCCCCCCCCCCCCCCCCCCCCCGCATACACACACACACAAACAGAAGAAGAAGAAGAAGAAGAGAAACAGAAGGGGGTGGGAGAAACCGAGAGACAGACACAAAGATGATTGACCTGTAAATATAGCAGACGACACTCAAACGAGAGTCTTGCAGACTATTTATGTGTCTGGGGGGTAAAAGCTGATAGGGGGGGTTGGGGGGGGGGGGGGGCTGTGAATTATATAGTCACCGTTATCTCACGCTCTCCGCTCCTGTAGATACGTGATGTATTATATGGAGTGAGCTGTGAAATAAAAATACCCCCCCCCCCCCCCCCCCCCGCCAAGTCTGCTATAACCCTTGTCCCACCCCACCAGGGAATTAGCATTCTAAAGCCACAACAGGGGTATACAAAGGTCAAAATTGCGTTCTGCTTGTGACAGCAGGTGTGTTTTGCTTTTTTGACCTGCAACAGTCAAGGAAGTATCGCTGTAAAAAATAATCCCATATTTCTCGCACTGACAGGAAAGTACCCAGCTCATATGTCTTACAGAGTAAGGTCACAAACATTGCTTTTAATCTATCATAATCTTTTAGTCCTTTGGATGAGACTATAAACCGAGGCCCCGTGTGCGAATGCATGCAGAACATCTTGCGCACATGTTAAATTCTGTTCCGCTTTTCGAAAGAGTAGGCCATTGTGTGCCAGTGGGAACAGATGACAAAATTTACAAAACCGCATACATACGGGGATGGGATGTAAAAAAGCACATGAGTGCTTATTCCATTATCCTCGATATTTACGAAAAAGAAGTCATCTGAGCGCTTTGATTTACTGCTTTACAAGATTCAGCGCTATATTAGTTCAAAACATTATTATTATTATTATTATTATTATTATTATTATTATTATCATCATGGTTATTATTATTATTATTATTATAATAACCTTTTACATAACGAAATGTAGCTGTCGGTGTTTATTTTAAGAAAATGTAATTTAAACTGAACCAGCAGAGGCGCAGTTGATGTCACCTAACTGACAAGCAGGGCAAAGGGGGCAGCCTCTCTTTCTTTCTCTAAGATAAGCCACGCCTACCCTTGCCTCCAGGACACAATTCCTAGGATCAGAATCTAGGGCTTAAAGGATACTGACACTTTCTTCCTGTTTTTTTTTGGTTTTGTTTCTGTTTTTAAAGCTCTGTAGGAGAACAGTTAATTCTTAAAAAAATGACAAAGTGTGTGTGTGTGTATGAGAGAGAGAGAGAGAGAGAGAGAGAGAGAGAGAGAGAGAGAGAGAGAGAGAGAGAGAGAGAGAAGAGAGAGAGAGAGAGAGAGAGAGAGAGAGAAAGAAGAGAGAGAGAGAGAGAGAGAGAGAGAGAGAGAGAGAGAGACAGACAGACAGACAGAGACAGAGACAGAGAGAAACAGACAAACAGACAGACAGAGAACACCGAGAGGAGTGGAGGAAAAGGTAGGGTGTGTGTGTGTGTGTGGGATTGGGTGGGGGGGGGGGGGTAAACAACCAAAGAGAGAGAGTAAGGAAAGAGACAGTCTGAATCTTCTGCATGGATGTACACACAAAAATCCACAACACTTTTGTGTATGGACTGACTCACAAAGTCATCATAAATACCCACTCTTTATGAAGCATGGACAAACTTCCACACACATGACTCCTTACTTCAAGACTCACATGCTTAAGAGCCCACTGCCTTCTTCCCTTGGCTGTTGGGGCCTTGATGTAGTACATTTGAGAAGGAACTTTGAGAAGGAGGCTAAAGCCTCTCCAGTCCCTGATACAAAAACGTCTGAAAGAGTGGCGATATTAGAAAAAAAATGAAAACTATGATACACTGATTATTTAGGTGTAATTAAATCTGCAATTTTAAGCATATTAGGTAGCTCTATGTGTGCATTTTCAGTGCACACATACATGCAAGTGCATACATGCACACAGGCAGACTGACAGACACATAGACAGACAGATACACACACACATGCACACACACACACACACACATACCTTTCACAAGCAAAAAAAAAAAAAGAGAAACAGAATCCAGAAACAGATTACCAGGCAGACACAAAGACAGACACAGAGATGATTGACCTGTAAATATAGCAGATGACACTCAAACGAGAGTCTTGCAGACTGTTTATGTGTCTGGGGGGTAAAAGCTGATGGGGGGTGGGGGTGAATTATAGTCACCGTTATCTCAAGCTCTAGCTAGGTAAAGTGGTATATAGAGTGTGCTGGGAAATAAAACTACACCCCCAGCCCTCCCCACCCCACCCCACAATACACCCCCTACCTACTCTGTGTCACTAGGGAATTCCTATTTTGGGAGTTTTATTCCTTTCTGGAGAGAAGGTGACACTTGCTGTTTTTTTTATTTATAGAAAAAAACCTCTGTTGAAATTGCTGATAACTAAACACCGTAAGTGCGTGTGTGTGTGTGTGTGGTGGTGTGTGTGTGTGTGTGTGTGTGTGTGTGTGTGTGTGTGTGTGTGTGTGTGTGTGTGTGTGTGCTATGTATCTATCTATATATCTATCTATGTATCTATGTTTCTATCTATGTATCTATCTATGTATCTATCTATGTATTTATCTATGTATCGATCTATGTATGTATGTATATATCTGTCTGTCTGTCTATCTGTCTGTCTATCTATCTATCTCTCTTTCTCTCTGTGGCGTTTGCATGTGTGTGTGTGGCTGTGTGTGTATGTGTGAGAGAGAGAGAGAGTGTATGTGTGTCTAAGAGACAGAGAGGGAGAGAAAGAGAGACAGAGACAGAGAGAATGAGAGACAGAGATAGAATGATAATAAAATAATAATAATAATAATAATAATAATAATAATCATAATAATAATAATAATAACAATAGCAAGAAGATTTTCAATGCAAACGCAAAATACTGTACTTTATAAACAGCAGCCCCTTCCCCCCAAAATGCATGTGGGTTACAAATATATGTTAGAAAACACCTTGCCCCCTGAAATCTTCAGCAGGCACATACCAACACACCAATCAGTACTTCACCCATCACACAGAAGTGAAACAATCTCAAGGGTTTCAACACAGATGCACTTCTCACAAATGAACATACACAAACACATTCCCATACTTCTTCACATGCACTCTCTTATGCGCAAACGCACGTGCGCGCGCGGGCACACACACACACAAGCACACACACGCGCGCACGCACACACTAACACACACACGCACATACATACGCACGCACACACGCACGCACACATACACGAACGCACACACACATACACATACACACACACAACACACACACTACACCAACACCACACACACTAACACACTAACACACATACATGTAATCAACACTAAACACACAACAAGCCATCACACACACATCACACACACACACACACAACACACACAACACAACACACACACACACCACAACACAGCACAGCACACACACACACACACACACACATCACACAATGCACACAGAAACAATCGTCAATCTAAAGTGTACAGTTTTTAATTTTTTATATATTACAGACAATAATAATTTAATAATAAAACACGAGGGATTTAAAAAAGAACTTTTCGTAAGTAACAGAAAATTGCTGTTTATTACATTCCTTTAACTTATGCCAGAGGACTTGCTGGTTCTTTTTCTTTTTCTTTCTTTCTTTCTTTCTTTCTTTCTTTCTTTCTTTCTTTCTTTCTTTCTTTCTTTCTTTCTGTCTTTCTTTTCTTTCTTTCTTTCTTTCTTTTTCTTTCTTCTGTCTGTCTGTTGTCTGTCTGTCTTTCTTTCTTTCTTTCTTTTTTTCTTCTTTCTTTCTTTCTGTTCTTCTTTCTTTCTTTCTTTCTTTCTTTCTTTCTTTCTTCTTTTTTTTCTGTCTGTCTTTCTTTCTGTCTGTCTTTTTTCTTTCTTTCTTTCTTTCTTTCTTTCTTTCTTCTCTTCTCTTGTTATGAACATGCTCATGACACACAAATCAACAGAAAACCTACAAAAAAAGGAGCAAAGACTGAGCTCCGAGAGTAAACAAACAAGAGGAGGAAGGGGGTACGGTACGTACGGGTGGAATTGCGGGTGGGGGGGGTGAGTTGGGTGGATTGGGAAGGTGGGTGGGGTGGGGTGGAGTGGTGGGTGGTGGGTGGTGGTGGGGTGGGTGGGGTACCTGAGATAATCAGAAGAGAGGCAGCTGTGTACCCAGCTCTGCAAGAAAGGAGACACCCGGCACAATTCAATTAGCAGCAAAGGAATGTTGGGGGTTTAAACGCCTCCACACAGGAGGGGGGACGGGATAGCTCAGTGGTCGAAGCACTCGCTTTCCCCCAGCCAAGTTAAGCAGCGTCGAGCGTGGTTACCACTTGGATGGGTGACCGTTTGCGCGCCTTGGCTTCAGTACAGTTCCCCCAGTTCACCCAGCTGTAAATGGGTACCTGGCCCTCTTTAGGGTCAGGGAAGGTAAAGCAGCGAGGGAGAGGAGATGGGCGCCGCCCTCAATATGCTGGCCCCTAGAGAAGTGAGGTCTCTGACGCCTCGCTCCCCTACGACCTTATAGGTTATGGGACTCCTTTACCTTTACCCTCACACAGGAGGAACGAGGAGGCAGAGGGAATCTACAGCTGTTGGATTCTCCCTGTCCACATAGATCGGTGGTCTTCAGGTAACGTACTTGCCTTGAAAGCGACAAGTCCGGGTTTCCAAGCGTGTGGTGGTTCGATTCCCCCATCCCCCTCCTGCTCCTCCCTACCCCCCATCCCCCCATCCTCCCCCCGCCACCCCGTTTGAGCCCGAAAGAGAAGAACAAGTCATAATTCTAAGACTCTGCATTGGGGGCACAACAGGCTAAATCACCGCATGTCCACAAAGCTAAAACTCGTTCTTTCTCCATTCTGTGTGTGTGTGTGTGTGTGTGTGTGTGTGTGTGTGTGTGTGTGTGTGTGCGTGCGCGCGTGCGTGCGCCTGTGGTAAAGAAAACCGGACTGGTGAGCACATCCTTCAGAGGTGCACGCTATTCAGCAACCTAAGGAAGATCGTGTGGCCGACGGAGATAACCCTGCAAACCAAGCTGTACGGCCCACGAGAGGAGCTGGAAAGGACTTAGCCATTATTTCTCCCAAACACATCTGAAGGTGTAAAAGCGAACGAGAGAAGAAGAAGA
>CM054136.1:51852003-51867003 GCA_028751875.1 Rapana venosa
GAGGATAATGGAATATGCACGTATGTGCTTTTTTTTTTTAAACATCCAGTCCCCGTGTGTATGCAGTTTTGTAAATTTTGTCAACTGTTCCCACCGGCACACAATGGCCTCATCATCATCGTCATCAGTCCCGTGACCTTGGCGGTCGTGGAGGAGACACGAAAGACGATGCCGTGGTAAGCCTCCTCCATCCATCTCGGTCCTCGGCTCTGCGCAGTAGTGCCGAGTCATTCATCCTGGCCTACTCTTACGAAAAGCGGAACAGGATTTAACGTGTGCGCAAGATGTTATGCGTGCGTTCGCACACGGGGCCTCGGTTCATAGTCTCATCCGAAGGACTTTGTGGGGAGAGTGGAGTCGGCACTACTGATATTAACTCCAGGGGAAAATATCCCCTTGAACGGGAATCGAACCCGGGTCGTCAGATTGCCAGCGCAATGTTCTAACCACTAGGCTATCCCGTCCCCATCACTACATGTTGTCCCGTGGTCGATGGTCTCTTGTCAGCCTAACTTTGAGTACCTTCTTCCTGTCTGCCGGTTCTGACAGTAGTCTAACTGAATGTCTTGACGTAGCCATGATGTGCTGGAGTAGGAAGGAATGGTTTACGACGAGCGAAAAGAGGACCACGACAGAAAATGAAGTAGGGTTGTAAATATGTTCGAAACAGATGTCTGGTAGTCTCGAGTCAGTATTTCGCCCAAAATAGCCACAGATGAAACAGACAATTTCCCCGTGGGGATGCCGGGGGGCCCCTTAGTATAAATAGCTTCTGGAAATTCTGTGTAAGGAATTCCCTCTTTTCTATCCCTCTCTTTGTTTCTTCCTTATTCCTTTTCTTCCTGTCACCTTCTTCTTGTCTTTTTCCCCCCGCCTTCTTGGTACATTCTCCTGCCTTTTTTCCCCAGTAAGAGTAAGATAACAATTCTCTCCCATGCCGAAGTCGGAAGCGCTGGGCCTGACTTGTCAGGCGCTTAACGGCAGCACAACGCATTTTTGCTTATATGACAAGACAACAGTAAGTTGATATCTGAACGTTCGACGACGACGACGACGAAGAAGAAGAAGAAATTAAAAAAAAAAGAACATTTGAAACAGAGAAGAAAATACAGAGTATTGACCAACCCTAACTTCTCTACACATTCCTTCACATGCTTATCCATTATCCTCGAAATAAAATAATTTGATTTGATTTGATATGATGTGATTCACGTAAACTGCCTAAAGATACACACATACATTTTGGACCGGCGTGTGTACAGACACCTGCAGGGTTCAGCAACCATCATCAGCTTTTAATCTCAGTCATCTGGCAAGGGGTGCCCCCCCAAAACCTGCCACCATCCTTCATTATCTGCCATCATCAGTCTGTTTTTGTACGTCGAAAGCCCGATAGACATAACTGATAAAAAGAAAAAGCGGAGTGTGGAGTGCAGATTGGGTTTAAACCATGTCTCCCAAAGGCTGATGCTTTGTTTTGATGCCCCAGGACAGGAGGAGGGGGAGTGAACGCAGTGACAGCAGCAGGCAGGTTTCCGTTTATTTGTCTTCACGTCTGCGTCAGGACAGTATTGGCTTCTATTACTGCTACCCCCTCCCCCTCCCTCCCTCACCCCCTTTCTCCCGCGCCCGAATCTTAAAGAAAAAGAGACTGTGAAGGTGTGAGAGATGCCTCTGTGTGTGTGTTGTGTGTGTATGTGTTGCTATCTATCTATCTATCTATCTATCTATCTATCTATCTATCTATCTATCTATCTATCTATCTATCTATCTATCTATCTATCTATCTATCTATCTATCTATCTATCTATCTATCTACCTACCTATCTATCTATCTATCTCTCTATCTCTACCTATCTATCTATTTATCTATCGATCCACCTATCTATCTATCTATCTATCTATCTATCTATCTATCTACACACACACATACCACCACCACCACCACCACCATACCACCACCACCACCACCACCACCACCCACCTTTCCACCTACCCACCCACCCACCTATCTACCTATCTACCTACCCACCCACCTTTCCACTTACCCACCCATCCACCCACCTACCCACCCACCTACCTACCTACATACCTCACTCTCCTGCAAGTATTCCAGAAGATGCCATTCCGTGCTGTTCATGTAGTTGGTGGTGTCGCCAATCCTGTCTCCCATGATGCGCAGTTCCAGAGCGTAAGCGTCGTAGGTCCAGGAGGAGAAATGCAGGCTGCAGTTCTGCGTGTCGAAGGGGAAGTACTTGACGTTGATGGAACAGGAGGACTTCAGAATCACCATGGACAGCCAGGTGACGTTACCGCCGTTCGTCACGATGACGTTCGTGCTGACGGACTCTGACGTAATGTGAGCGCTGCGAGAATGAGGTCACAGAAAGTTTTTTTTTAAAAAAAAAGTCAGAAAATTCGAGAGCTTTTTTCTTCTTCTCAGGAGTGTGAGTATTTGTATATGTGAGAAAAAAAGAAGAAAGAGGAGGAGTTGGAAGAGGCAGAGAAGACGAGGATGAGGATGAGGAGGAGGAAGAAGAAAAAGTAGAAGAAGAAAACTTGCGAAGAAGAATACAAAGGAGAAGAAGAAGAAGAATTACAAAGAAGAATTGCGAAGAAGAAGAAGAATTGCGAAGAAAAGACGAAGAAGAATTGCGAAGAAAGAATAAAAAGAGGAGCATAATAATAATAATAATAATAATAATGTATGGAATTTATATACCGCTGAATCTTGTAAAGCCCAAAAAATCAAAGCGCTCAAGAAGAAGAAGTAGAAAAAGAAGAAGAAGAACAAGAACAAGAAGAAAGAACAAGAAGAACAAGAAGAAGGATTGCAAAGAAGAAGAAAAAATGGGAAGAAGAAAAATTGCGAAGAAGAAGAAAATTGCGAAGAAGAAGAAGAATTGGAAGAAGAAAAAGAGAAGAAGAAGAAGAAGAAGAAGAAGAAAAAGAAGAAGAAGAACAAGAAGAAAAAGAGAAAAGAAGAACAAGAAGAAAAAATTTCGAAGAAGAAGAATTGGGAAGAGATGAATTGCGAAGAATTGTGAAGAAGAAGAAGAAGAATTGCGAAGAAAAGAAAAAAAAAATTGCGAAGAAAAAAAAAATCAAAAAAGAAAAAAAAAAAAAAAAAAAAAAAAAAAAAAAAAAAATTTCCCCCAAAAAAATTTAAAAAAAAAAAAGGGGGGAAGAAAAAAGGGAAGAAAGAAAGAAAAGAAAAGAAGGGAAAGGAAAAAAGGGAAAAAAAAAGGAAAAAAGAGAGGGAAAAAGGGAAGATAAAGGGGAAAAAGGAGGGGGAAAGAAGAAAAAAAAGGGAAAAGAAGACGGAAAAAGAAGGGGGAGAAGGGGGAGGGGGAGGGGGAGAAGGGAGGGGGAGGAAGAGCAAGGGACTAAGGAAAGACGACGCAAGAAGTCAAGAAAACAAGAAACCGCGAGAGAGGAAAATAGAAAGGAAAAGAAACCATAAATCAACCCTCAATTACATCCCCGCCGCTGGTGCACAACACACAAAAACACTACGCAAACAACCACACAAACACACACAAACACCCCCCCACCCACACACACACAACCCACCAACCCAAAACCCACACCCCACACACACAACACACAACAAAACCAACACACACACACACACAAATTTCAGCACACACACACAAACAAACAAAACCACACCACACACACACACACACACCACACACACCACAACAACACACCCCCACGCGCGCGCGCGCGCTGCAGACATAATACCCACTCACTACTCACTCATCACTGGGAAGGGGTACCCTGTGGTAAACATTGCGCTGCAATCGACCCCCCGGGTTAAATTCCCGTTCAAGGGATTTTTTCCCAAAGGGTTAACTTCAGGAGACGGGGCCTCCCCCCCAAAAGTCCTTCAGATGAGACAATAAACCGAGTCACCGTGTGCGAACGCACGCAGAACATCTTGCGCACACGTTAAATCCTGTTCCACTTTTCGTAATAGAAGGCCCTTGTGTGTCGGTGGGAACAGATGACAATTTACAAAACCGCATACACACGGGGACTGGATGTAAAAAGCACACAAGTGCTTATTCCATTATCCTCGATATAAAAGAATAAAACTCACTCACTCACTCGCTCGCTCACTTACTCACTCACTCACACACCCACGCGCGCGAACGTTAGTTGTATTATATATATTACACACACACACACATACGCACACATACATTTACAACACCCATGCACCCCCCACCCCCCCCCCCCCGGCGCCCCCTCCCTTCCCCCCACCCCACCCCAATACATAGCACACAAACATTACCTGTTATACAACACAATATCCGGAAGCCAAATGGAATCGTAAGGCAAACGTATCACCGACACATTGCCATATTTCGCTGGCTCCCATCGCAGCTTGGGATCAATCCATCCCTTGAATGAAGCCAAATAAAACACAACATGGTATATTTCTGCAGAGAAAAACCCCCTCCTCTGGAGGAAAAAAAACGAACGAATATTGTGTAGGCAAAAGATAAGAAAACCAATTTCATGACAAATGACGGGGTAGATATACATTTCAGTCTCTCCATCTCTCCGTCTGTTTCTGTCTCGCTCACTTCCCGTGTCTCTGTTGCAGTCTCTGTCTCTGTCTCTCTCTCAATCACATCATGCGTACGCGCGCGCACAATATTTACACACAGCATACACGCACACTCATGCACACGCAGGCACATACGCACACACATATATACACACACATGAGCTACGCATGCACATACATGCACGAAAGCAGGCATGCACGCATGTGCGCATACATACACACTCGCACACGCACACCACAACACAACACACACACACACACACACACACACACACAACACACACACACACACACACAACACACACACGCGCGCGCGCGTGCGCGCTTTTTCGGAAGAGTAGGCATCGTGTGGCGGTGGAACGGATGACAAAATTGACAAAACTGCATACTTACACACGAGGACTGGACGTAAAAAAAGAACATGAGTGCTTATTCCATTATCCTCGAAATACAAGAAAAGAAAAAAAGAGTAAACAGACACAGACACCCCAGGACAAACTTATGTAGATACAACAACGCGCAACACACACAGAGGCACAAAGGAAGGAAAACACAAGCACTCTCAGATGCACCCATGTTCAAAATACTGTTTCGCCTTTACCCTTTTATATACACAGTGATATATGCAGACAACAAATACACACACAGGCAGAGACACACATGCTTCAGCAAGTATCTACATGTATAATATAAGAGAGAGAGAGAGAGGCAGACAACTTATATAATAACCCCTATTATTAATCCCCTATAATGTGCACTTTGCGCACTATAACTTGAACTACAACCCCTCATTTCCTTACCCCTTTCCCCACCCTACCTCATTCATTTTCTAAAAAAACTGTTCACTTGGTTAACTCATGATTTGCTAGATAGGTTTCATTTGACACTCTAAGTACAGTGTTGTGTTTAAACAACAACTTACTCAGTGTCGGATGCCCATGTTTGTGGTGAGAATTCTTTAATCCACTGAACTTTAGCTAGGAGGCCCATGGGTTGGTGGCAGCCCTATATACTAGCTTAGGTGTCAGCATGTCACCATAGTAGTTGGAAGCATGCCACCATCCATGTGTGAATTGTCATGTCTTAGCTGAGTGTCTCAGTGACTGGGAGCCTCTAAAACAAGGGGAGGCATGTAGCTACTTGGCACCTTCCCCCACTTAAGGTCCACATGTGCTCTGGAGCAACTCTTGCCATGGTTGCAGCTAAGTTTCTCAATTGTAAGGCCTATCCCTTATTAGAACGATGGCTGGCTCACGTTGACAGCACATTGTCCTCTCTATTAAATGCCTTGAGTCCTTTGCAGTCTAATGTCCAGTGAACAGTGATGTGGTAAACACTTCAGACTGCTACAGCAGTCTTATTCAACAGGCTTTGTGTGGGGCCTCTTTCTGTTGAACACATCCCCCCTTTCCCCCACTCTATTACCCCCCCCCCCCCTCCCCCTCCTCTATTGAACCAGCAGATTTGTAATGCAGAGACTACATTGGTTGATTTAAATTTGTTTGTCAGCTGATTTGATGTGTGGTTAGGATTGTTCATCTCAGTTTTCCAAATGATTCATTGGTCAGTTGGTCCTGCAACTGAACCAACATAACAGGGTGTACATGGCATTTTAAAGTCTTTCTCTTGCTGGCTGTCTTGAGCAACTTTCTTCTTGAGTTAGGCTGCGTGTGGTGAAAACAACAGAATGACTTAGAAGGAAACAACAGTCTTGTTCTTCTGCTTGAGCTGTAAGTGAGAATTTCTCTTTTGATACAAGTTGTGCTTAAAGAGATTTTTCAAGGAAAAAGCTGATTTTATAAGTAAATCTTATTTGTGTGTACTAGCTGAAATTAGTTTTTTGATTGAGGTGACTGGTACAGTGAAACTATATTACATGAAAGTTGGATTAAGTCGTGACACTTTTATTAATTTAATTGTGTGATCTTGGCATTTTCCATAACGGATGTTCATGTGAGAAGTGGATTTTATGAGTAAGTAATTATTTGATGTGTGTATTATGTTGAGATGAATTTGTAAATTTCACTGATCAAAAAATGTGGATTTGGTAACAGAGCTATTGGGATAGAATACTAAAGCAAAGTTGGGAAATTTAATAAAGAGTTGACTGCTCAAAGAGTTGAACTTGAATACTTGAAGGTTAGACTTGAATGCAGTACAGGGCTAGCCAGCTAGGCCCTATAGAAATTGGGCCCCGTGAAAGTAGGCACTTCATATGTAGGTGTGACTGGTGTATGGTTAGTCATTGGTGTCAAAAGCGGTTAATTTGTATGGGTTGTGTGACACTAATTGTGTCTGCCTCTCTCTCTCCTCTTCTCTCTCTCTCTCCCCTCTCTCCTCATCTCCCCACTCTCTCTCCTCTCTTCTCTCTCTCCATCTCCCCTCTCTCCTCCCTCTCTCATCTCTCTCTTGTGCTACAATATCCATGGGGTATAATAGGGATCAACGTTGTGAAAGATCTTAGTAGAGACTAAGTTCTGTGGAAAATTATAGGATAATGTCAGTTGAGATATTGAGGAAAAGGGGTTTTCCTAGTTATTTGTAGTCTGATTTACAACTGTATACTCCTATTTGGGTTTCCCCAGGATAACTTGGTGGGTTTTTGGGATGAGTGATGAAAAAGGGAAATTTGGGTTTCTTACAAATTTGGCTAGACGACAATGTTGCTATTTTCTGTTGTGTGCCTTTCATGTACCTGGTAAATATGGATAGAGTAGTTACCTGAATTTTATGTTTTTCAGGTGTGTGTTGTTTGGTAGATAAAAATAAAAGTGTTACCATAACACCCCTGCGTGGCCACATCATCCTTTGAGTGGGAGTGCCATGTCCAAAAAATCCCCCATCTGGAGGAAAAAAACCGAACGAATATTGTGTAGGCAAAAGATAAGAAAAACAATTTCATGACAAATGACGGGGGAGATATACATTTCAGTCTCTCCATCTCTCCGTCTGTTTCTGTCTCGCTCACTGCCCGTGTCTCTGTTGCAGTCTCTGTCTCTGTCTCTCTCTCAATCACATCATGCGTACGCGCGCGCACATTACTTTTACACACAGCATACACGCACACTCATGCACACGCAGGCACATACGCACACACATATATACACACACATGAGCTACGCATGCACATACATGCACGAAAGCAGGCATGCACGCATGCGCGCATACATACACACTCGCACACGCACACACACACACACACACACACACACACACACACACGCGCGCGCGCGCGCGCGCGCTTTTCGGAAGAGTAGGCCATCGTGTGGCGGTGGGAACGGATGACAAAATTGACAAAACTGCATACCTACACACGAGGACTGGACGTAAAAAAAGAACATGAGTGCTTATTCCATTATCCTCGAAATACAAGAAAAGAAAAAAAGAGTAAACAGACACAGACACCCCAGGACAAACTTATGTAGATACAACAACGCCGCAACACACACAGAGGCACAAAGGAAGGAAAACACAAGCACTCTCTGATGCACCCATGTTCAAATACTGTTTCGCCTTTACCCTTTTATATACACAGGGATATATGCAGACAACACATACACACACAGGCAGAGACACACATGCTTGCGCAAGTATCTACATGTATACATCAGAGAGAGAGAGAGAGAGGCAGACATATATATATATAATATATATATATATATATATATATATATATATAGAGAGAGAGAGAGAGAGAGAGAGAGAGAGAGAGAGAAGGCAGGCAGAGAGAGAGAGAGGCAGGCAGAGAGAGAGAGAGAGAGAGAGAGAGAGAGAGAGAGAGAGAGAGAGAGAGAGAGAGAGAGAGAGAGAGAGAGAGAGAGAGAGAGAGAGAGAGAAACTCTCTGAACTCTGAAACTCTGAAATGATTTAATGTACATTGGCCTTGAACCACAATACATTTGTTGGGCTTGGGATAGAACAATGGGTTCATTCATATCATTGGCAAAGCAAATGCACAAACAAATAATGATTTATGACTGATTAGAGAAGAAAAACACCAACATATACATAGCCAAATAATGCAAAAAGATTATGTCAGTAAAAATTTATGACTGAATAAAGAAGATAAACACCATTTATTCTATTTCTTGATTATAAACCTTAAATCAATCATAACCCAATCATAGAAAGAAGATGCTGTCTAAGAAATATCATCCATATTGAGTATATCAAATCGTAGCAGTTTTTCAATAAAGTATTTGAGCCAACATTGTTTTCCTTTTGTTAATAGAATGAAAAATGTAGCTAGACAAACTATGTTTGTACTCATCATTTCTTACTTTGAACATATCTGTCAATGGTACATTGATACATTTGCTTAAAAACTTTTCTCTTAAGTTTGAGTACATGTAACATTCCAATGGAAAGTGGGCTTCATTTTCAAATTTCGTTTTACAAAATGGACATAATTTATCTCGGATATTATCACTATATCTATACAAATTATTGTTAAGAGGTAAAATATTAACTCTTGCTTGTGTAATTGAGAGAGAGAAGAGAGAGAGAGAGAGAGAGAGAGAGAGAGAGAGAGAAGAGAGAGAGAGAGAGAGAGAGAGAGAGAGAGAGAGAGAGGAGAGAGAGAGAGAACTCGAACTCGAACTCGAACTCAAATGTTTTAATGAGGGTAAATTAAGGGATAAGCCAGGGGCTTATTTACACCAGGCCCTCGTGAAAAAACAACACAAAACCAAAAGGCAAACAGTTATGAAGAAATGTATGACATATACCCAATGAAGCTGACAATAAACTTGATCACTTAGTTATACATGCAATCAACTACTCACATTATCATTCAATTATATAATACACACACACACACACACACACACACACACACACACACACACACACACACACACACACACACACATATATATATATAATATATATATATATATATGAGAGAGAGAGAGAGTGAGAAGAGAGAGAGAGAGAGAGAGAGAGAGAGAGAGAGAGAGAGAGAGAGAGAGAGACAGACAGACAGACAGACAGACAGACAGACAGAAAGATACAGAGTCAAAGAGAGAGAAAGACATACAAACACTAGACAGACACTGACAGACAGACACATAAAAACAGAGAGATAGACAGAGAGACAGAAAAAGACATACAGACAATAGACAGACAGACAGACACATAGACAGAGAATGCGAATGCGAATGCGAATTCGCATTCTCTGTCTTTATGTGTCTGTCTGTAAGACAGAGAGATAGACAGAGAGACAGAAAAAGACATACAGACAATAGACAGACAGACAGACACATAAAGACAGAGAATGCGAATGCGAATTCGCATTCTCTGTCTTTATGTGTCTGTCTGTAAGACAGAGAGATAGACAGAGAGACAGAAAAAGACATACAGACATTAGACAGGCAGACAGTAAGACAGACAGACAAGGTTACCTGATTAATCCATAAATTGGTGGTCATTATCTGGTTCTTTTCATCCTGCCCACAGACAAAATCAGCCAATGGTCAAAGCCGACTACAATATTTGTGGGAATACATTTTTTTAATGTAAAGCGTGTAAAACCTGACTGTTACTGAGCAATTGAAAAAAAACAACCCAGTAACTCCATAATCCAAACACAACATAATACCCCCCCTACAAAATGCTGCATATAATTCAAAGGAAAAGAAAAAGAAGCAAAAGCAAAGAAAGAACAATGATTTGAAGGGAGACAAACACATAAAAGATAAAAAAAATACAATGAAAAACAACAAAAAATGAAAGAGTTTATGAAATTAGGATATAACTATAATCAAATGAAAGAATAACGGAACTGAATCACTCAAGGAAACTTACGAACACCCAGAGCAATAGATAGATAAGTAACTAGTCAGAGGTAGACTTAGATCGATAAATAGACAGAGAAACTACGAGATAGATGATCAAACAAACAAATAAATAATTAAGAAAATCAACACATGAATGTATAGTCAATCAACGACCAGCCAAGCCAATCAACCAACCAGCCAAAGAACTAACCACAGAAATAAACGAATAAACAAAAGAAATTAAAAAAGACAGAACGAGAATAAGGAAATAAACAGACCCCCGGCATTCCCACTGGGGTGTGGGTGGGTGGGGAGGGGGCGTTTCTACTGAACCTTCCTTTGAGATCATTTATCTACCTGGCATTTAGCACGTAAACGTGTAACTTCTTCTTTCTTTCTTTCATCTGCCGCTGGTGCCCTTCGGCGTCGCGGAGAGACACAGACGTCTGTCTGCAGCTAGGCGGGAGGCTTGATGTTGTGACAGGTCATGGGCTCGCAGGGTGTCAGCCACGGAGTCGCTCCATCGTCTCCTTGGTCTACCTCTGGCTTTCCAGCCATTGTATTTGATGGTGTATGCCCGTAGGGCTGGTTGGTTGGGCGGCATTCTAGTGAGGTGACCAAACCACCTGATCCTTTGTTGTTCGATATGGTGGAGAATTGGTGTTAGTTCAACCATGTCTCTGATCACCTCATTCTTGATCTTGTCGAGTCTGGTCTTGTTGACAGCTTTTCTCAGGCAGCGCATTTCACATGTGACCAGTTTTCTCTCTAAGGCTTTTGTTAGGGCCCATGTCTGACACTGGTATGTGAGTGTTGGAACGAAGATGGCGTTGATGAGTTTTGCCTTTGTGCTCATTGGGATGCTGGGATGTTTTAGAAGGGGGGCGAGTTAGTAACTGACTGCATTCGCTTTCTGGCATCTTGTTTCTATCTCTCTGTCCAATTTTCCATCTTCAGTGAAGAGGCTGCCAAGGTATTTAAATTCTTTGGTCTGTTTCAGCTGGGTGCCGTTGATGTTGATGTCTAGCTTTCCTGGATTTCTGCTGACAGACATAACTTCTGTTTTGGTGATACTGATCTTCATGTCATACCTCTCGCAGCTTGTGTTGAGTTGGTCTGTGTGTTCTTGAAGAGCTGCTTTGTTCTGATTCATCAGGGACTGGTCGTCAGCAAATAATAGTTCGTTCAGGGCCTCAGGATCTGGGTTGGCTTCCTTTGTAATCTGGTCCATGTAGATCACGAAGAGAAGGGGGGAGAGTACGCAGCCTTGCCTGACCCCTGATGTAACCGGGAACCAGTCGGATGTTCCACTGGCTGTTCGGACTGCGCTCATACTGCTGGCTTGAAGGTGTCCCAGACTTGCTCCATGTTGAGAGGTGTTGTGTCAATGGGGTCAAGTTTCACCTTGATAGCACTGTGAATCTTTTCTTGCACTTCTTTCTCTTCCAGTTTGAGGAGGTTGATCTTTTCAGGCTGGTTCTTCCTAGCAGTTGTTATTTTTTTCTTCTGAGTACTGGAGGCTAGAATGACAGGCCTGTGGTCAGTGTCAAGGTTGGCATTGGGGATGGCTTTTGAGTCTTTGATGGCGTAACGTGTTCTAGATCTTGCAAGTATAAAGTCGATTTGAGACGAGATGTTGAGATCGTTCCATTTGTACCAGGTGTAAATTTGGGAGGCTCGATGTTGGAAAAAGGTGTTGGTGAAAAACGTATAACTGTTGAAGGAAAACTCATTCTCTGAGCTAACAATTATGAATGAATCTATGATTTGTAAGAATGATTTGTCGGAATTTTTCTGTCTCTGAAAATAATAAAGTTTTTTGAATTTGAATTTGAATTTGTAAAGCACATAACAACAGTAGGAACAGGGCAATCATTTTTATTTATTTATTAAAAATTTTTTTAAACCCTCCACTACAAACTGAGTCTAATTGCACCAAAGGTAAATTTTTAGTTGTTAACAGGTTTTTAATCTACAATAAAATAAAAAAGCTACTCAGTACAAAAAAAGCAGATTGAAAATCGGACAATTCTATGAAAAATTATTACAAATCGAAACTAGAGACTACAGAAAGTGACAAAATGATGAATTGACAAGTTTTGCATCTCAATAGGTAATCTGAAGGAGGGCTTGAGTGTTTTTTTAAAATGCCTTTGAAAGCAAAAGGACACAAAATTACGCCTTAATATTTCAGTACAAGTTAGAATAATGACCAATTGTTTTATAATCAATCAAAATCTCAAAATCAACAACCTGACCCCCCCACTTGCCTAAAATGGCTCCTAGCGGAAAAGTGGGTCAGGTGCGATTCGACTCATTTCGTGATGGAGCGTCATTTTTTATTTCCTTGCACCTGTCTCAGCTCTTAAATAAAGTTCATCAAAGAACGTCAAACTATTTTTCATTTAGAAGCCCATTCATCTTCGTAATTCACTTTTCAACCCTTTTGCACCTGAGACTTCATTTTATGCTAAAGGATGACCCCAAGACCACCAACTCCTTGAGAAAAGATAACGTTGGTGATGATTTTGTTTTAGAATGATGATAAAGACAATATTTGCCAATGTTGTTTATGCAGTGATGGTGTGGGAGAGAAAATGAAAACGACGATGATAAGGAAAATAATGAGAATAATGAGGATAAAATTCATGGTAATGACGAAGATGAGTGTGATGATATGATTACAATAATTGATGACACTGATGGCAAAGGGGCCCACACATATCAATCAATCGAGAAAGACTGGGAAATAATGGAACAAAAACCAAACCAGACTGCGTCACTCATAATGGCATCGTCAGCAAAGAAAAAAAAACCCCAACCCCAAAACAAAAAGAAAGCCATAAATACTGGTAAAATGAAGAGGGCAGAAAAAAGGAACAATTTTTAAACCGTAGAAGACACCGAAAAAGTAGATGAGTTTATGAATAATGTTGACATGAAATGTCGTGTAAAATTTATGATAATGACACCCAAAAGAGAAAGAGCAGTAGATGCAAAAATGATATTATTACACACAATCCCCCCAAACTATGAATCACAGAGAGAGAGAGAGACAGAGAGAGACAGACAAGAGAGAGAGAGAGAGAGAGAGAAGAGGAGAGAGAGAGAGAGAGAGAGAGAGCACCAGCCTGACAGAGAGAGAGAGAGAGAGAGAGAGAGAGAGAGAGAGAGAGAGAGAGACAGAGAGAGAGAGAGAGACAGAGAGCGAGCGCACCAGCCTGACAGAGAGAGAGAGAGAAGACCCACAAGGCCCAAGTCTCCATCTTTGTGTGCCCATGTGGCGATTTTCAGACAAGGGAAGCAACTCTGTGCGCCAAAGAATGGGCAAGTAATTCTAAACGGAAGTTGGCCTGACAGCCAAAAGACTCGTTTCCAGTTCATTTCCTCCCTTTGGACTTGCACGTCCCACGCTTCTGCCCAAGAACATTAACCCATCCACGCCCTTGCTGAGCTCCTCCACCCCTCTACCCCCCCCCCCCCACCACATTCATTCCATCTTGACAATTTTCTTTCCCAAAATCACAATGTGATTGACCTTCACGAAATAGGTCAAATGCCACCACTGGTTTGTATTGAGTGCTTTTTAAGGACCTGAAGTGCTTTTTGATAGTTTTCATACCGTGAAAACTGCTTGTTGTTACATCAAGCATACACAGACATTTACACATTCTGGAACGAGTGAATGTTCATTTTTTTAAGCCCAGGAAGTACGCTTATTCTAAGACTTACATCAAGTATTTAAGATACATGTGATGATTTGGTTCATGGTCACATCCCTACAAAGCAATCTATCTATCTATCTATCTATCTATCTATCTATCTATCTATCTATCTATCTATCTATCTATCTATCTATCTATCTATCTATCTATCTATCTATCTATCTATCTATCTATCTATCTATCTGTCTGTCTGTCTGTCTGTCTGTCTGTCTATCTATCTATCTATCATTATTTTGTGTCAAGAAGCATTCAGAAGCTTTTAGAGAGAGAGGGACACCCCCCCCCCCCTCCTCCTCAAAATCTAAATTAAGACTGGAAACAGATTAAATAGAAGACAAGTAAGATGAAGAAGAAGACGAGGAAAGGATCAATAACTAAAGCATTCAAAACGCTCCTTTCATAGAAGGAATCATGGAAGCACTTCACAAAAATGACTAAGAAACTAGAGATAACGATGTGCACCAAAGCTCCATTTAAACCACAAACCTCCACAATTTCGCTCTGTCCCTTTTCATCCACACTTGGGAGTGTCAAAAATCATTAGAACAATATAAAGCCCACTCAACCTCTAACACATTTTCAATCATGTAACAATTAGTTGTGGATGATCTAAGAACAATCAAAGGGGGACTATTACGAGATCACTACCATAAAAAAGAATTGGAAAGCTAACTGCAAAATGAATGAACAAGGAATTCTTCTTTAAAAATACAAAAATGAAACCACAAGAATGATAAGCATTCATTTTAAATGTTCTGATTGCAGAGTAAATTTCAGACAGTCGGGTGTGGAGGAATTCCAAATATTTTCTGTTGGGATATGAGTTTAGAGATTGAGGTTAATCAGCGATGACGTCAATGTGAGGTTTTTTCCCCCCGACTGTTTTTTTTTTCCTGGTGTTAATTACAGAATAGAAGAT
>CM054136.1:51877003-51892222 GCA_028751875.1 Rapana venosa
GCCCTTGTCATCTCTACATAATTCAATAATAAGCCTTTAGTATATTGCAGGTATTGACATCTATAGATCCTAGTTGCTTTTTTTTTTTCTAAATGGGACATAAATTTATACAATTTTATTTAAGAATTTCTCCAGATATTCAATATCAGTCATCTTAAACCAGAAGGTCAGCCATCTGTATTAAGCATTTCAATTCGCCTGGGAACTGACCTGGCTCGGACTCGGAACATGATAAAAGACAGGATATACCAACAGAAAACATTTGTATATGACTATGATTATTACAGCAATTAGCACGGGGATGACAGGGTTTTTGTTACAATTTTTGATTTCATGTGAAGATATTACATAGCAGTAAGTTTGTAAACAACTGGCCACAATATCTTGCAAAAACATTTTAAAAAAATGAACAGGAATGGGAAAACGTGAACACGAATGGGGAAAAAAAATTAGAAGAAATAATTCATACTCTTGAAGTGAAATCTCAAAAACTGAACTCATCAATAAAATAGATAAAATCTAAATTTGATACATACAATTTTATGGCATACAAAAAAGCAGACACTGAGCAATGTATGTAGTCTATAATCCTTTGTATCAAAAAGAGAATAAGGTATCAAAACACACTGAAATGGAAAACTGAAATAAATAGTATAAACCTTATAATTTGTTTTGTTTAGATTGAAATTATCATGCATAGTTTGCCGCCCCCCCCCCCCCCTACGAAAAAACCCAACAACCAACAACAACAGGAAACTCAAAATAACCAACAAAACAACAAGAAAAAGCAAACAAACACCACCACCTCGAAAAAACCCAAACAACAAACAAAACCCACCCAACCATAAAACAACCACATCAAAAAAAAAAATCCCCCAACAATTCAAAACAACCAGCCTCTAAAACTGACCAAAAAATAAACATATTCTATAACCCAAACCCCCCACAAAAGCACCCCCCAAAACTTCGACACAACAGCTGTGTATAAAACAAATAATCAAAGCAGCTGTACCCAAGCCTCGCGATGCCATTCAGCTTTTTAAACAAAATATTCCCACAGGAACCAAAAGCCTATAATTATTTATTCCCATAGAGGAACGAGGTTGCAGACCCCTGTTTGAGTCAACAAACCCTTTCCTTTTGTTGATCCCTTGTGGGCCCCAAAGCATGCAGGAGTTTGCAGCTGGGCAAGGTAGCTGAAATTACTTGAAGAGCTGATGGAAGTGTTGAGGAACAGGCAGGTGTGTGTGGAAGGTGCAGCTGTCTAGGAGAATAATGGCGTGTTGAGAACTTGTTCCCGTCATCAGAGATTCCACCGGGAGCCTTGTCTCTGGAGGAAGCTGGTACTCTGTGTTGTTGTTGTTGTCTTCGATTTTACGTCTGTTCACTCTCAGTGATATTAGACGGTGGTACTGTGTGTGTGTGTGTGTGTGTGTGTGTGTGTGTGTGTGTGTGTGTGTGTGTGTGTGTGTGTGAGTGTGTGTGTAGTGTGTGTGTGTAGTGTGAGTGTGTGTGTGTGAGAGAGTGTGTGTGTAGTGTGTGTGTAGTGTGCGTTTAGTGTGTGTGTAGTGTGTGTGTGGGTAGTGTGTGTGAGTGTGTGTGTGTGTGTGGGTAGTGTGTGTGTAGTGTGTGTAGTGTGTGTGTGTAATCACGCAGTATGTCAGAGGGAATTGTGCATCAACAGGTGGTCTTTATTTCTTTCTCTTTCTGTTTTTTATCTTTCTGTCTGTCTTTGTTTGTTTATTTGTTTGTTTGTTTGTTTCTTTCTTTCTTCCTTTCTGATGATGATGATGATGATGATGATGATGAAGGCTTCATTAGGTAGTTCCAAGACAACGTAGGAGCATAACAATTGCAGCAGGTTTCCAGGATAGAAAACATCACCAGAACTGCTTGTTTTGGAGTATGGAATCTGGCCTCTTTCGTTAAGGCCTCTGTTTTGTAAAACCAGTACATTCGGTTTTTGGTTTTAGCCACTTAGGTGCTTTGTCAGCGGCAGTTAGAGAGAAGAGATAGTAGGAGGGAGGGAGGGAAGGAGAGTGAGAGAGAGTGAGGGAGAGAGAGAGGGAGAGAGAGAGAAAGAGATAGATAGAGAGCAAGGGAGAGAGAGAGAGAGAGAGAGAGAGAGAGAATGAGAGAGAGAATGAGAGAGGGAGAGAGAGAGAGAGAGAGAGAGAGAGGAGAGAGAGAGAGAGAGAGAGAGAGAGAGTGATGGAGAGAGAGGGGGAGAGAGAAAGGAGAGAGAGGTAGAGAGAGAGAGAGAGGGGAGAGAGAGAGCGAGAGAGGTAGAGAGAGAGAAGAGATAGATAGAGGGAAGGAGAGAGAGAGGAGAGGAGAGAGAGAAAGGAGAGAGAGAGAGAGAGAGAGAGAGAGAGGAGAGAGAGAGAGAGAGAGAGAGGAGAAAGAGATAGATAGAGGGAGAGAGAAAGAGAAAGAGAGAGAGAGAGAGAGAGGAGAGAGAGAGAGAGAGAGAGAGAGAGAGAGAGAGAAAGAGATAGAGGGAGGGAGAGAGAGAAAGAGAGAGAGAGAAAGAGAGAGAGAGAGAGAGAGAGAGCGAGAGAGGGAGAGAGAGAGAGAGAGGGAGAGGGAGAAAGAGATAATTAGAGGGAGAGAGAGAGAGAGGGAGAGAGAAAGAGAGGGAGAAAGAGATAGATGGAGAGAGAGAGAGAAAGAGATAGAGATAGAGATAGAGAGAGGGAGAGAGAGAGAGAGAGAGAGAGAGAGAGAGAGAGAGAGAGAGAGAGAGAGAGAGAGAGAGAGAGAGAATGCTGGTCGTGATGAAGACGACGATCAAAATAATGAAAACGATATACAGAAGACAACGACTAATTATAACGGTGACCTTAAGGAAGCTGATGATGCTTGTCACGATGGCGATGATCTCAAAGAGAGCGACGCTGGTGATTTAAGTCGTCGAGGATGACAAGTTTACCTGACAACGTTTGAGCTCTTTGAAGACGAAACGGTACAAACAAGCAAGCAAGCAAGCAAGCAAGCAAGCAAACAAGCAAGCAAGCAAGCAAGCAAGCAATGGAAGCAAACCGACAACTACAGACACATTTAACCAAGCATCAGAGCCACCATGAGCCTATACTTCTCCCGTCTGTCGGTGGTCTAGAGGTAACGCACCCGTCTAGAAAGCGAAAAGTCCAGGTTTAAAATTTTTAAAATTTCAATTCTTTTATATCGAGGATAATGGAAAAAGCACTTATGTGCTTTTTTTTTTATACATCCAGTCCCCGTCTGTATGCGGTTTTGTAAATTTTGTCATCTGTTCCCACCGGCACACAATGGCCTACTCTTACGAACAGCGGAACAGGATTTAACGTTCAAAGAGTGTGGTGGTTCGATTTCCCGTTTGGGCCAGAAACTCGCCCCCTCCCCCACCCCAATCCACTAGACTGTGAGTGACGGTCTGGGTGCTAGTGTTTTGGATGAGACGATAAACCGAGGTCCCCTGTGTTACGCATAATTATTTAGCGCATGTAAAAGAACTCACGGCACCAAGGGAGTTGTCACTGGCAAAATTCTTTAGAAAAAAAGCCACTCTGATAGGGAAACAAATACAGTTGCACACAGGAAAAAGAAAAAAAACCTGGGTGGCGCTGTTCTTGTGGCGACGCGCTCTCCCCAGGAGAAAGCAGCCCGAACTTCATGCAGAGAAATCCACCGTGACAACTATAACCTCACAATCCTGAACTTTCTCGACCTCAGACTCCTTCAGAAATTTCGTTATGTTCATGACCTTTGACCCTCCACCCCTACACCACCCCTAACCCACCCCCCAAACAAAAACAACCCCCAGGCCAACCCAAAAGCCACAACAACCGAAACAAAACTAAAACAACCCCAACCCAAAACAAAACACACGAACAAACATAAAAGCAAAACAAGACACAACACACAAACAAACAAACAAAATAATTAAAAAAAAACCCACCCACACCCACCCACAACAAACAAAACAAGAACACAACCCAACTCACCACTTACCTTAGTCTAAAAAAACACCCCGAAAATTATTCTCAGATGCTTAAATCTTTGAAGATCTCCCGATCGCACAACCCACAACATACCTACTAACCTTTTCAAGACATTCACCCCACCACGACCCTGACCCTGACCTTGACCCTGACACTAACCATGACCTTGACCATGACCTTGACCCCGACCTTGACCTTGACCCTGAACCCTTGACCTTTTCCTCTCCCCCACCCTCCCAACAAGGCCACCCTGACTACTCACCACATCGATGATCTGGGCCAAGGCTGCCCCGAAGGTGACGTTGAGAGGTTCGGAGCTGTTGAGAGAGGGGCGCACCTGCTTGTTGTAGCGAGACATCAGGTCACGCACTAACCGGTACTCGTGATCGCTACCTTGGTTCAGTGCTATGCACCCGTCTGGAAGAAAAGAAAAGAAAATAAAAAAAATAAAAATAAAAGCAGCACAAAAATATTTCAAATACAATAAAATAAAAGGAAGAAAGAAGAAATAGCTGAAGATTCGAGAAAAAGAAAAGGTATGATGTGGCAGATTTTAGTCAATCGATCGATCGATCGATCAATAAGTAAATAAATCAATATCTTGGCCGTTGTCCTATAACAGCGTTGTGTCAATCAATCAATCAATCAATCAATCAATCAATCAATCAATCAATCAATCAATCAATCAATCAATCAATCAATCAACCAACCAACCAACCAGTCGGTCAGTCAGTCAGTCAGTCACTCGCTCACTCACTCACTCACTCACTCAATATCTGGGGTTTTGTCCTGTAAAAGCTGTGTGTTTAGTGTGGCCTCCACCCCAACCCCCTCCACTCACGCCCATTATTCCTTTCATTCCACCAGACTCCCTGTCAAACTATCACTACACAGACACACACACAACCTCACACACACACACACAACACACACACGCACACACACAGACAGACACACACACAGAGGGCAAAAAACAAAAGAAAAAAACAAACAAACCAAACTAAAAAATATAAATTAAAGAATAACCTCCCCCCCGTAGAAAAATAAAAGAAAACAAACAAAATGACCCCCACCCCCTTCCCCTACTTGCAAACAAAAAACTGGAAGGACAGTTACGTGCGCGAGCAGAAGAGAAGCTCACGAAAAAAAAACCAGTAGGAGAAGCGGGGGGGGGGGGGGGGGGGGGGGGGGGGGGGGAAGATAGAAGGGCAAAAGGACAGAAAGACAGAAGGAGGAAGAGAAGGAAGAAGAGAATGAAAGGAACGATTTTTAGGGAGAGGTCACCCATCAGGAGCTTTATCCATCATCATAAATTGCAGTCGTGTCAAATCAACTTTCTGAAATGTCTTCTCAACAGACAGAATTTTTTTTGGGGGGATATATTGTGTTAAAACGTGGCAGGAGAGAGAAAGAAAGAAAGAAGGAAAGAAAGAAAGAGAGAGAGAGAAGAGAGGAGAGAGATGAGAGAGAGAGATGAGAGAGAGAGATGAGAGGATGAGAGAGAGAGAGAGAGAGGAGAGAGAGAGGCAGAGACAGAGATAGAGATAGAAAAAGAGAGGAGACAGATTTTGATAAACAGAGAAGCAGATACAGACAGACAGACAGGAAGACAAGACAGAGAGACAGACAGACAGATGTTAGATGCTGAGATAGAGAGAGATAGAGAGAGAGAGAGAGAGAGATGAGAGAGAGAGAGACGAGGAGAGAGAGAGAGAGAGAGAGAGAGAGAGACAGAAGACAGACAGACAGAGAGAAGAGACAGAAACAGACACAGCGAGACAGAGACAGAGAGAGATAGAAACAAAGAGACAGAGACAGACTAACAAACATACAGACAGATAAACACACAGAGACGGCACGTAATGATAAGCCAAAATTATGTTAAAGCATTCACAAGATAAAAATAACAAACAAACAAAATTATACAGTATCTTGTCTTCTTCTTCTTCTCCCTCTCCCATGATCTAACTTCTGGAGAAGTCACCGCATTATTGCACTGACTTCTTCAGGCCGTGTCTCCTACGCCTGGTTGTTTGTTTGTTTTTTATTTTCAATTTTTTAAAATTTCTTTATTTTTTATTTTCAATTTTTTGTTTCTTTATTTTTTATTTTCAATTTTTTGTTTCTTTATTTTTTATTTTCAATTTTTTTCCCTGGGCATGTTGAACTTGGCAGAATCCATCTTTCTCCAGGTGCAGGTCCCACATACCAGGGATGTCAGTGCGTCCGTCAGTGCGTCCGTCCGTCCGTCCGTAACCCACCGAACGCTAACATGAACGATGGTGATCTTTAAAGTGTTATGTTTCCTCTTATGCGCGTGTATGCGTGAGTGTGTGAGTGTGTGTGTGTGTATGTGTGTGTATGTGTGTGTGAGTGTGTGTGTGTGTATGTGTGTGTGTGAGTGTGTGTGTGAGTGTGTATGTGTGTGTGTGTTTGTGAGTGTGTGTGAGTGAGTGTGTGTGAGTGTGTGTGTGTGAGTGTGTGTGTGTGTGTGAGTGTGTGTGTGTGTGAGTGAGTGTGTGTTAGTGAGTGTGTGTGAGTGAGTGTGTGTGAGTGTGTTTGTGAGAGTGTGTGTTGTTGTTGTTGTTGTCTTCGATTTTACGTCTGTTCACTCAATGTGATATTAGCGATGGGAAGGGGGGGGGGAAAATTGATGTTGATGGTTTGTGCTGTAAAAAGGGTATCTGCTGTGTGTGTTTTGTGTGTTGTGTGTGTGGTGTGTGTGTTGTGTTTTTTTTGTGTGTGGATTCAGATTCAAAATTTCAGTTTCAGAATATTTTATAGCCATTTAAATCATTTTTGATTATTTGACCCCCAAAAAAAACATAAACATAATTTTTAAAACAAATTTTGGCTAAAATGATGAAACACTAAAACTTTGTTGTTTTTTACTTCTCTTTTTCTTCTTTTCAAAACACTCATACACATATCTTGTTTCTGTTTTGACATATTATCAACTGTTTTAATGTCTTCCTTAAATTTTTTGTCCCAACATTTTTTTGCGTTCTTTGTCTTTCTTTTTTTTTTTAAAATAACAAATTTTTTTCTGAGTTCTTTCATAAAAAATTTGCATTCATAAAAGTAAAAAATTCATCTTAAATTTTGGGTTACAGTTCTACATTTTCTGTCCTCTCGGGATATTTTTTGGGTGTCTCCCTTTCTCTATCATTAAATTGGCCCGCTTTTGCAAAATTTTAAATTATGTTTTTCTTATGAGTTTTGTTTTCTTTAGTTTTACTAATTGGGTTTCCCAATCGTATTCTTTGGAGCAAAATCTTAAAATTTTTTTTTTTGCAAACTCTTTTTTTTGGTAGACCCAAAAAAGGTTTTATACAGTCCTCAATTTTCTTCAAAACACATAATAAACCGATAAACCCTTAAGAGTGCTTTGGTTTTTCCGAATTTTTGAATCCAATTGTGTACAAATATTTTTACTGTTTTTACCTTTTTTATCGTGTGTTTTAATTCTGTACAAAAATCGTTTATTTTTTTAAAATTATAAGAGTCTGGTTTTGATTCTGTCAAATGAATCCCAAAGGTTTATTATCTGGCATATGTTTAAAAAGGGGTCGGGGAAATCCCCCTTTAATTCCCCAAAAGTGGGGTAGTACTAAGGTTTTTTATGAACCCTATCATTTGTTTCCCAAAATTTTTGAAAGGGAAAATTTCCATACAAAAACTGTTTGGAAAAACCCCATGCCTTAAAACAGTTTATAAATATGAAACTCTGTCTCCCCCATTAAAAAAAAAAAGGGAAAACCAAACTTTTTGCTCCATGGGTTTAAAAACGGGTTATCAGTGAGTCGAATAAACGAATTATTATAGTAGTTTTAAAATTTTGCCCATGAATTGCTTTTTTTAAAGGCGAATATTGCTTTGTTGCTTTGTTTTACTAAATGTTCTTGTGTTGCTTGAAATTTTCCCTTTTAAATAAAAAAAACGACCCCCAAAAGGGAAAAATTTTTAAAAATTTTTTTACTTTTTCAATTACATCCTCCACATTTAAATGAATTGAATTTTGGGAGGTGATCTGGGAAAAGACTTTTCCCTTTTGTTTTTGTTTTTTTTATTTTTTTAAACCCCAATTAGACATTTTCTTGCAGTTTTTCGGGTTATTTTTGAAGACCTTTTTTTGGGTTTTGTTGATAGCAATCCCAAAGGTCTTTCCAGATAGAGTAAACAAGGAATTCTGTCTTTTGCGGTTATATATGCAAATTCTTTCCCCTTCAGTTATTAAAACTATTTTCGGGACTTACTTTAAATAATTTTGAACTTAATGTATTTCCCTGAGTCCCCCTTTTCGGGACTATGATTTCATTGTGTTTTTTCCCTCGTTTTTTTGTAAATATTGTTGCATTGGAAAACATTTTTTTAATGAATTAAAAGTTTTCCCCTTTTTTTTCCTATTTCGTTTAATTTATAAAGACCCTCGTCCCCACACATTATCAAACGCTTTCTAAAAAACTAAAAAGCAGCAATAAAGTCTTTTAGTTTTTACTTTCATACACTACTTTAAAATTAAGTGGGAAAAGAAAAGGTCGTTTTTCGCATGTTTTTCTGAAACCAGTTGTTCTTGACAATACTTTGTTTTTTCAAAAAATTTATTCAAAAATTTCTAGGGTTCAGTATTTGAAAAAAAAAGTTTTCCAATATTTTTTGTCAACTTTATTCCCTTTTTTTTTTCCCGGGGTTTGTATAGGTTTCCCGTTTTTATAGATTGGGAAAATTCACCCCTACTTTCCAGTCACGGGGAATAATACCCGTTTCTAATATTTAAATTGAAAATATTTCGCTTTTATCTCTTTTAAAAATTAGATAAAAACTAAATTTGATAAATTTCGTTTGTGTTTTCCCAAATTTTTTTCCAGGCAAATTTTTTTATTTTTCAGTTTTTTGATTGTTTTTGTAATCCCCTCTGTTGTAATTTCTTATCTAGAAGGGGGTTTAAATTAGATACTTTTAATTCATTAAACGGATTTGTACTTGCTTTTTGGGGGGCCTGGATCATTTGGGGTTTTTTCCCAATAAGTTTTTTAAGTGTTCAGTCCTTTTACTGCTACTAATGATTATAATGTTTTAACCCACTTTTTCGCTTTTTTTTTAAATTTTTTGTAAAGTTTTCCAAAATTTAAAAACTGGGATTTTCCCTCTTTGGCATCAGGTAGCTGTGATATAGTAAATTTTTTGAAGATTTTCTTTTTCTTTTTTTTTTAAAAGTATTATATTGTTTTCTTTTCGAAGTTTTTTTCTCGAAGTTCAGGTTTAAGGGGGTTCTTTTTAATTGCTTTTGGGGTAGAGACTTTACTTCTTTTCTTGTACTTTTTACATTCCGAATAAAAACCATTTTTTTTTGGTTTTTAATTCCCTTTTTCCCGGTTTTTGATTTTTGGGTCTTCAAGCTTAATTGTCCATTTGAGAAAGATATCAACGCTGTCTGGAATTTTTCATTTACGACTTTTGAGGAATCAGGCTGCTTTTTGAAACTTTTTGGTTTTTTTAGGGTTTGTTTTTTTTTAAAACCTTTTTTTTAATTTGTTTAAAAATTTTTTTTAAATTTTTGTGTTATTTTGGGTTTTTTTTTTTTTTTTTTTTTTTTTTTTTTTTTTTTTTTTTTTTTTTTTTTGGTTTTTTTTTTTTTTTTTTTTTTTTGGTTTTTTTTTTTTTTTTTTTTTTTTTTTTTTTTTTTTTTTTTTTTTTTTTTTTTTAGAATTTTTTTTTTTTTTTTTTTTTTTTTTTTTGTTTTTTTTTTTTTTTTTTTTTTTTTTTTTTGTTTTTTTTTTTTTTTTTTTTTTTTTTTTTTTTAGGTTTTTTTTTTTTTTTTTTTTTTTTTTTTTTTGTTTTTTGGTTTTTTGTTTTTTTTTTTTGGGTCTTATTTTTATTTTCTAATCTAGGGGGAAAAATGATCAGAGTATTCCATTAAATTTTTAAAATTTTCTTTATGCTTAAACCTTTTTCATAAATGATTTTGAACAAATGAAATAAACCACAACATAAAATCCCCTTTAGGTGGGAAAACATGTAAATCTACCCTGTTTAAAAATCCTAATTTCGGCCATTTAAAAATAAAATAATTGATTTTCGGTACAAAAATTAGCAAAAAATCCTACCAATTTGTGGACAATTTTATCCATTTTAGCCCTTTTTATAGCATGGTCATATTTATTTTCTTCAGGAAATTGTATAACTTGGTTCTGGATCTATTTTTATAAAATCGTCATCTTTCCCGAACGCGCATTTAGATCTCCGCACAGTTTATCTGACCCCTTTCAGACAAATTTTTATTCTTGTTCTAATTTTTCCCCAATTTTTTGGGTAGGAAAATTTTCCAAAAAAAAAAATTCGGGGGAATTATGCACACCAAAAAAAATATTCTTGTTTGATGAAAACTTTAATTTAGGTTTTTTTGTATCATTTGCCCTCCAACAATACTGAACTATTTTTTCCGGGAACAATTTTTTTACTTTTTTTGATTAACTTTTCCCTTTAAAGAAACTGAAAAAACCCCCTGAAGCCTGACAGATCTATTTTTTTTTGGTCTGCAGTAATGCATGAAAAATATACCTGGCAGAGTTACATCTTCTACAGATTTTTTTTCTAAATGTTTTTTTTTGTAAAATTATTTCAAAGTATAAAATCAACAAATTTTTTTAGGGGTACCATTTAATTTTTTTAATTAATTCCCTCAAAATTTTTCCCTGTTTCTTTAATATTCCACGATAAAAATTCTCATGTTTTTTCTCATTTGTTAAAAACATTGTGGGAAAACCCCGAGATCTTTTCAATTTTTGGGAAACAAACCCTGTGCTATCATTTTTAAAGAAATTTTATTGTTTCTTTTTTCCCTTTTAATATCTCTAAAAATATAGAAATGTTTTTCATTTTTTATAATTGGGTTTACGTCTACTATACCAAACAACAACGGAACAAAATTTCATAATCATTAAAATTTACATAATCAAAAAGATTAATTTTTTCGTTTAAAAGTGTTTCATATTTTAAAATTTAATTTAAAGAACTTGACAAATCTATCCATTTTATCCGAAAAAAACAAAAAAAAGATATATTTTAAAAATAACATGTGTTCAAAAAACTTTAACCCGGGGCAGACTTTTTGGGGGTTTATTAAAAATGTACCAGAGGGGGTTTGTGTGTGTTGTGTGTGGTGTTGTGTGTTGTGGTGGTGTTTTTTTGTTTTGGGGTGGTTGGGGGTTGTGGTGTGTGTGTGTGTGTGTGTGTTTTGTGTGTAAAATTTCATATTTCTATATTTCACCTTTTCTTTGGGCTTGTTTATGCTTCCCAAAAAGTAAATCCCCTTTTTTTTACGCCTTCGAAATGCAGGGGTTTGTACCTTTGTCAACAATTTAAATCAAAGATTTTTTTTTTAAATGACGTAGGCCTGTTTTCATCTGGCTCACATTTTTGGGTTTTTTTGTATTGGTACTCAATAGTGTCCGTGTGTGGTGTGGGTGTGTGTTTTTTGAACACGTGTCGTTCATGTTGCCCTGCGGTTTTGTTTTGGGGGTGCGCATGGGGCGCGTGATATAAAAAATGTTTACGTGAGTGGGGTAAGTTGTCTATGTGTGGGGTAAGGTGTGTACTGAGGAAAAAGGGCATGTATTTTGGGGGTTTTGGGAAGGGGGGAAAGGGGGGGGGGGGGAAATTTCCCCATCTGCATTTTCCTATTATTTGGGTAAATGGACGTGATAGATTTTAAAATTTAATTTTTTAATTCTTATTGCCCCGCTTTTATTTTCACATTAAATCTTAAAAATTGATCTGAAAAATTTTTTTGTTATTTCTCCAGCCATGGTGTTTATATGGGTTTTCCCTTTAGGCCCGTCTAGCAGAGTAGTAACCTTGTTGGGGCTCCACGTCAGTTCATCTTTCCCCCTTTTTTGGCGTCAGGTCGACTTCCAGTCAGTGTTGTAGTGCCATCTGTTGGTCGTCCGTTTTTTCACCCACCTTCCCCGTCACCTCTCCTTCCCCTTTTTTGGGTTTCCTTTTTTTTGACGTTGTCTTAGCCACTGTTTCCCATCTGTCAGTCCCCGGGCGGATGTCGGTTTTTTCCCATGTTTTTCTGTCCCCCATGTTGTGTTCGTCTTTTTCCATTGGGCCCTCCCCTTTTTAAACCCAAGCAGTTTTATCTTTATTTTTGTCGCATTTCTTGTCCCTTTCCCCCCCGGGGGAAAAAGGTCTCATTCACATTTTCTTGAGTTTTGTATTTTTTCCGTTTTTAATGGCCCATCCAATTCTTTTTTTCATTTGCTGATTGTTTTTTGGGCACAGGGATCTGTCTGCATTGTTCGATTGCATTATTTAAAAGTCATTTGGTCGTTTTTCTTTTTAGGGACTGTCCCCCGTTGTTTTTCAGTTTTGCCCTCCAATTTTTCTTTTCTGTTTTTTCAAAAATTTTTTGCCCCAAAAATTTTTGGGCGTGGTTTTTGTTTTTGAATGTCCCGCAGTGCGTGGGAGGTGTCGAAACCCATGCTGCCCGCCCGTATTCCACAGCCCCCGTGCGAGGGAGGGTGGGTCCCGGGAAAAAGGGGTCTGTTTTGGGGGGTTTAAGGGGGTGGTCGATGAAAGAATATTGTCAAGGTGGAAAAAATCACCATCACAAAAAAACGGTTTTAATATTTTTTTTTTTTCAAATTCTTTTTCGGGTTTTAAAATTTGGGCTGCTGATAAAATATTTTTTGGGGTCTTTTTAATTTTCCCCATTGATTTTTTTTTACCCCTGTTTTTATTTCTGACTTGCTTTTTTTTGCTGTTTCGGTTTTTCCCAAGGGTTTTTAAACCGTGAATTTTGTAAATTTCTTCAGGGGTTTTGACTTGATTTTTTCATTTTTTTTTTATTTTTTTTTGACATCATTTTTTTTGTAAAATATTTTTTTTTCTTGTTGGCAAGTCCGTTGGGGCTTTTCCCAATCGCCCCAGCGTCAATTATCCCCAA
Organism: Rapana venosa; assembly: GCA_028751875.1. Lineage (NCBI taxonomy): Eukaryota > Metazoa > Mollusca > Gastropoda > Neogastropoda > Muricidae > Rapana > Rapana venosa. The sequence continues at coordinate 51,889,937 of CM054136.1, forward strand.
AACGAGTCATGTAACATCAGAAAATATGGAAGACTTTCCCGAATCATGTTTTTATTGACATTTTTTTCACGAAATTTTTCTTCTTTTAGTACTTGACTCAGAGTACCATCGTCACTTTTGACACAATTCCTACTTTTTGTTTGGTTTTTGTCATCGCAAATATCAATAGAGGGAGGCTTATTTTCTGGAAATGTCATCGGGTTTCTTTCGAAAGGGGGGGTTTTGGGGTTCTTTGTTGTTCGCAGTCTTTTTTGTGGTCTTGTTTTGATTTTTGTTTTTATTTTTTTGAAGTTCTTCGTTTTTTTTTTACGTCAAAATTTCTTTTGGCGTTTTTGTTTGCTGATTTATTTTGCGTAATTTTTTTTTCAAGACTGCCGCATTGGGTGTTTGAGGGTTTTGAGTTTTGTACCCTGGGCTTTTGTTCTTTTAATTTTATTGAAATGATATACATGTTTCTCTGCAAATTTGGGTCACTGGCCCCTTTTTTAGGTTACAGACCATTGCCCCTTAAAAATTTTGTGGGCTTTGCTTTAAGATGATTTTTGGGCTTTATTTGCGTATGCTTTTTTTGATGGTTTAGGGCATTTCTTGATTTGCGTCATTTGTCGGGCGCCCGTTATCGATTTTTCCCCAAATACTTGTTCAGACCCCCAAATTTTTCTTCGGCACAGATCTGGATGTGTATATTTTGTTTGAATCTGGGAAAAAAACAAATTGGATTTAGGGAGGGGAGGTACAGGCCCAATGGATCTTCCTGTTAAAATCACTGCACTTTAAGGGGTTTTCCTTCAAAATTTTCTGCTACATATTCATGTCTGTTTATTTTTCAGTCAGTAAAGTGTTTTTTGTTTTGTTTTTTCTGTGCTGTCGCATTCTTTATTTAGCTCTGCATTCATCCCCTTACTTCTTCTTTGTTTTTGTCTTTTTATCTCTACTAAACTATATGTGTGTGTGTGTGTGATGAGTGGTTTGGAGTGTGTTGGAGTCTGTGTGAGGGGTGTTATATGGGGGGGTTGTGTGGGGTGAGTGTGAAAAATGTGTGATTTTTGTGTGTGGGTGAGTGTGAGTGTGGGTGTGTGTGTATGTGGGGGTGTGGTTGTGAATGTGGTTTTTTGTTTGGGGGGGTTTTGCGTGCGTGCAAAGTGGTTGCGGTGCGGCGTTTCGTGCGTGTGTGTGTTTTTAGAGAATTAAGGGACCAAAACAAGGCACTAAATTAAGACACAAAATTTAAAAGCACTAAATTAACGCAATAAATTAACGCAATAAATAAATTAAAAGCAAAAAAATTAACGCACTAAATTAACGCAATAAATTAACGCACAAATTAAACCACTTAAAAATAAAACTAAAGCTACTACAGGTTTGAACGCCAATGGGGGAAAAACGTTAAAAAGAAAAGACAATCCACTCTTCAATTACCCGACTCCCATCAAAATTCGAACCCACAACTTTATTTACTTAAAAAAAAAGGTAAAGGAGTCCCACCTATGAGGTCGTAGGGGAGCGAGGCGTCAGAGACCTCACTTCTCTAGGGCCAGCTATTTAGGGCAGCGCCCATCTCCTTCCCTCGCTGCTTTACCTCCCTGACCCTAAAGAGGGCAGGTACCCATTTACAGCTGGGTGAACTGGGGGAACTGTACTGAAGCCCAAGGCGCACAAACGGTCACCCATTATTTACTTAAGTACTAAGAAGTCAAGGCATTATCTGATCAGCTGTATCGTCTGTCACTGGCGTCGTGCATTTTAAGGCTGGTTGTAATAGAGGATTGGAGGAAGTTGGATGCAAAATCTTCAGTAGTGTCCCAAGGGTCTAAGAGAACGTGAGAGGTGAAGAAGAAATAGAAGATTAACTATAAGAATGCAAATGACGCAAATGCAGAAGAAAAAAAGGGGACAGGGACCTATACAGAGACAGAGAGGAGAGGGGAGGGAAAGAAATATTACAAAAATAATGCAAAAGACGCCCAAAACAGAGAGGGTGAAGTGTGTGTGTGTGTTATAATATATATATATATATATATATTATATATATTTAAAATATATATTTTATTATTAAAAAATTTTTTTTATCTTTAAAAAAAAATTCTTTAATATCGAAGATAATGGAATAAGCACTTACGTGCTTTTTTACATCCAGTCCCCGTGGTATGCAGTTTTGTACATGTTGTCATCTGTTCCCACGGCACACAATGGCCCACCTTACGAAAAGCGGAACAGGATTTAACGTGTGGGCAAGATGTTCTGCGTGCCTTCGCACACGGGGCCTCGGTTTATAGTCCTCCAAAA
>CM054136.1:51892722-51927722 GCA_028751875.1 Rapana venosa
GGGTGTGTTGAATGCAAGCGCTTTGATTTCTTTTTGCAAGATATAGGGCTATATATCGTATTTTGTCTTTCATTCCTTCTTCTGTGTTATAGATATCCATTTACACGCGCATAGGCATGGATGTGTGGGTGTGCATGAGCACGCGTGCCCTCTGAACGTATTGCCCTGGACTTAAAACATTATTGGTTGTTTACGTCCAAAATAACTTTGCGAAATTGAGACAGGATTTGAGCTGTTTGTCTCATGCTGTTAGAGCCAGGGTCGTGTTTTTTTTTCCTTTCTGATGTCATTTCATTAAAGTTGCAGTTATTGGGTTTAGCTGATGGCAATGACCCTTGTCCAAATTGTTTTATCTGTGTCTGGGTGTGTGTCTGTTTGTGTGTCTGTCTGTCTCTGTCTGTCTGTCTGTCTGTCTCTCTTTCTGCTTGTATGTCTTTTTTTCTGATTCCCTCTGCCCAGGGGCAGTAGGTGTGTGTGTGTGTGTGTGTGTGTGTCACTCACACTTGCACATTTTTATGTGAACGCCCACGTGTCTGTGTTTGTGTTTGTGTGTGTTTGCGTGTGTATGAAAGAGAGAGAGAGAAAGAAAGAACGATAATGTATACAAACATTTGCATGCATAGTTATGAGTAATTGTGTGAGAGCATGTGTGCGCGCACACATCTCTGTGTGTGTGTGTGTGTGGTGTGTATGTGTGCGCGTGCACGCACGCCGCTCGTGTATGTGTGTTTATGTGTGAATGTATATTAGAGTGTATATCTGTGTGAATGTGTGCGTGTGTTGTTGTTGTTGTTGTTGTCTTCAATTTAACGTCTGTTCACTCTTAGTGATATTAGACAAGGGATGTGGAAAATGTAGTGGAAGTTAAAACAGAGTGTGTGTCTGCGCATGCGTGCACGCATGTGTGTGTGCGCGCGCACGCTCGCGCGTGTGTGTGTGAGTGTGTGTGTGTGTGTGTGCGTATGCACTCATATGTGTATATATAAGTTTGTAACGTGCATGCGCGTGCACATTCATGTATGCATGAGCTTGTGTGTACTAATGTGACCCATACAATCTTTATATCCTTTCACCATCTTCACCCCCCCCCCCCCTTCCCTTCCATAACTATTCTACTCCCATAGCGCCTACATTTTATTTCATTTTGTTTTATTCTTTTATATCCAGGATAATGGAATAAGCACTCATGTGCTTTAAAAAAAAATTCAGTCCCAGTGTGTATGCGTTTGTAAATTTTATCATCAGTTCCCACTGGCACACAATGGCTTACTCCTACGAAAAGCGGAACAGGATTTAACGTGTGCGCAAGATGTTCTGCGCACATTTGCACACGACGCCTCGGTTTATAGTCTCATCCGAATGACTTTTGGGGAGAGTGGAGTCTGCACACACACACAGAACTCACTCATTATAGATAGGTAGATAGATATATAGATATATAGACAGAGACAGAGAGACAAAAGGGGAAGAGAGAGAGAGAGGAGAGAGAGAGAGAGAGAGAGAGAGAAGAGGAGAGAGAGAGAAGAGAGCGAGAGAGAGAGAGAGAGGGCGTTGTTCAGGATGCATTTAATTCACAGCCACATAACATGCATTTTGGAAAATAAAATGTTAAGTATTTTGTGCATATTTCTGACAGGAATTTAAATACATCTAAACCTGTCCGAGTTTTTTTTAACGTAAGAATGATTAAGTTCATTACAGTGTAAGGAATGTGAGAGGGGGGAGGGGGGAAGAGAGTGAAGGGGGAGGGGTAGAGCGGGCAGAAATATTTCTATGTGGTGTGCATCGGAGATTTTGTGCAGAGAGAGAGAGAAAAGAGAGAGAGAGAGAGAGAGGGGAGAGAGAGAGAGAGGGGAGAGAGAAGAGAGAGAGACCGACACAGACAGACAGGCAGACAGACAGACAGACAGAGAGAAGAGAGACACAGAGACAGATTTCTATATGATGTGAAGCCGAGATCTTGTGGACATAGAGAGAGGGGGGGGAGAGATAGAGGGAGGGAAGGAGAAAGAAGGAGGGAGATAGAGAGAGAGAGGGAGATAGAGAGAGGGAGAGAGAGGGAAGGAGAGACAGACAGATAGAGACAGACAGAGATATGTAGCCGAGATCTTGCGCACATACTCTACACTAAACAATCATTCATAAACAGAACTCTGAACAAAGACCTTGGTCAAGTTTTTGTTTGACTTGGCTTTTCTTGTGGCAGATTTGTAGAATATATCAGATTTTTAGAATATTGCAGATTTGTAGAACATTTCATATTTGTATCACTTTTCACATTTGTATCACATACCAGATTTGTGGAACATTTCATCAGATTTGTAAGACATTTCATCAAAGTTTGACGGCCCTGTGTACAAATCATTCTGCTGTTTCCCTTTTCTATCAGCTGCGAGCCGGCTACCCAACCCTAACTCCAGCCTCTCTTTTTGGGGGGCTGAAGGGGGAGGTAGGCTTTTCCCAATGCTCTGACCAGCAGTGACACAATGACAGACCCACTGACTTTTTGTTTGCTTTTGAATTTCTCATACCTTTTGAAAAAAAATTACCAGAATGTGTTCATTCCTTGTATAGGTTTCAAACACACAAGTGACAAAAAGCGTTTCACTTCCAGCTGTGTAATCTTTACAGTCAGAAAGCACAGACACCTTGAATGGGTAAGTGCAAAAAAAAGTTATGCAAACTTGTTATTTTTCTCAGGAAAGAAAGTCAGTTTGGGTAGCCAAGTGTCAGTGGTGTGTGCTCACCACTTTAAAAAACAAAAAATTCGAAACATTTTCAGCGTATTCATTAATTTTGTACAGGGCTGTCAAGAAATACAGGAAAAAATCGGAAGCAATGCTGATTACAACTAATATCTTTGTGTGTAAATCCACAAGCATCACATGATGAAGGTAGTCGAAATCGGGTTGTAAATGTGTATTCTCAGCCTCATATATTTCCTGTCAGGCTGTGTTGGAATAAAAAAAATCTATAGCTACAATGGGTAATACACAAGATGACAATACCCAAACTGTTATCGTTTGCAATTAAAAAAAAAAAAGGCGTCAGCAGTAAGCTGCTTCACTTTGCATTCATTACTTTACATGAAGTACCATCCAAAAAAAATCCATTTTAAAGGAAAAACTTGAGGTAATTAAGTCCAAGAAAACTATAAATGTTTCAACACATAATGTCAAAGTTGGGAATGAGAAGAAAAACATTTTTTTTAAAGGCAAGCTCTTTAAATACAAGACTAGCTGTCCACCAGCATTGCTTGCTGAAAGGCACGTTTTTCTTCAGCTTGAACAGTGATTTAAAGCCCTCACAACAACAAAATACAGCCAAGTGTTTCGTACAACTGCTTGTAAATGTTTACGACCAACTATCAAAAACCCCCACCCCAGAGTAAACTACATTTTCTAGTTTTACACAACCCAGGTTTCATTTGGGTACAAATGTGAAAGCAATAAGACAGGCTGAACAAAAACCGGCAACCTGTACCACACTGTATTATCACAGTGATCTGCTAGAATAATTTGATCTGCTCGAATACATTATGTCACAAAATTTGCTACACTGGAATTATTTACTGCAGACATGCGAAATGGAAGTTCCACATTTGCAGAAAATACAGTACAAAGGTTGGGCAAATGCGAGAAACCAGAAATCCTAAAAAATCTTTCACTCTATTCTTACCAATACAACCAGATTTTGTTGGGTTTTCTTGTGTTTTTTGTGAGGGCTTCCAACATGTACTCCCACTTATTCTTTTCTCAATTTTATCATCTTTATCCCGTTATTCTTTGAATGAAAATCAAAGATTACTAGGAGAAATGCAGATGGAGCAGTCTATCAATGGGCTGGGAGTGCTATGACATGGGTAATGGGCATGTCCCTGACCTACGGCAAAGCTAAAGGCAAGAACGAAATAAGGTAAAAGGACACACCATACCAGATTTCTGCAATCTTATGCCCATTATAAAATGAAATACAAAATGTGTTCTGGTTCATGTTTTGTAAAGCAAAGAAAAACTGCTTTTACTAATATAAAAAAATAGGTAAAGATACTCCCATAGCCTATGCGGTCGTTGGGGAGCGAGGTGTCAGAGAACTCAAGCTTCTCTAAGGGCCAGCATCTTAAAGGCCGCGCCCATCTCCTCTCCCTCGCTGCTTTACCTTCCCTGCCCCTAAAGAGGGCAAGCACACATTTACAACTGGGTGAACTGGGGGACTGTACGGAAGCCGAGACGCACGAATGGTCGTCCTTCCCCACGCTCAACGCTGCTCAACCTAAACTTTGGGAGAGTGGGTGTTCTGACCACTGAGCTATCTGGCTTTTTCTAACAAAAGTTTGGTAAATAAAAGGTACACAGAGCTTTTTGTTTTCAATACAGCGGTTTTTTGTGCCCCGCTTCAATGCTTTACCTCTATCCTTTACAAAATTTCGGCGATTTTGTTTTCTCTACTATTCAATTTTTAAATCCCTACATCAGACAGCTGAACAGATTTTAACACAACGGGGCGAGGAAGATAACGCTGGTGATGACAAATGCCTGTGGTATACCATTCCGTAGTTGTGCATACAGAACACACACACACACACACACACACACACACACACACACACACACAACACACGCACGCACGCACGCACGCACACACGCAACGCACGCACGCACGCACGCACGCAGGCGCACACACACAAGCAGGCACTCACACTCTCTCGCTCTCTCCCGTTCTCTCTCTCTCACTCTACTCTGGCTCTCCTTTAAACCCCCTCTCTCTCTCTTCCCCCTCTCTCTTCCTCTCTCCCCTCTCTCTCCTTCTCTCTCTCTCTCTCTCTCTTCCTCTCTCTCTCTATCGATCTTCCCCTCGCTCTCTCTCTCTGTCTCTCTCCTCCTCGCTCTCCTCCTTTCTCTCTCCCTCTCTCCCCTCTCTCTCTCTCTCTCCCCTCTCTCTCTTTTTCTCTCTCTCTCTCTCTCCCTCTCTCTCTCTCTCTACCCCTCTCTCTCTCTCTCTCCCCTCTCCCTCTGAGGGGAGGATCGCCTGGCTGGTTAGAGAGTTGTGCATCTGCGCTCGTGATCTGCTGACCCGGGTTCGAGTCTCGTTAAAGCGGAAATTTTCCCTCTGGAGTTAACAACAGTGCCAACTCCACTCCTCCAAGAAGTTCTTCGGATGCGACTATAAACTGAAGTCCGGTGTGCGGAAAGGCACGCAGAACATCTTACTCTAAAACCCCACCCCCTCCTCCCACCAACCGTGCGAAGAAAGAATTTTTTGAGCCATTGTGTCAGCTTACAACCATTTTATCTTCCAGCTATGTGTGTCCACATGTGGGGGCCAGGGTTAGGGTTGAGGTTAGCCAAGTGCCAGTGCCAGTGTTATTCAACAAGCATGCAAGGGTTGTCTGTCAGCTGGTCGGTCTGAGGGACATGTGGACACAACTAGCTCTTAGAAAAACGGGTGTGTAGCTGTAGACACAACGGTACATAGCCCGCAAAGCATGGAGCTATGACTCAAAATCACCAGTCCTGTGAACAGGTAAGGCTGTGCACTGGACTTCGGTGTCTGCAAATATCGCAGGTGTACTATATTTTTCCTAACCTGCCAAAAAGTCTTTCAAACAAGACTGCAAACCGAGGAGGTGCCGAGTGTGTGAACGCACACAGAACATCTTCCGCACACGGCAAAACCTGTTCCGCCTTTCCAAAGTGTATGCCTTTGTGTGCCGAGCGGGAAAGGGATGACTAATCTTCACAAAAAAAGCATGCACACGGAGAATGGATTTTTTTTTAGCACTCAGTAAGTGCTTATTCCATTATGGTTAAAATTGAAGCAATTTCAAGCCAGAATTATTTTTGAGCAAGTTGTTTTAACAGTTTCGCTGTCGCCATGAAATCGGAGACACTTTTTGAACAAGGGCCATCGGTTTAAATAAAAAAAAAACAGTCCAAAATAAACGGTATAAATAAAATAGCCAGCCTCTTTTCCTTCTACCTCACCGCTCTACCCGACCCCTCCTAAGCACCCCTTTCCCTTCCTTACCTCTCCTTCCAACCGGGGTACCTCCTCCCCACGAAACACACACGCTCGCACGCGCGCACGCGCGCACACACACACACGCACGCACGCACGCCCCGTACGCACACACGTACGCCGCACGCACACGCACGCACGCACGCACACACACGCAACACACACACACACGCGCACAAAAGCACACAAAAAACACACGAAACGCACGCCGCACACACACACACACACACCACACACACACGCGCACGCAAGCACGCACGCACGCACACACACACGCACACAAACACACACAGACAGACAGAGAGACAGACAGAGAGAGATAGAGGGAGAGAGACAGAGTGAGAGACAGATAGACAGAGAAAAACCGTGGAATGGTATACCACTGGGAAAATTCATCACTCAGATTTGTTAACAATACCCCGAAACTACCAATTTTGCTATCATCAAAAGAATTGATCTATCTTCCGACTTGAACTACTCTCTCGGATTTACAATGAATTATCAGAAAACTTTAAAGTTGAACTGCTCTCGCGGAATTTTGCAACGAACAGTCCTGGGTAGAGTTGTCTCATGACCAGGATCCTTTGTAAAGTCATTTCTGGGATTTTTAAAAAAAAAACTCCGGGACAAAATCATCGCCTACTCAATTGTCATTTTCCAATTTCGATTTTTGTGGTCTCCAACACCGATTTTCCCAACGGCTGCATAATTTATGGAACATATTTACCTACTTTCTTTCTAAAAAACAGTCCCACATGGGGATGTGGAGGTGAGAGGGGGGGGGGGGGGGGGGGGGGGGCGAGGGGCGTCAGTATAAATAGCATCTCCCCTTCTGGAAATTCTTTGCAAAGAATTTCCCTCTTTTCTATCCCTCTCATTGTTTCTGCCTTGTTCCTTTTCTTCATGTCATCCTCTTTATATATTTCCTTCTTGGTCCATTCTCCTGCTTTTTTTATCCAGCAAGGCTTAAAGATAACAGTTCTCTCCCATGCTGCAATGGAACCGACTTGACAGGCGCTTTGACGGCAGCGCAACGCATTTTTGCTCATATGACAGACAGCAGTTGCTGTCCGAGCTTTTGAGGAAGAAGGGAAAAAATATAAAGCATTTCGAGGGATGGATTATCGTGAAGGTATGTTCCTAATCGTTTGCTTTGATTCTGCTGAGAAAGCAAAAATGTTTGCTAGTCCCGCAAGACGTATGAAGACAAACAGTTCTTTGAGAACTAACCAATAACTTGGATTCATATTTTTAAAAAATCCAAACCGATCCAATATTGTCCTCTTCCTCGTTGACCGTTACCTGTAGTCTGGAACTGGTCACTTCAGGCCGTTGCGCTGCTTGGTACTTTGGTTCGGCACCAGAACCCCTGAAAACAGCATCAACAACAACCAACCTTAGCAATCCCCACAGTTTACATGATCAAACAAAGCAATTCAGTTACTTAAAAATGTATCAATGCTATATAAACAACCCACTCGCCCCCAACCCCCAAAAGCCCGGCGAATTTGAGCACGTTCACGGTTCCTAAAGATGGGGGGAAGGGGGGGGGGGATAGCCTAATGGTTAGAACATTGCACTCGCAATCTGACGATCCGAATTCGAATCCCTTCCAAGGGGATTTTTCCCCTGGAGTTAACATCAGTGCAGACTCCACTCTCTCCAGAAATCCTTCCAACGAGACTATAAATCGAGGTCCCGCGTGCGAACGCACGCAGAACATCCTGGGCTCATGTTAAAACCTGTTCCGCCTTTCATAGAGTAGCCTGGTGTGTGCCGGTGGTAACAGATAACATTTACAAACTACATACAAGGACTAGATGAAAACAAAAAAGCACATAAGTGCTTATTCCATTTTCTTCGAAATAAAAGGATTAAAAATTTTTTTTGGACAACTATATGTAGTGGGGCGGGAGTACCTGGTGATTTGAGCATTGTGTTTGTGATCTTACGGCCCGGATCGAACCATTATTAAGGCATTCTTTTAAGAGGAATCCGCCCCTCCCCCCCCCACCCCGTTATCGGTAACGCATTTGCACTCATGTGACAAACAACAGTTACTGTCTGAGCCTTCAAGAATGTCTGCTCCATTTGCTCTAAGGTCCCTCAGATCGAGACTATAAACCGTGGTCTTGTGTTCGAACGCGCGCAAAAAACATCTCCACACTCTTTAAAACCCGATCCGCTTTTCGAAAAGAGTAGGCCTTTGCGTGACGGTAGGAACGGATGACAAAATTTCAAACAGAAAAAGAAATGGGCGTGCACGCTGGTATCGTATTTAGCCACGCAGAACATATTGTGTGCACGTTAAAACAGGTTCCTTCCTTTCGGATGAGAAGGCCATTGAGGGATGACGAAATTTACAAAACTGCATACACACAGGGACTGGATGTAAGAAAGCACATGAATGCTTATTCTGTTGTGATCAAAATGAAATCAATTAAAACAATAATTATACATCATTCCTGAAGTTAGTTGAAAGGGAAAAAAAAGGTCGCATATGCAAAATCCCACCATTTGGTGAACCTCGAAGCTCTAGCCCCAGAACGAAATTTGAAAAAAAAAGACTTCGTCATTAATGACGTATTTAGAACTATATTAAATGAAAATAGCTCTCACGAAGAAAATAGCACTCTTGGTTAAAAGACCAAAATGTCTTCAGTGATATCCAGGGGAGGCTATATTTTCTACTTGTGGATCGGTGGTCTAGAGGTAATACACCTGCCTAGAAAGCGAGAAGTCCGACTGAGGTGATTCGATCCCTGTTTGTGCCCGAAACTTTACCCCGCATTGGGTATACTGTGAGTGGTCGTAGTCTGGGTACTATTCTTTCAGATGAGATGATAGACCAAGGTCTTGTGTGCATCACGCATATAGCGCACGTAAAAGAACCCAGGGCAACAAAAGAGTTCTCCTGGGCAAAATTTTGTAGGAAAAAAGCCACACTGATAGGGAAACGTACATATGCAGACAGGACAAGGAAAAATAATGGGTGGCGCTGCTCTTGTGGCGACGCGTTCTCCCTGGGGAGAGCATCCCGAATTTCAGGCAGAGAAAATTTTATGACTTGAAGGGGTATACAATACAATTAAATTTCAACACCACACTGCTATTAGCTTTTTCGAACGTCATTTTTATTTTCTAGGTGGTTAGATTTCCATGTCAATTTAAAAATATAAATGAAATGATTTTTTCACTTGACTTCAGTGCATTTCCTGTATGCTCCCAACATTTTTACAAAGCTTTATACTAAAATAGGAATGTTTGCAATTAAGCCCAGTAATTATTGAAAGTACGACTTTGTGCCGGTGGATGTGATAGCAAAATGACTAAAGTGACGTTTGCCATGAAGAGTTAAGAATTTTAGGGGTCTCAAGATTAATAACGGCACTTGATGAATGAACTTCTCTCCTTTAGATGACTATTAAAAGGTGTCCCGTGTTCGAAAGCACGCAGAAACATCTTGCCCACACGTTAAAGCCTGTTCACTTTTCGGAAGAGTAGTTCATTGTGTACTGGTGGAACGGATGACTAAATTGACAAAACTGCATGCACACGGGAGCAGGATGTAAAAAAAGCAAGTGTTTTATTCCATTTTCTCGAAATAAAATAAAAGTTTGATTTTTTCCATATTTTTGTGACAAAATTAGATGCAGACTTGCCAATGCTTTAGATTCATTCTGTATACTATGCTTTGTAAAAACACTAAAATATTCAGCATCCATCTACAGCTTTACAGTAGCACCAATATATTAAAAACTGGAAGCAAAAAATTTGAACACGTTGAGGGGGCGGGATAGCATAGTGGTTAAAACTATGCACTCGTGATCTAAACATCTGGAGTCACTACCACAGCACCCGTTCAAGGGAATGTTTCCCCTGGAGTTAACATCAGTACAGACTACACTCACCTGAAAGTCCTTCCGATGAAACTATAAACCGAGGTCCCATGTGCGAACACACTTAAAACATTTTATGCACACATTAAAACCCAAGAAGAGTAGACTTTTGCGTGTGGAAAGGAGCAGATACTATATTAACAAAAATAAATGCAAACACACTGGTGTGTTTAGACAACCTCCTCCGAAGTCAGAATGCAGCTACCTTTAAGGTTCGGGGAGGGGTGGGGGGAGGTAGCGGTCGCATACACAACAATCTCACCTTGGAGAGAGAACCTTGAAGTTCTAACAGAGGAACAAAAAAAAATGTGTGTGTGTACTTAATTTTGAGTTGTGGATACTGCTCCGGCGACGATGTTGCTCTTGATTCTGCTCCGACGACGATGTTGCTCCGATGATGTTGCGCTTAATAACTGCTTCGGCGACGTTGTTCTTGATACTGCTGCAACCATGTTGCCGTTGATACTGCTCCAACGCTATTGCGCTTGATACTGCTCCGACGACGATGTTGCGCTTGATACTGCCCCGACGACGATGTTGCGCTTGATACTGCTCCGACGACGATGTTGCGCTTGATACTGCTCCGACGATGATATTGCGCTTGATACTGCTCCGACAACGATGTTCTTGATGCTGTTCCGATGACGATGTTGCTCTTGATGCTGCTCCGATGACGATGTTCCTCTTGATGCTGCTCCGACGACGGTGTTGCTCTTCATACTGCTCCGACGACGATGCTCCGACGATGTTGCTCTTCATACTGCTCCGACGACGATGCTACAACGATGTTGGGCTTGATACTGTTCCGGCCACATTTTTGCGATTATGTTGCGCTTGATGCTGCTCCTGCGACGATGTTGCGCTTGATATTGCTCCGGCGACGATGTTGCGCTTGATGCTGCTCCGACGACGATGTTGCGCTTGATGCTGCTCCGACGACGATGTTGCGCTTGATGCTGCTCCGGCGACGATGTTGCGCTTGATGCTGCTCCGGCGACGATGTTGCGCTTGATGCTGCTCCGCGACGATGTTGCGCTTGATACTGCTCCGGCGACGATGTTGCGCTTGATGCTGCTCCGGCGACAATGTTGCGCTTGATACTATTCCCGCGACGATGTTGCGCTTGGTGCTGCTCCTGCGACGATGTTGCGCTTGATACTGCTCCGGCGATGATGTTGCGCTTGATAACTGCTCCGGCGATGTTGCGCTTGATGCTGCTCCGGCGATGATGTTGCGCTTGATGCTGCTCCGGCGACGATGTTGCGCTTGGTGCTGCTCCTGCGACGATGTTGCGCTTGATACTGCTCCGGTGATGATGTTGCGCTTGATGCTGCTCCGACGACGATGTTGCGCTTGATACTGCTCCAGCGACGATGTTGCGCTTGATGCTGCTCCAGCGACGATTTTGCGCTTGATGCTGCTCCCGCGATGATGTTGTGCTTGATATGCTCCGGCGACGATGTTGCGCTTGATGCTGCTCCGACGACGATGTTGCGCTTGATACTGCTCCAGCGACGATGTTGCGCTTGATGCTGCTCCGACGACGATGTTGCACTTGATACTGCTCCGGCGACGATGATGATGTTCTTGATCCTTCTCAAATGACGATGTTGCTCTTCATACTGCTCCGACTACGATGCTCCGACGGTGTTGCTCTTCATACTACTCCGACGACGATGCTCTGACGATGTTGCGCTTGATACTGCTCTGACGACGATGTTGCGACGATGTTGCGCTTGATGCTGCTCCGACGACGATGTGTCGACGATGTTGCTCTTGATGGTGCTCCCGCGATGATGTGCTTGATGCTGCTCCGACGACGATGTTGTTCTTGATATTGCTTCGGCCACGATGTTGCGACGATGTTGCGCTTGATGCTGCTCCGACAACGATGTTGCGCTTGATGCTGTTCTGACGACGATGTTGCGCTTGATACCGCTCCGGCGACGATGTTGCGACGATGTTGCGCGATGTTGCGCTTGATACTGCTCTGGCGACGATGTTGCGACGATGTTGCGCTTGATACTGCTCTGGCGACGATGTTGCGACGATGTTGCGCTTGATACTGCTTCGACGACGAGCTCTTGGCACTGCTGTGTGTTGATGCTAGCTCTTGATGCGTTGATGCTAGCTCTTGATGCGTTGATGCTAACTCTTGATGCGTTGATGCTAACTCTTGATGTGTTGATGCTAGCTCTTGATGTGTTGATGCTAGTTCTTGATGCGTTGATGCTAGCTCTTGATGCGTTGATGCTATCTCTTGATGCGTTGATAGAAACTGTTGAGAGACACAAGCCCAGAACTGAGATACGATCCCCATGACAACTATCGACACCAATGCCAGACTTCTGAGGAATCAGAGCAAGAAGGAAGAGGCCCAGAAGGTAGAGAAAGTGCTTGAAAATGTTTGGGGGCGTGAGGTGTCCCTTCCCCTCATGAGCACTGTGTGCGAGGTTGGCAGCTTGTCCCGTTTCAGGACACCCACATCTACCTCATGCCGCCCGGTAAACGCGTCGAAGTCGGATGCGCTGGGGCCTGACTGGGTCAGGGTGTAGCGGCATTTGCAGTGCACTTTCGCCCCCTATGACAGGCATCAGTAGTTGCTGTTGAGTGTTTGAAGAAGAAAAGAAGAAGAAAAAAAGAAAAGAAGAAGACAGGGTTGGTGAAAGGGAGGGCGGATGTCTCGTCGCATCTAGTCCCAAAGTGTTTCAGAGATGGGGGTCATAATGACGCCATTCTGATACCAAAAGCCCCCAAACTCCTACCTACTTCGCTGTTCAACCCAGTGGACGGGGAAGCCCGGGCGTGGTTTGTTCTAGATCCCTGGGCATCGGAACCAGGCAGGAGGCACTAGGTCTGCCTTCAGGGATTCGCGAAGCACTTTCTCCTATCTCCCATTCTAAACCCCTCAAGCCCATACATCCGACATCTGTCTACTGGTCATGGGGATCTTGGACATTGTTCGGCTCATGCGCTCCAACATCGGGCCGTGGCATCTTCATGATCTCTGGTGAGAAGGGTGATGATCACTGGTGAAGATCTGGTGACAAAGAATGAATGGCCCTCTCCATGATCTTGGTGAGAAGGGTGATGATAATGGTGAAGATCTGGTGACAAAAGACCATGAATGGGCGTTCATGACTCTGGTGAGAACGGGTGTTTATATGGTGATGATCTGGTGACAAAAACCATGAATGGCGTCTCCATGATCTCTAAGGTGGAAGGGGATTTGGAAAGATTCCATAAGGGAGGGGGAGATCCGGGATGATTCTGGTGCAAAGACCCTAATGCGTCCCATGACAAAGGGACAAGGGGTTGACAAACAGATGGCGTCTTCCGCGAATCTCTGGGGAGGAGGGTGACGATCACGGCCGAAGATCTGCTGACAAAGACCCACGAACACAACTATCATTACATAGTCCCCAAACCTAAAATAGATGGACAAAAAAGCAAGGGGGTGGGGGGGGGCCTTAGCGACCAAGTGGCTGCGTTGATCTTTAAAGGCCCGGGTCAGCCCCCACAGAGGGGACCCGTTTGAGGGGACGTTTCCCTTTGCTTTCAACATCAGTACCTTTCCCCACCAAGGTTAAGCAGCATCAGCGGGTTACCAGTTGATTTTGGGCGCCCTTTGCCACCTTGGCTCCAGTACAGTTCCCCTACGTAAAGGGTGCCCTGCCTCTTTAGGGTCAGAGAAGTAAAGCAACGCGGGAGAGGAATGGGCGCCGCCCTCAATATGCTGGCCCTGAGAAGGTGAGGTTTTTGATGCCCCGCTCCCTACGACACATAGGGTTTTGGACAACTTTACCCTTTTCCTTACGTAATTACTCCCGAAAAGTCCCTTTCGTGCGCGAACGCCGAGAACATCTGCGACACATTAAAAACTTGATTCTTGGAAAGAGTAGGCGAATCGTCTGGTGGGATGGATGACACAATCTAAAAAACACACGCACAGGTTTTTTAACACAGCATCCCTAGTCAGATGCGGCTACCTTAATGGTGCGCCAAAAAATGTCGCAAAACCGCAAAATCTCCCGATGGTAACTCGAACTCTTTCCGAGAAACAAAAAAAGGACCGCATGATTTTCTGAGGACCTACGGTAAATTTAGCTGCAGAGAAAAAATCCTTTGTGGACGGTCAAAACAAGGCCCGGGAACCTGTGATATGAAATTCCTCAAGATTTAAAGTCGTCGCTCAAAACCCTGTGTTCAGAGGGGTTTTTTTTTGACCCCATTCCCGTCGGTGCGGTTTCCCTTAAAATGTACCAAAAACGGTGCATGGTAAACTCACCTTGGTAAATTGGGAACTCTACCCAAAGGGAAAATCAAAAAACAAGAAAAAACAATTACAGCACTGAAAAGGGGAAATCCCTATGTCGAATAAGCTCCCTTAAAATAGGGGCAAAAAGTCCCTATTTCATATCTCCCCCCTTGTGTGACGCACAAAAAAATTTGTGTACAAAAAAAAAACCCCTATGATTTTGGAAAGGTGGGGCCTTGTGCCTTTAAAAAAGATAATAGGGGTTGTAGTTTTCCTCCCATTTTAAAATGGGTGTGTTTGCCATTTTTTGATTTTTCTTTTCACTGTTGTTTTACGACAAAGCTTTACAATAGGGGGTAGTTTACCTCTTAAAAGAAACACTTTTTCCCCAGGTAACGGGCCCAGGCAAAATCTTTGTTTTTGATTTAAGAAAAGGTCCCAAAGACCACATTAAAATGCTAAGCTTTAAAAAAACCCCGTGAGGAATCCCCCAACAAAATTATCTAAAGCGGAAATTGCGCCGTACGGTGGAGTCCTTACATACAAATTTATGTGAAATTGGCAAATGCGTGGCTTTGGGTAAACTTAAAAGATAAAGCTTTTAGACAAAAACGGAACAACAATGTTTAACCCAAACCCAACCAAAAATTTCTTTTCTGAAAAAAAAAATTTTGGTATTTTTCAAGCTTTAAAACAACAGACAAACAAAAATAAAAAAAAAAAAAAAATCGGGGTTTTTCAAAGAAAAGTTTAGACAACGTGTTTACCAAAAAAAACCAGAAAAAATATTGGCGATTTCAAAGTTAAGCGTACACAACGCGTGAGAACAACAGAACTAATCAAAAAGACATTCTTTAAAAACAAAAAAAAAGGGGTTGATTTTAAAGTTTAAGCAAAAAATGTGATAAAACAACAAATAACCAACATATTTACCAAAAAACACGAGGTAAAACGAAACACCAACAACAAAAACCCAACATCACACCAAACAACAATCTTCAAACCCCCAATGCATTCATGACGCCAAAGAGAGCTTTGGGTGTTTAGAGCTGTGGGAAATTTCCCAGAAATCAAGTCCCCCTCCTTGTTTCAGGGAGGGCAGTGGGTTGAGTTTGTTCCAGGGGCCCGTGCTGGGGGTTTGGGGTTTGGGGGAAAAGGCTGCAAACCGGTCCCCAGCTGGGAGGAAAAAATTGTAAAACCCCCCGCGTTCCCCCGTTCTTCTGGTCTTCAGAAAGTGTTGAAGTCTTCAGGGGCCTTCTTTCCGTGGGCCCCTACGTCTCACAGCGCAGCCCTCTGTACTGCGCTGCTGTTCGTTTAAAAAACCAAATCCAACGCCCCTTTGGCTTTTGCGGTATTGAAGGATAACCCTTTAGAAAAAAAAGCGAAGTTGAAAAAGTTCACGATTCCAATGAAGTTTGAACCTGACCCCTTCTGCCCCCAGTAAAAAAAAAAAAAGAAAAAGAAAACAAAAAGGGGAGGGAAAAAACAGAAAGGAAAAAAAGAAAAAAAAAAACCCTCAGAAGTGTTTTGGAAAGGAGAATTGGTTGTATGGTGTGTGTGTGTGGTTGTGTGGGGGTGTGTGTGTGTTTGTGGTGTGTGTGTGTGTGTGTTGGTGGGTGTGTGTGTGTGTGGTGTGTTGTGTTGTGTGTGTGTGTGCGTTTTTGAGCTTTTCTATTTCTCCTCTCTCTCCTCTCTCTTTTCTCTCTCTCCCCTCTCTCTCTCTCTCTCTCTCTCTCTCTCTGGGGTTTTCCCTTTGGGGATAAATGGGGTATTGGTGGGTGGGAACATAATTAGGGAAAAGTACAATTGTAACCACGGACTAGATTTTAAAAAACAGCACAGAGGCTTATTCCTTAACAGGGTACTGGATTAAAAAAAAGACATAAGTGTTTTTCCCCAATCCTTGATGAAAAAGAAAAAAAACCTCAATAAAAGAATAAAATAAATGTACTCTCTCTCTGTGCCTCTGTTTTTGTTTCTTCTATTCTCTCCACTCTTGTCTCTGTTGCGTTTTTTTTTGTCTGTCGTCTGTTTTTCCGTCCCTCCCTCCGTCTGCCTGCCTGTCTCTCACACACACACCACTCTATCTCTCTTCTTTTCCCTCTTCTCTTTGGGCGCGATGTGGTGTTAGGTGGTGCGTGGTGCGTGTGGTGTGTGTTGGTGTGTGTGTGTGTTCGTACGGTGTGTGTGTGTGTGTGTGGGTGTGTTGGTTGTTGTGATTTATTTAAACCTTCCTACCCTTAAACCAAATGAAAACAGTAAAAGTGGGTTTCTGCACTTGTAAACTTTCAGAGAAAACCTCTTTTTAGAAATGTCACTTCGGATTTGCATCAACAGAGCATTAGACTTGGTGTCCATTAAAAGAAATTTTCTGTGTGTGTGTGTGTGTGTGTTGTGGTGGTGGTGTGTGTGTTGTGTGTGTGTGTGTGGTTTTGTGGGTTTTGTGGTTGTGTGTGTGTGGTGTGTGTTTGGGTGTGTGTGTGTGGAGTGTGGTGTGTGTGCATCGCATCTCTGGTGTTTAATTTTATGGGTTTTTCTTTTTTAAAGTATGTAATTTTTCAAGATTAGGGGTGTTTTTTTTAATCACACACACACCCAAAAGAGGAACGCCGCAGCACTCAACACACCACACACACCCCACAAAACACACACACACACACACACACCCAAAAAAAAAGAGAGAGAAAAGAAGAGAAAAAGACAGAGAGAGAGAAGAAGGGGGAATCTTTATTTTCCCAAAAGGTTACAGATAAGTATTGAATTCTTTTTTTTTCACCGGCCCTTTGAGATAGGAAAATAGGGTTTTTTTATCACAACAAAATAATTTAAAATTTTAAACGTTTGAAGGAGAGCGGAGAGAAGACGCAGAAGACGCCGACACAGACAGGCAGAGACAGGGGCAGGCGGCAAACAACGAGAACAGGGGACAGAAAAAGATAAGAGAGAGAAAAAAGGGAAGGGGGGGGGGGGGGGGGGGGGGGGGGGGGGGGGAGAGAGAGAGAAGAGAGAGGAAAAGGAGAGAGAGAGTAGATGAGACAAACAGGAGGCAGACAGAACGAGAGACGACAGAAAAACGGGACGGGGGACAGAGAAAGCCGAGAGAGAACACACCCGTGAGAGACAGACAGACAGACAGACAGCAGCAAAAAACAGACAGACCCCAGAGGCAACCATGACAAAAAGACACAGAGAGACAGACGCAACAGCCGGGAGACAAGGGAGGAATTTTCACTGCGCGGGAAAATATAAAGAGGGCAATAGGTCATAAGGCCAAAAGGGAAAAATCTTTAATTTTTAGCACACATATGTGGGGGAAAATCTTAATTAAAAGAGGTGGTTGTTGCTGTTTTGCTGTTATGTTTGTGTGTTCTTATTGTTGTTGTTTTGATGTTGTTTGTTGTTGTTGTGCGTATGCATATGGGTGTGTATGTGTGTGCGTGTGTTTCCAGTTAGTCTGCAATTTCTTGAATGGTATCAAAGGGAGAGAGCGGTTTCAAACCCTAACCCTCTCTCTTTCTCTGTCTGTCCTTCTGTCTGTCTGTCCTGTCTGTGTCTCTCTCTCTCGTCTCTCTCTCACTCACTCTCTCTCACTCTTCCTCTCTCCTCTGTCTGTCTTCTGTCTGTCTCTGTCTCCCTCCCTCCTCTCCCTCTTCTCCTCTCTGTCTTCTTCTCATCTCTATTCTCCTCATCTCTCTCTCTCTCTCTGTTTCTCCCACCTCCTCCTCACTCTCTCTCTCCTCTCATCTCATCTCTCTCTTCTCTCCTCCATCTCTCCCTCTCTCTCTCTCTCCTCTCTTCCCTCCTCCCCTTCTCTGTCCTCTCTCTGTTTCTCATGTTGTTGCTCGATTACCTGACCAACACGCTTCTATTCTCCTGCCTGGTTTGACACTGGGATTTATTTGATGTAAGCCTAGAGTACAACCCTGTCAGTTCTCCAACCCCTGCACTTCCACAGCGCATATTTAGTCTCATCACCTGTCATACATCATGCATTTTAAATGCCTGATTAGGGTGGATCCCATTGATTATGGATGATCCAGAAAACGGATCTTTCAAAATGTTAAGAGCATGATGTCTTTCATTCTAGAACAGATAAGTAAGCACATGATCTGACCAGTTGTTTGGTGTTCCAAAACATCTTCAAATGTTGCTTGCAATATTTTTTTAGCTAAGAGCATTTACACAGAATCTATAGATAGACTTGCAATTTGTCAAAGCAGACATATGTGGCTTGCATAGAAAGGCTTGTGTTTTTATGTAATCGTTTGTTCACTGCATTTTGGAGTGTAAAACAATTAGAAATTTTGCAACTTCCAATTCTTCCAGTAGTTATGTCCCTTCCTAGGTCGCTTTATTGACAGTCATCCCTTAGGGGGGACCGCATAATTTGCTCAGTCTTTCAGTGCGTCTCTGCCCACCTTTGGCGTTCCAGTCCCCTGATGATCAAGATGTCTTTCTTTTCACCTTTCGATTAATGCCCTGTTTTGGTTGTAGAATTCCTCTAGTCTTCATCATCGTGATCGTTTTAGGTGCAGTAGGCTTGAATCACTTGATTTGAATAAGGGCTGCCCTGAGGCGGATGGCATAAAGCCGGCTGTTTTACTGGTAGTACCGATATCGAATTCTAATTCTTGCTTGACAAGCATGCCTACCCATTGATATGCTTGTCCGCTTCTCCGCTATAGCAGAGCAAATGTCCTCGTCAGTATGGTGTTTCAGTCCGTGTATCCTTCCATATGATTTACAGAGACTTACCAGATGCCAGGTGTACATGTCCAGCTCGTATAGCAGTTTCTTGCTTGGAGTTTGCCTGTTTGTTGCAGACTTCTAACATTCCACGTTGCGATGTGATGTAATCCCTTCTCTGATGTTTTTTGTAGGGGTTCCACCATAGCACACTTGTCTGCCTCCGCCATGGTGCAGACGAAGGCGTGGTCTTGTTGACCCGTGGCGGCGACCGATCCGGTAAATATTCTTTATTGTGTTGTCCATTCTTAGCGTTTTCTTTCAAAAGTCTATAGACTAGGCTTGCGATTTGTCTGGAAGCAGACCTAGGTGGCTTTGCATAGAAAGGCTGTGTTATTTACATCCGTTATGTGCACAGAATTTTGAGTGCAATAAAAATTAAAATTTTGCAATCTTCCAATTCCTTATCATACAGACATAGGATTATGCTTCGACCTTCCCCTTAGGTCGCCTTTTTTTCGACAGGTCATACCTCCTGGGTGTACAGCAACCTATAGTTTTAGAGTAGGCATAACCCACTACATACTTTCTGGGTGTTCAGCAACCCATGATTTTTGAGTAGGCATAGCCTACTACCATACCTTTTGGGTGTACAGCAACCCATGGTTTTACAGTATGCATGACCCGCTACCATACCTCCTGGGTGTACAGCAACCTATGGTTTTAGAGTAGGCCATTGTGTGCCAGTGGGAACGGATGACAGAATTTACAAAACAGTATACACACGGGCACTGGATGTAAAAAAGCATGCAAGTGCTTATTCCATTATCATTGATATAAAAGAATAAAATAAATTTAAAAAATAAAAAGTAGGCATAACCCGCTACCATACCTCCTGGGTATACAGCAACCCAGGGTGTCCAGAAAAAACTCAACCTCTCACCTTGCCTGAAGCACTAGGCCAAAATTCTTTCACTATGTTGTGGTTTTGTAATGATGATATGATATAGTATACTATTTATTCAATAATTGTCATTGTTTATGTAGATTATAACCTTGGTATCATTTCAACAGACCAACAGTATTTTTGTCCTTGAAGATGTTATTTTCCTAAGTTGTCAGTTGGTCTCTCTCTCTAAGTTCTGTGCTACTTAGATATAAAATGTTTAAGAGACTGTTTAATAAAACTTCATCTTGGCTTACTACCGCTTAATGGATCATCTTTCAAGAGAACTTTAAAGAAAAAATACTGACCACATGTGTAAGCTGTGTAATGTATTGGAAGATGAGAAACATTTTTCTAAGAGCTGCATTCTTTATATTGATTTAAGACTCTTTGACTCTTTTGACTCTAAAAACCAACCACAATGTGAGTTTGCTGAAGCATGGCTCAGTTTCTTCCATTCACAATCTCAGCTTTTATTTCTTTCAATGCTTTGATAGTACGGTAGGAATATGTTGAACATTTGGAGAATTGGCATTGAATAACTGTTAAATGTACACAACTGTTTAAAGTAGGTAATTTTGTCTCAGTTTTGGATAGTCCCATGTCCACATCAATTATGTTTTGGCAGTTGCCAGATATGTCATGTGTGTTTTGGCTTCGTTTTGATATGTTTGGTTTGACCCCATTCTAGGAGCTAGTGGCCTGAAGAATGCACTTTGTTCATTGCTCATTGTTGTTCTCTTGCTCTCCCCTTCTCTCTCTCTCTCTCTCTCTCTCTCTCTCTCTCTCTCTCTCTCTCTCTCTCTCTCTCTCTCTCTCTCTCTCTCTCTCTCTCTCTGTCTGGTTTTCTATTCCTACTACTTTTCTTGTGTTTACTCTACAAATCGATATGTTTCCTTGTGTTATTTTTTTTGTTTTCCCTTTTACATTATTATCAAAGATTGCAATCGATGAAAATTAAAGTTGTTGTTGTTGTTGTCGGTTTACACTTTGCAGCTCAGCAGCCGTCGTGTTCATGTGACTTGTCATTGTTTAACGGATCAACACCATAAGCTGCATGCTTGCTGTTGCTATGATTCCAAAATGCTGTTTGTTTCCAATGTTTGTTTTCATATCTGAAATTTAAAAAAAAAAAAGCTATTTAAACCAAGGACAAATTGTAAGACTACGCTTAGCCTAAAATGTGTATCCTTGCCTTTTAAAAATCATTCATTCATTTGTTTATTCATTCTTTCATTCATTCATTCTGTCCGTTTGCGCGCGCGCGCGTATGTGTGTTTGTGTGTGTGAGAGAGAGAGAGATTTTTTTATATTCTTTTACTTCGAGGATAATGGGATATTTTTTTCCGGAAAAATTTAGCTATTTTGGTGATCCCCCTTTTAAAATTACTTTTTTTCCCCCTTTTTACTTCTTCCTTCCCCCCCCCCTTTGTTTTTTTAAAAAAATTTTTTTTTTTTTTTCCAAAAGGGGTCACTCACGTCCTTCTCCCCCTAGTTCAATTTTGTAATGTAAAACCTTCCCCGCCCCTCCCTCCCCTTTTCCAAACGTGTGGGTTTAACCATTCCCATTGCCCTTCCTCTAACTCACCGGCTTTTAATTCCCTCCCACTTTTTCTTCTAAACCACCCCCCACCCGGGTTCCCCCAAACCCCTAACCTGTTCAACCCTACCCTTCCCTTTCCCCCCCCCCCTCCACCTTGTTTCCCCCACACCCCCACGCCTTTAAAATTAATCCAAAATTTTTTTACATCGCATTCCACTGCCACCAACCAAACCAACTGTCATTTCCAAGTCGCAAAAACGGAAATTTTAAATTTCTATGTCCTCTTTCACTGATCCTCCTCCTAATTCCTTTTTCTTTCCTACCCAAAAAAAGGTTTTGAACCCTTTTTTGCTTTTTACCATTACTATTTATTAACAACTCAAAACACACACTATCACCCATTCTCCCTCTTTTAAATTATATAAAATTAAAAATAATAAAAATAATTTTAAAACCTATATAATATAAATTAACTCACATTCATCCAACTATCGCCCAAACCACCCTTCCCATCATCCCTAATCTCTCCTACCCACCCTTTTTACAAAATTTTCCCCAAAAATTAACCACTCACCTTAAAATACCCTATTTCTTAAACTAACCCATTAACCATTGTCTCCATCTAAACCCCCTTTCCCAACTTTTTCCCCCAAAAAAACAACACATTTTGGATTTAAACTCTACACACCTCTAATCTTAACATATGTTTCCGCTAACCTATCCTCCCTTCCACCCTGTCCTCCTCTACCTCCCCACCCTCCACTCTGTCCTCCTCTACCCTAACCACCTTTAACTGCTCTACCCACCCTCACCCTGTCCTCCACTACCCCACCTACCTCACAGAAACATCCTCCTCTTACCATACCCACACTCCACCCTGTCCTCTTCTTCCCTACCCCCCACTGTCCTCCTCTACCCCATCTCCGACCTATCCTCCTCCCACCACTCTTTCACCGTTCCATCCTACCCTTTACACTTTTCTCTTCTACCCCACCCTGTCCTCGTTTTCCTCACCCTCCACCCTGCTTTGTTACCCTACCTTCCCCCTGTCCTTCTCTCCCCCACCCTCACACTCCCTCGTCTACCCCCCCTCCATCTGCCTCTTTACCCTCCCCTCCCCTCCAACCTTCCACCTCTCCCCTCCCTTTACCCTTTATTCTTCCCCCACCCCATTCATCCCTAACCACCCCCCAAATGTCCCCCTTTTATTCCACCCTCCCCCTTTTCCCCTTACCGAATCCACCCTGTCCTTTACCCAAACCCCCACCCTGTCCTCTTCTACCCTAACACCCACCTGTCATTCCCCCAACCCTCCATCCTGTCCTCCTCAAACCCCACCCTCCTTTCATCCTGTCCCCTTTCTACCCCAACCCCCAAACCCGTACCATCTACATAATGGGGAAGGGGGCAGATCGGGCCCCTAAATTGCTTAGATTGCTCTGGGGTAAAAGGGCCCCAGGGGCGGCGGGGTGTTTGGAACGGGAAAAAAAAAACCCCTTAAAAGCCAGTTACCAAAAAAAAATTGTGGTAGGGCAATGTGGGGGTGGTGGGCAGGGGGAGTGAGGAGGAAGTGGTTGTTTTTGTGTGGTTGTGTGTTTAGTGTGTGTGTGTGTTTGGTTGTTGTGTTTCTTGTTTTTTGAGAGAGAGAGAGAAGAAAAAGGAAAAAGTAAGGAGAGATGACACAGAAAGACTTGGAATATTGAGAGTTACAACAACTAATAAAAAAACGAAAAAAAAATGAACGGAACAAAAGGCAAAGTAAATTAAACAAAAAGCCCATTACAAAAACAAAATGTGTAAATTTGGCAAGAAAAGGGGGCAGGGGGGTGGGATGGGGGGGGGGGTGTGGGGGTTGCGTTAAGGTGTGTGTTAGTGGTGTTTTATTTTTGGGGGGGGGGGGTTGATGTAGGGTGTGTGTGTGTGAAAATGTGTGTGTTTTTGTGTGCGTTTTTTCTTTTTTTGTTGAGAGAGAGAGAAAAAAAAGGAAGAAAAGGAGAGACAGAACAAAAAGACTAGAGAAGTATTGAGAGTCTACAAAAACCCAAAAAAACCCAACAAAACAAAATAAAAAAAGGGAGCAAAAAGGTCAGAAAAAACCCCTAGAGCAAAACCCCCTCAGGAAATTAGTCTGTCAAACACCCCGGGCTGGTCCCAATGTCCTCCATCAGCACAGCGAATTGGGCGCACACTTGAAAAGCTTCAAATGGGGCGGGCCCAAAAACATGCCCAAGGTATTGGGACTGTACCACGCTTTTCTTGGCACAACTCAACCCATTTGTCAACTACAGTTGAAAATGAAAATACTGTTTTAAAAGGGCCCCCTGTTTAAAATAGGGAAGGGCGGGGTCGGGGCCGAATTGCTATAGATTGCTGCGGGGTTTACCAGACCCGGAGGGTGGTGTTTGGGGGGGAAAAAAAACCTAAAGGCCATTTACCAAGAAAATTGTGTTTTTGGAAATGGGAGGTGGGTGGGGAATGGGGGGGGTTTTGGGGGGGAATAAGGGGTGTGAGGGGGGTATGTTAGTGTGTGTGTTAGTGTGGTGTGTGTGTGTTTTGGGGGGGAGGGGGTGTGGGTGGTGTATGTTGTGTGTGTTAGTTAGTGTGTGGTGTGTGTGTGTTTTTATGTGTGTGTTTCTTGTTTTTTGGAGGAGGAGAGAAAAGGAGGAGAGAAGAGAGAGAAGAGAGAGAGAGAGAGAGAGAGAGAAAAGGAGAAGAAAAGAAAAAGGAAGAAGAAAGGAAAAAACAACACAAAAAAGGCTGAGAAGTATTGAGAGTCTACAACAACAAAAACCAACAACAAAATATGAATGGAACAAAAAGGTCAGTGTAAGGCTAGAGCATAATCCTTCAGGAAATTAGTCTGTCAAACATCCCTGGCTGGTCCACAATGTCCTCACATCACGCACAGCAGAATCTGGGCAGCACACTATGAACAGCTTTACAAATGGGGCTGGCCAAAACATGTCCCAAGAGTAATGGGACTGTACCACGCTTCTTCCATTGGCACAACTCTAACCCACTTGTCAACTACAGTTGATGATGTAATATGACTGTGTGTAAAGGCCCTGCTTATAATAGGGAAGGGGCAGGTCAGGCCTGAATTGCTATAGATTGCTGCTGGGGTACACAGACCCGGAGGTGTGGTGTTTGGAAGGGGTAAAAAAACCTAAAAAGCAAGTTACCAAGAAAAATGTGTGTATTGGCAATGAGGGAGGTGGGTGGGGAGTGGGAGTGAGTGTGTGTGAGTGTTTGTGTTAGTGTTTGTGTGTATGTGAGGGGGTGGAGTGGGGGAAGTGTGTGTTAGTGTGTGTGTGAGTGTGTGCATGGGTGCATGTGAGTGTGTCTTGCTTTGTTCTGTTTTGTTTAGCTTGTTCAATTTTACTTCTAGTCATGTCAGTGGTCTTTCACATTTCCATTTTTTGTCTGTTATAGTCTGTGATTTACATTAATGATAACACAGCTTTTTCTTGTTACCAAGTCTCTAAAAAATGATATTTTGTTTAATATTACACAAAATATCGTGTTTAGACAAATTACTTTTCTTCATCTGAAACAGTTTTAATAAAATATCAAACACGGTTTGTGAGTGTATTAGAACCAACACAAGCAGGTCAAAAAGCTATACATCTTTTGATTTATTTTTAATCATAACTATTTTGTTTGAATATGTTTTTACCACAAACAAATTCCACGTTTACCTAAAATTTAGTTTTGTATCTGATAAAAACATTTGCACAAAACCAGAGACTGTCTTTTATTACATTTCGATGCAGACTATTTGCCTTTCACTTTGCTCTATACTGCAGCCAAAAGAATACAACAACACTATGTACATCGTGCCATGTTTCCATTTCACAAGTCCGCCTCTTTCTCTTCTCTTCCACACGACAAGCAATCTAAGCCCAATGATTCCATTTAGTAGCCCGGATAAAAAGTGTTTGGCTAGTGGTCAACTCGATAAAATGCTGGATTTGTACCATAAGAAGAAAAATACACCTTGAGAATGTAATGCAATGCAATACAATACAAGAAAAGACTAGGTACTACATACGCTTCTGGATGACAGTGAATACACACACACATGCGCGCGCACGCACGCACGGACGCACGCACGCACGCACGCACGTCTTATATCCCTTATCGTGAACAGACGTTGTATACAAGAACACACATACACACACACACACACACACACACACACACACACATTCGTGAAGGTGTAGGCTAGTATGTTAGTATGTGTGTAAAAACGCACTAGTATCTTCATGGGCCAATAATGTGCCAGCTCACAAGTACAGAAACCGTTCTTTGCATCCTCCCTTTGTGATGTTAAACAAACTACCTCTGAGTTTTTATGAAGAAAAAAAATGTACCTCCTGTTGAGTGAATTAGCGATTTAACCAATTCCTTTTTGCAACCAATCAAAGCACGGTATTTTGTTATTTTCTTTCTATTATTTCCAGGATAATGGAATAAACACTCATGTGCTATTTTTTTACATCCAGTCCCCCGTGTGTATACAGTTTTGTCAATTTTGTCATCCGTTCCCACCGGCACACAATGGTCTACTCTTCCTAAAAGCGGAACCGGTTTTAACGTGCGCGCAAGATGTTCTGCATGTGTTCGCACTCGGGACCCTCGGTTTTTATAGTCTCATCTGAAGGACTTAAGGTAGGGGTACTTGCATTAAGTAAGATATTCCATCTTGTTTTCGATACTGCCTCCACCAGGAGTGTTAGAGAAAGAGAAAAAAGAAGGGTGTGGACTGAGAATCCTTAAAGAAAGAAGAGAAGAAGGCCAGGCTGACAAGGCAAGATGATGTGTCAGGCGATGACAGGCGGCCACTGCCTTGGGGGAAATCAACCTTTCAGACTCGCCAGTTAAGAATGGCCGAACAGCACGCAACAATACCCTGTCAGAAGCAAAGTGTTCGCAGTTCTGCAGACAACACTGAACCCAAAACACACACACACACACACACACACACACACACAAAAACCAGTCTTAGGAGTTCTGGAACAGTTCTATTCCCCATTTACAATCGAAATAATGACTCCCCGAAATTTGAATGTGGCTACCTTGACGGAAGGTTTTAAAAAGGTCGCATAAGGAAAAAAAATCTTGCTATTTTGGTTAACCTAAGAATTCTAGGAAGTGGACTTGCAGATACTTGAGTTTGTGCTTGGGTCAGTGGTAACCGTTCCAAATATTGCTGCTCTTTGTGTTTCTTTTTCTTGAGTCTCTGTCTGTCTGTCTTTCTGTCTGTCTGTCTGTCTGTCTGTCTGTCTCTGTCTCTGTCTCTGTCTCTCTGTCTCTGTCTCGGTCTCTCTGTCACTGTCTCTGTGTGTCTGTCTCTCTCTCTCTCTCTCTCTCTCTCTCTCTCTCTCTCTCTCTCTCTCTCTCTCTCTCTCTCCCCTTGAGGTAACGGCACCACTAAGTTTTTCAGGTCGTGTCTCTTGGGCAAATTGAACCTGGCAGAGCCCATCCCTCTCCAGGTACAGTCCCTATCTGATGATTAAACTTCTGACTTAGTCTGCTGTACCTGGCTGGCACCTGTCATTTCTATTACGGCACTCAACGTGCAGACGAACAGACTAATCCAGACAGAGAGAGAGAGAGAGGGAACAGAGAGAGAGAGAAAGAGAGAGAGGGGGGGGCGAGAAAGAGGCGAGAAAGAGGGAAACAGAGAGGGGAGAGAGGGAGAAAGAGGGGGAGAAAGAGAGAGACAGACACACAGAGACCGAGAGACAAATAGAGAGACAGAGACAGGGACAGAGAGATACAGAGACAAAGAGACAGACAAAAAGAGACATACTCTCTCTCTATCTCGCTCTCTATCTATCTATCTATCTATCTATCTCACACACACGCACACATTACACATACACCACAACACACGCACACACACAAAACACACGCACACACACGCACACACACACACACAACACACGCACACACACACACATACGAACACACACACACACACAGATAATAGTGTACCGGCGCACATCCATACATTCAGTCTTCCCCCAATTTCTCTCCTTTTCTTAACGATGCTTGAAAAATGCCTGTGAAAATAGGCCAACAACAAAGGGGTTTTGCGCCCCCCTCATGCTGAGGAAAACTCTCGTGGATTGTACCAAACACACGTTCCACCCAAAAAGAACTCTGTTCGCCTGTCTTTTCGTGCTCGCACTTTTAGAGAAAGAGATGGAAATAAAAAAATGTAACAAAATAGGGGTTTTGGGGAAAAACAAGGATTAGGTTAAGCATATGATTTTTTTTGCTTTTTGAGAAAATCGTTTCCTTAATTTGTCAGAAGTATTTTTTTGGAACCGCAAACCGGGGGAAATGGTTGCAAAAATCACGTCGTGCCCCAAAGGGCTACAAACTAAGAGATAGGGAAGAAAGGGCAAGAAAAAATTTCTAAAAATCAGAAAATTCAGGGCCCCACAGGGGTTTGGGAAAACCCTTCTTTTTCCCCTTTTGTCTAAACTTTATACACAAGAACCATGATGAAAAAACTAATGAATAGCTCTGGCAAAAAATACTTTGGCAAAAATTTCCCTAAAATCATAGACCATTTCTACTAGTTTTCATTTTCATGCGACTGAGACCATCGTGTCTGTATTGTGTTTTTTTCATTTAAGATCAGGTATAAAAATGCAAGGTTTGGGGAATATTGTAAGAACTTGCTCAATTCTACCAGCACCACCACCCCTCACACACACTCACTCATTGAAAGGAAAGTGGCAGGGTGGTTAAGACGTTCGTCTGCCAACGAGTTAACCGTGAGGTTCTGGGTTCGATTCCCAGCCTCGCCCTTTCTTCCCAGTTTGACAAAAAAATCGAACTGAATGTCAAAGTCTTTCGGATGAGATTTATAAACCGAGGCCCCGCGTTCGAATCTTTTCCCTCTTTTCGGAAGAGTAGGCCATTGTGTGCTGGGGGGAATAGATGACAAAAAATTTAAAAAACCCGCAACACACGGGGACTGGATGAAAAAAAAGCACATGAGTGCTTATTCCATTATCCTCGATATAAAGAATAAAACCCACAACACACACAATACATACATACATACACACACGCATGCACACACACACACGTATCACACACACGAATCACTACACACACGTATCACACTTTCTCAAATCTCTCTCTCTCTCTCTTCTCTCTCTCTCTCTTCTCTCTCGCTTTTCGCTCTCGCTCTTCGTTTTTTCTTTCGCAATTTTCTTCTTCTTCGCAATTCTTCTTCTTCTTGTTTCTTTTTTTCCTCACACAGCAACATTTCGGACCATGAGATCAGCCCAGACAGCTGAAACGAAAATTGGTTTGCAGGACAACGTGATTATAGAGCGAATTTCATCAGCAGCACTTCGGGAAGAGAAGGGCAGAACTAGGAAGAGAAGGGGCAAGGAGGGCAGAGGCTAGCCAGACGGAGCAGGGTGACTGGGAGCAAGTTAAGCTTAAGGTCTGAGTTCCATTCTGCAGAGTGTACACAGACACTCAGGATGACAGGGAATTTGCATAGCATTGTGTCTGGGTCACTGGGAACAGTCATTCATTTCAGATGGTTTTCCTAGTCATTTTCGTTGGTGGTTGGGTTAGGTTGTTGTTTTTTTTGTCCAAAGTCTTCTTTCGCCTGTAGTTTTGTTTTGAATGTTTTTAGTGTGCATGAGGTGGGGGTTTTTCTAGATATGGTTGAAGGTTTAGTGCAGTTTTACTGAAATTCTTGTTGTTGCTCTTCTTTCCTCTTTGCTATTCTTCTTCTTCGCACTTCTTCTTCTTCGTCTTCTTCTTCGTCTTCTTGTTCTTCTTCGCAATTCTTCTGCTTCTTTTTTATATTTTATTTTACTTTATTCTTTTATTTCGAGGATAATGGAATAAGCACTCATGTGATTTTTTTACATCCAGTCCTCATGTGTATGCGGCTTTGTAAATTTTTGTCATCTGTTCCCACCAGCACACAATGGCCTACTCTTACGAAAAGCGGAACAGGATTTAACGTGTGCGCAAGATGTTCTGCGTGCGTTCGCACACGGGGCCTCGGTTTATATTCTCATCCGAAGGACTTTTAGGGAGAGTGGAGTCTGCACTGATGTTAACTCCAGGGGAAAATATCCCCTTGAACGGGAATCAAACCCGGGTCGTCAGATTGCGAACACAATGTTCTAACCACTAGGCTATCCCATCTCCCACATCTCTTCTTGTTCTTCTGCTTCTTCTTCTTCTTCTTCTTCTCTTCTTCTTCTTCTTCTTCTTCTTCTTCTTCTTCGTAATTCTTTTTCTTCACAATTCTTCTCCTTCGCAATTCTTCTTCGCAATTCTTCCTTCACAATTCTTCGCAATTCTTCACAGTTCTTCTTCTTCTTCTTCTTCTTCTTCTTCTTCTTTTTCTTCTTCTTCTTCTTCTTCTTCTTCTTCTTTATAAACAAACATTCCGTGTGCTGGTCATTTCTTTGGAACTTTCTAAACGAATGATACAAGCATTAATGTTTGCTCTTACTGTATACACATAAGAACTTGAAGGACTAAAGGAACATGTTTTTAAGAACCTGGTTAATACACTTTCTCTTGAACTTCAGCTAACCGTATAGCGATCTGTACTTTGATTTTTTTAAAAAGGGATGATATACAGATTCTATTTTTTTAAATTATGTAATTTTTGCCATCAAAAGCAGTGACAAGTGGACGTTTGTAGTTCAGAAAACAATGTTTTACAAAATCTCAATTCCATCTCTTCATTAACTGTGGTAATTTAGTCACTAAAGTGATAAGATCTGTTAAGGATTGTAACTCTTTTTCCAAAATGGCAACAACTGAAAAAACAAAAATAGAGAAGGATGCTTAGGCATTATCATTTAAAACATCACTTTTAGTTTAGATGATGTGATATCAGCTTCAGGAGTTTTAAGGCTAAAAGGGGAAGAAACTAATACGACATGAGTTGCAATGATTTCCCTTGGGACAGTGTCTGGCTCTTGGTTTTGGCGGTAAAAGATAACCTTGCCCTTTCTGCTGTCATTTTATTCGTTTTTAATTCATTTAAATTTAATATTTTGTCGTTTTTTATTCTCTCTTTTTCTCTTTCTCTCACTTATATAAAATCTATGGATTAAAAAAAATAATTATCATTATTATTTTTTTCGTGTGTTATTTTACATTCACTTGAAACTATTAGCTCTGATTGGATAGTCCCTTCTCAGGGCAAGGGCCGGACAAAAAAAGTATGTCAATACTTATCTGTAACCCCTGGGGATAAAAATTACCGATTCTCTCTCTCTCTCTCTGTCTCTGTCTCTGTGTCTCTCTGCGTTTCTGTCTCTCGCTATTTCTCTGCATCTCTGTCTCTTTGTCTCTGTATCTGTCTCTCTCTTTATCTATCTATCGATATCTCTCTATCTATCTCTCTGTCTCTCTATCTATTTCTCTCTGTCTCTCTCTCTGTCTGTATGTGTCTGTGTATCTCTCTGTCTCTGTCTCTCTCTCTGTCTCTTTCTCTCTGTCTCTCCATCTCTGCCTCCATTTCTGTCTCTGTCTTTTTCTCTCTGTCTCTTTCTCTGTCTGTCTCTCTGTCTCTCTCTCTCTCTCTCGCTCTGTCTCTCTGTCTTTGTCTCTCTGTCTATCTGTCTCTGTATCTCTGTCTCTCTCCCTCTCTCTCTCTCCCTCTCTCTCTCTCTCGTTCTTTCTCTATCTCTGTCTGACTTCTTGCCTCTCATGATGTATTATACAGGGCCTGGTTTGTGGGTGTTTTCTTATCGCGAAAGTTGCTAGGTGGATCGGTGGTCTAGAGGTAACGCGCCTGTCTAGAAAGCGAAAAGTCCGGGTCTGAAGTGTGCGGCGGTTCGTACCCCGTTTGGACCGGAAAATTTTCCCCCATCCATTAGACCATGAGTGGTGGTTTGGGCGCTAGTCTTTCGGATGAGACGATAAACCGAGGTCCCGTGTGTTACACGAAATTATTTAGCGCATAAAAAAAACCCACGGAAAAAAGGAGTTGCCCCCTGGAAAAAATTTTAAAAAGCCACTTAAAGGGAAAAAATAACTGCAGGAAAAAAAAAAAAAAAAAAGGGGAAAGGGTGGCGCAGCGCAAAGGGGGGACGCTTTTCCCCCCGCTTCCCGGGGGACCCCGAATTTCCGGAGAAAAATTGCCGTGACTTAAAGTGGTTAAAAAAAATTTGAGCGTTTTGTTTTTTGCTTTAAAAGTTCAGCGCTATTAAATTCCAACATTATTATTATTTTTTTTTTAATGATGTTTCACCCTCTTAATTAAACACTTTTTTTTCTCCAAATCGGTGTAATATTTTTTTTTACCGATAAACTTTTCTCTTTGTCTTCATAAAAACTTCATATTTTTCTTTCTAGTGACAATATTATGATATACCCCTCTCTGCTTGAGTAGTTTTTTCAGTGTTCTTTTTCATTGTTAAAGAGAACAACCTCTAAAACCTGTTGTTTTCGTAAAAAAAAAATTTCCAAAACAGTTTCCATCTTTAAAGGTTTTTTAAAAAAAAGTTTTTCACCAAAAAGAAAAATAGGGGGAAAGGGGTGGGAAAAAAAATAAATAAAAATAGAAGGAGAGAAGGAGAAAGGAAGCAATCCTTAAAAAAAAACCTATCCGCAGAAAGGGTGAAAAATATGTCATTCAATGAAGCGTTTGTAGGAAGTATAATCTGTTTTTAAAATTAATGTAAAAAATATAATAATATAAAAATAATTATGGAATTTATAAGCGTGAATCTTGTAAAAAACCAAACAAATCGAAGCGTTGACAATCATTTAAGGCATGCAACTTCCCCTTAAACATAATGAGCAAAGATTTTCAAATCCATGGCGCGATCCCCGCCCCCGCACCACCACCACACACACCCACACACACACACACCACACACACAACACACACACCAAACCCCCACCACCACACACACCACAGGAACAACACTTAGAAGGTGAAAGATGCTTTTGAAAATTAGGGACGATATGGGGGGGGAAAGTCCAGGTGGGAAAATAAGTGTTTTTTGGGGCTGGATTTAAAGGGAATAAAGGAAGGCTTTTACGAAGTGAAAGGGGGGGTCATTCCAGGGGATGGACCAAAACGAAAGGAGCGCGGCCAACAGTGGTTTGTTTAAATTTTGGGGTTCGAAAGAAAAAGTATTCGGTGAACAAAGGGAACGGGATGGAGTGACGGGGAAGACGTTATGAGATAAGAGGGGCAATTTGTGGAGACTTTTAAAAAAGGGGGTATTGTTTTTAACTCCGTCTTTGGAGACAGGCAACCAGGAAGAGATCGAGAAGGGGGTGATGTTTCGATTTTTTTTTCTTAGGCCCATCGGTGCAGGTTTTGTATGCTTGAAGAGAGTGGATAGTGATGCGGGGTGGGCCCAGCCAAAAGAGAATTACATAGAAAACGTAAAAGGGAAAAAGAGATGTAAGCTTGGAATTTGCATCGTGGACAGTCCCCTTGCAAATCGCGCTTATGCTCGTAATGTAGTGCAAGACTGGGGTTGGGTGTGAATTTTTTCATAGAGGTTGTTTGTAAAGAACTACCCCAAAAATCTTCCGGTGGAAAAAGGAACTGGTATTGCCGAATTTTTTACTAAATTTTTTGTGAAAGGAAAGTTATGTTGGGTCCTAGAGATGGCTTCTTTTTTTTCGGCATTATTGAAAATTGTTCTGAGTCTCCATTTTGAATGTTTTAAAGGCAGTGGACATATTTGTAGGAGGAAGGAAATTTTTAACAGTACGCGCATAAAGTTGAGTATCATGGGATAGAAATGATGTCAATAGCGTGGTTGTTTATTTTGTGAGGGGGGAGCAGTTAGAAGAAAAGGAAAAACGGGCCCCGGGACTGTCCCTGCGGGACCCAATTCTTTTGCGGGTTTTGTTGAATTTTTTTTACAATAATTTCGGGAACCCGGTCTGTGAGGTATAAGTAATCAGGTGAGGGCGTGCCATTAATCCCAAACGTTTTTTGGAGGCGAAAAGAAGAATTGAGTGATCTATGGTATCAAAGGCTGCAGATAAGTCAAGAAGAGTAGGGGGAGATTTTTTGCATCAGAAGAAGTAGAAGGTTTAAAGTATGGATAGGGGGGTTTCGGTGCTGTGGTTGGGCGTAGGGAACTGAAAGTGGGAAGAAGATCATTGGGAAAAAGGGGACTGTTTAGCTTTTGAGAACAAATTTTTCAAGACTTTAGAGACAAAGGGGAATTTGAGACAGGGTATAATTCTTCAGAATGTTGGGGGTCGAGGGGGGCTTTTTCAGTAGAGGGTGACTTTGGTTTTAAGAGCTGGTGGAAAAATTTCCCGATGAAAAGATGAGTTTACTTTTTTAGTGAATAGGGACAAGTTTTGGAAAACTTGTGAGAAAAAGAGGAGGTATGGGATCAAGGTGGATTTTTTAGTCATTTCCCTTTAGAATTGTCATGATTTCTTTTCATTGTGGGGTGAAGGAAAGGAGGAGGCCGTGAATGGGGGTCAGGGGGCGCGGTGGAATTTATTGATCCAGTTTGGGGCGTTGTTTTGAATTTGTCTGAGAAGAAAGGGAGAAAAAATTTGGGTAATTCAGCAGGGGGATGTTTTGGAAGGAGTTTTTTTTTGTAGTCCAAGGAGATTTTAGGTGAGGGAAAAAAAAAGTTTTTGATGTACCAGAGATTTGGGAAGTAAAGTCTGCCTTTGCTGAATGATTAAGGTTTGATTTTTTTATTTGTTTTCGGAAAAGCTGTTTGTGGTTTTGGTTTTTGATTCCCCCACGCCGTTTAGTTGCCGGCGTTTGCGTTCGCTATCAATATTTTGGTATCCTTTGGGGACAGGGGTTTCAGGGAGGAGATGATCAGTGGAGGTGCATGCTCATCAAGCAGTTGGGGAGAATAGTGTTATAGTGATCAGAGAGGTCGGTGGTCGAGGGTTTTTGAAAAACGCGGAACTTGGGAAAAGAAGGTAGATGTCTAAGGCCTTAAAAATTTCGACAGTAACTATTTCTTTTTCTGCAGGTTTTGTATGTTGAGATGGAAAAAATGGCGGAAAGATAGAATGCAGTTGCGGTGACAGAAACGATGTGACAAGATGGGTGAAGCATTGTAATCGCCAGTTAAATATGACCAATCTGTCGTTGCTTGTTTCCAGTTTAGGAGAGAATGGTTGGACAAGAAAAAGAAAAACGTTTTTCTCGGGGAAGATGGTTGCGAAAGGAAGTGAAGTCACAAAAAAAATTTTACGTTTATTGGGAGAGAGGTGTAGTGGTCGAAAAAAAGGTTTGTACGCTTGAAAAAAAGATTCCCGAATCCCAAAAATATTTCCATCTTTTTTAATTTTTTTCAGTAAATTTTTCCTGAAAAAAAATCACAAACGCACCAAAAAAAAAAGGGGAAATCAGGCAGAGCTAATCTAATACCCCCCCATCCCCACCTCCGCCCCCCCCACGCAACCCCCCCTTTCCCCCCCCTCCCATAACCACCATTGCCCCCCACCACATGCAAACGAAAACTAGAAGGGAAATCCAATTCGAAAAGCTATTGAATGTGTGTCAAGTTTGATAGAAATTCAGCGAGCAAAAAGGGGGAAATAAAACAAAAATTGTGAGGGGCCCCACAACAAGCACGGGTTTGGGCCCCTTGGCTGTGACAAAGCAAGATGGGGGTGTTGCCCGTC
>CM054136.1:51932722-51935222 GCA_028751875.1 Rapana venosa
TGTATCTGTGTGTCTGTGTGTCTGCCTCTGTCTGTCTGTATGTCTGCATTATTATCTGTGTGTCTGCGTTCGCGCCTGTATCTGTCTCTACGCGTCTGTAGCTGTGTGATATTCAGTCAGCTGGAGACTAGGGGAGGATGAGAGACTGGGTTTTGAAGGGAGAATAGAAGGGGGAAAGCAGGGGTGGGGTGGGTTGGGGTGGTGGCGGGTTGAGGTGGGGTGGGGTGGGGTGGGTTGAAATCCCATTTAAGCCGAAGAACAAGCAGGGACGCCACAGACGAAGGGCTGATGTAACCTGGCCCCTGCAAAAGTGGGACACCGCTGAGCAAAGAGACAGCGGGAAGAGAATGATGATGATGAGGAGGAGGAGGAGGATGAGGAGGGCGGTGGTGGTGGTGGTGGTGGTGGTGGTGGTGATGATGATTATGATGATGATGATGTTGAGGAGGAGGAGGAGGAGGAGGAGGGTGGTGGTGGTGGTGGTGGTGGTGGTGGTGGTGGTGGTGATGATGATGATAATGATGACGACACAAAAACTCAGATTTTTTTTAAAGCAATACTGTAGAAAGTAGAAAATCACTTATCAAGCTGGCGGGGGAAAAAAATTAAACATACGGTACATTGTACACAAACAGCATTCTAAAAAATCTATTGGAAAAAGAACTCAACGATCTTCAACACACACACACACACACACACACACACACACACACACACCGTTTATTCCTAGGGACACACACATACCCACCATAAATGATGCGAGATAAAATCA
Organism: Rapana venosa; assembly: GCA_028751875.1. Taxonomy (NCBI): domain Eukaryota; kingdom Metazoa; phylum Mollusca; class Gastropoda; order Neogastropoda; family Muricidae; genus Rapana; species Rapana venosa. Next base: position 51,933,495 of record CM054136.1, read on the forward strand.
AACACAGACACGAAGAAAACAAAGAACAGGACAAAAACATGAGATCAGAACGGCATCGAAACGTCACATTCCCATGCAACTATTCATTTTTACGTATCATTTAAATTTTACTCATTTTGTTCTTTTTTTTTTTTCCCTGAAGATCTGCTTTCTTGTCCATATTCCTCCCTCCCCCTATCCCCTCCACCCCCAACACCCACCCCCCTCTTTCAAAAATGCAATTTTCTCTCGGAATGTTTTCCGTTGTTTTCTCCCATCTGCAATCAAATGGTGCTTACGTTTAATCTTGTCACGCAGTGCATTGTCTTGCTAACAAGCACAACGAGTCAACTTCAAATTCTAGAATTTTCAATTACGGAGAGAAAATGAAATATTGATTATTTACTTCTACAATTTCAAGCATAAACGACACCAAAAAAGGGATTTGTTTTGGCAGGATTAAATCGCATAGCTTTTTACGAATTTGTTTCGCAAACTATGCACATTTCGTATACAGACACAAACATACTTGTAGATATACAGATATTTTGGTAGAGATTTAAGTCAACGTAAGATTGTGTGGCGGGATAGCTCAGTGGTCAGAGCACTCTTTTTCCCCTAGCCAAGGTTAAGCAGCATCGAGCTTGGTTACCAGTTGGATGGGTGACCGTTTGCGCGCCTTGGCGTCAGTACAGTTCCCCCCAGTTCACCCAGCCGTAAATGGGTACCTGCCTTCTTTAGGGTCAGGGAAGGTAAAGCAGCGAGGGAGAGGAGATGGGCGCCGCCCTCAATATGCTGGTTCCTAGAGAAGTGAGATCTTTGACGCCTCGCTCCCCTACGACCTTATAGATTATGAGACACCTTTACCTTTTCACCTTAAGAATGTGTGTAGCCTCGTATAATCAATTTGCTTAGTTAGAAAACCCACAACTCTAATGAGTAAGTCGCAAGGCAATTTAAAAAAAATTGATCTGACGGTTTGGATTCGACCCACGCCCGTTCGAAAGGATTTTCCCCCTGGAGTTAACATCAATGCCGACACCCCACTCCCCCGAAAGTCCTTTGGGTGACACTAGAAATCGAAGTCATGTGTGCAGAATCACGCATAGTGGCTTTGTGAACACACTAAAACATGTCCTACCCTTCAGAAGAGTAGGCCATTGGTTATCGTTGGGAACGGATGACAGAGTTTACAAAACTGCATGCATACAAGGACTGGGTGTAAAATTGCATGTGAGTGCATATTTATTATCCTTGAAATAAAAGACTTTAGATGGAAAAACTATTAAACATATAAAAAAAATAGTGCGGTATACATTGGCTGCAAACTTGACGGTCTCTGATTGTGCGAAGTTAAAGCCGTACAAGTGCTAGCAAAATTCTGATAATGTATTAAGAAATTTCAGAAATGAATTATTTCTAATACTAAGGGGGAGGAATGTAACTTTATCGTTCAATTATTTCCTTTTTCCACACACAATTTTAAACTGTAATTTTGATACTTCTTAATGAATTCGTACATTGATATCGTTTAGTATACTGTATTCATCCCATCGTTTTTTTGGTTACTTATTTGATAACCTTTCAATGTTTGTTTCCCAGCTTTTCTGGTTAAAAAAGGGGGAAATCTGTGTCCGATCATTAAATTTACCTAAGTTTTTGTTGTTGTTTTTTTGTTTTCTGCTGTTTACTTAGTTCAAGGAAATTCTGTGTATTTTGTAATCCTGATATGACCTGCATCATTTTCCA
>CM054136.1:51957722-51965222 GCA_028751875.1 Rapana venosa
AGCAGCCAAAGACCTCCGTTATTGAAGACAAAGACGGGTCAGTCCTTACAGAGAGCGCCACTATCATGAAGAGATGGACAGAATATTGCAGAGACCTGTACAACTACAAGCTGAAGGCTGATCCGAACAAACTTCACGAGCAAGATCCCAGACCATCAGATCCTGAAAGCACACAGGTGCTGGAGGAAGAGGTAGAAGAAGCAGTAAGATCCATGAAAGGAGGCAAGTCACCAGGGATTAACAACATCCCGGCTGAGCTCATCAAGAACGGAGGCCCAGAGATGATCAAGGCATTAACAATCATCTGCCAACGCATCTGGACCAGCAAAGAGTGGCCTGAACAGTGGACCCAATCCATCATAGTTCCACTTCCAAAGAAGGGAGACCTGAAGAAGTGCCAAAATTACAGAACAATCAGTCTGATAAGCCATCCAAGCAAAGTTATGCTACGCATTGCTTGAACAGACTGAAACCACAAGCAGAAGAAATCCTATCAGAAGAACAGGCAGGATTCAGACCAGGTCGAAGCACTGTCGAACAGATCTTCAACATCAGAATGCTCATAGAGAAGCATCTCCAACATCAGCTACAGCTCTACAACAACTTCATTGACTTCAAGAAGGCCTTCGATCGAGTGTGGCAAGAAGCTCTGTGGCAAGTCATGAGAGACTATAGCTTCGACGAGGACCTGATTCAAGTCATCCAGGCGCTGTATGACAGCTCCCACAGTGCAGTCCTCATGGGTGGAGAAATCGGGGAGTTCTTCCGGACTTCAGTTGGAGTTCGACAAGGCTGCCCGCTATCCCCGTTCTTTTCAACGTGTTCCTGGAGAACATCATGCAGGAGGCCCTCCTTGACTTCAAGACCACAATCACAATAGGAGGAAGGCCAGTCTGCAATCTTCGATTCGCAGACGATATTGATCTCATGGGCCGCAGTGAAGAAGAACTCCAGGATCTCACCACCAGACTGGAAACATCAGCCAATGCCCACGGTATGGAGATCAGCACGGAAAAGAGCAAGATCCTAGTGAACAGTACCACACCGACCACTCCCACCAGCATCAAGATGAGTGGTGAGACACTAGAGGAGGTGGAAACTTTCAAGTACCTTGGAGCAGTCATCACCAAAGAAGGCACGAGCACACAAGAGGTGAAGATCAGACTTGCTGTGGCACTCTCCTCCATGACTAAGCTGGCGAAAGTGTGGAGAAACCACAACATCAGAACCCACACTAAGGTCAGACTCTACGAGGCACTCGTCACATCCATTGCCTTGTACAGCTGTGAAGCATGGACACTTACTGCCGATTTAGAACGTCGCATTCAAGCCTTTGAGATGAAGTGCCTCAGGCGGATCCTGAACATCACCTACAGAGACCGCAAAACCAATGACTACGTCTGGCAGCAGATCGAGGCACTGGCTGGCAAACAAGAACCATTGCTAGATACAGTCAAACGGAGGAAACTGAAGTGGTTTGGCCACACAACAAGGCATAACAGCCTGTCAAAGACAGTCCTGCATGGAATGGTGGAAGGAGCAAGGAGGCAGGGACGACCACGCAAAAGCTGGATATCCAACATCAAGGAGTGGACCGGCCTCACTGTACCAAACCTCCTGAAAGCAGCCCAGGACAGAACCATTTGGCGGTCCACTTGCAGCGTCCGTGCGGGTACCCCAACGGTCGTCCCGACCAAGGGATGAGTGCGAGTGCGAGTGCGTACGTTTGTTTTGCACACTGTATTTTGTATTGTGTTGTGTTGCATTAACTTATGCTGCACAATCATTGTATTGTGTTGTACCAAATGAATTGTATTGTGTTGTGGTACAGGGCAGGGTAGTATGGTATAAGGTAGTTTGTTTTCCACCATTACTTAGTTGATATCTCTCTCTGTGACTGTGTGTCTCTGTGTGTATTGTTTTCTATGCAATTCAATTCATTATGCATATTTTTACCATTATATTTCGAGGGCTGGATGTAAAAAAAGCATATACTCCTTAATCTATTACCCTCTGAAAAATAAAAATTGTTCCCCAAAAATTGTTCTGTGTGTATGTGTGTGTTATAAAAGCTTGTTTGATAGGATAGGATATAAAGTATAGGATATGAAGTAGGCTTTTAAAACACACACACATACACACGCGCGCGTGCAACACACACAACACACACACACACACACACACACACACACACAACAGTATAACTTAAATCCTTCAGCTCTTTCCAGCCAACATCTGCTTTCACCCAACAATTTTCTTGCAGACGTCACATTCTTTTCTAGCAGCACTTGCTTCTTTCAACCCTGTTTCCATTCTCTCCTACTTTCTCACATGTGAACCTGGACTGTCATTGAAGACACCTCAAAGGGCAGACGTTTATTACCTGCGACACTGACAAAGAGCTCAGTTCACCATGTTGGCTGTCTGCCTTACACATGTTACAACAAAGCAATTAGCCCTGCAGGCTTTGATGCTGAGATAGACTGGGAAATTTCATTACTTTCCTGTCTGGTCGCTTTCTTCAGAGGGGATTGTTTTGTGGGGATATTTGGGGTATTTTTGGTCCTGTTGTGTCCCTTGTAGGGTGGGGTTTTTTTTTTACTGCTGTTTTGTGATTTTTGTTTGATCTTTGTTTTTGTTGTGTTTTTGGTTTTTGTTTGTTTGTTGTTGGTGTTGGTTTTTTGTTGGTTTTGTTGTTGTTGTTGTTGGTTTGTTTGTTGTTGTTGTTGTTGGGTTTTTTGGGGGGTAAAGTGCAATGTGGTTAACATGGCTTGTGAGATGATTTTTTACAGCTATAAAGGTGGGAAATCTGTGCATGGACACTCATGTATGCATCCAAGCACTACAATCACCACCACTGCCATCTCAACCACTTCCAACGTCATCACCACCACAACTGCTACCACACTATCCCCACTTCACCAGAACCAATACCACTGCACAATCACCATCATCATCATCATCATCATCATCATCCTCACCACAATAAGCACACCCATCCTCATCACCACTATTAGCGTTGCATGTTTACAGAAGCACAAAGGGAAAATAAGATGTTTCTGTCATTAATTATTAATTCTGTTAATGTAGAATCTGCTTTATTGGTTTTATTTAATTCCAATCACTCCCCCCTCCCCTCCCCCCTTCCCCGTTTATTAATTTCTATTAAAGGTCTTTTATGTTTGCATTTGTTCGTTTAATAGTTTGTTTTATATATTTTTCAGGGTTGTGTTTCTTTCTTTGTTTTGTTTCGCTTTTAGTCTTTTGGAATTTGTTTTCGTTTTTAGGTGGAAGTAGTGGTGGTGGTATGTTTTGTCTTTTTTATTGCTGTTTGTTTTTAATGTATTAGCTTTGTAGTATAACATCACTATGAGTGAGTAAACTCTAAACAAATCAAATCATATTGAATGCTTCTGCCTTTTGTTCACAACTACTCTCACCCATCATTTTTGGTTTTTTGGTTGTGCATATCCCATCACTGATAACAAATACGTTTTGAGTGTTTTTCTTTTAATGTTTCCCCTAAGTCCCGACAAAGTTCTTCAAGATTCCTCAAAAAGCAGAATTTTGTTGCCTGCATCAGCATCAAAAATCTTTAGTTCATCATTTTCAATGTCTGCTTTACACATGTTACAACAAAGCAATTTGTCCTGGATGCTTTTGATGCTGAGGTAGACTGCAAGTTCGCTATTTTTTTCTCTCTGCTTCAGTGGTTTAAGGTTCATGGGTTGTTAGGAGTTTGGTGGGGGTTGGTTGTTTGGGGGTTTTTGTTTTGTTTTGGGAGGTTTATTGCTGTCTTTTATGTGTTAAATGTTTTTCTTTTTTAGATTGTGGAGGTGGGGTGGGTTCGTTTTTATTTGGGGGGGTGGGGATGGGGGATTTTTCTGTAAAATGTAATGCAATGGCTGAACTTGCCTCTTAAATGATTTTTCAGTGTTGAAAAAATCTCATGAAATTGAGAAATTGCTTACAAAATGTGTTAATGCCCACACATTCTCACACTTGCACATACGAACACATTCACAGGATGCTTCCCCTCCCACACGCATACACATACACCACCACCACCACTACCACCACCAATATCATTCACTACACCCACTTACATTACTATGGGTCATTCAAGTTCTCCATCACCACACCAGCCATTAACTCTACTTTCACCCTGACCACCAACCATCACCACTGCAGCAACAACAACGATGATGATGACAACAATAGCTATTACAACAACAACAACAACAACAAAATGGTATATTGTGCTTGTTTCATTACACTGCATCATGCCTTTTCTTTAGTGAATAGTCCAGAGATGAATTACTTGTCCAGTTTTTGCTCTCTTATGTTTGGGGGATGCTGGGGACCTGTCAGTATAGGTACCATCCATCCCAACCTTCTAAACATTATGTGCTTGAATTCCCTCTTTTCTATCCCTTTATTTATTTCACCCTTGTCCTTTTTCTCCCTGTCACTTTCTCCTTGTCTATTTTCTGCATTCTTGGTCCATTTGTTGCTTTTTTCCCCCCAGAAATGCCTAAAACACAACCATTCTCTCCAACACCAAAGTTGTATGTCCCGGGCCTGACTTGTCAGGTGCTTAACTGCAGCATAACGGATTTTGCTTGTATGACAGACAGCAATAGTTGCTTTCTGGGCATCCAAAAAAGAAGAAGAAGAAGAAGAAGAAGAAGAAGAAGAAGAAGAAGAAGAAGAAGAAGAAGAAGAAGAAGAAGAAGAAGGAGGAGGAGGAGGTGAGGAGGAGGAGGAGTGGAGGAGGAGGAGAAGGAGGAGGAGGAGGAGGAGGAGGAGGAAAAAATAGGATGAGGAGGAGGAGGAGAAGAAGAGGAGGAGAAAGAGGAGGAGGAGGAGGAAGAAGAGGAGAAGAAGAACAAGAACAAGAAGAACAAGAAGAACAAGGAAAACAAGAAGGACAAGAAAGACAACAAGCTCTTCATTGTCACCTTACAACCTAGCACAAATTTTTAAAGGCATCCCTAAAAACTGAACTTTCATTGCCTGCAAGACCAGAACAAGAGCTAGCTCAGTTCACCATTTTCGGTGTCTGCCTTACACACATTACAACAAAGCAATTAGCTCCCGACACTTTGATGCCAAGACAGACTGGAAGCTCATTATTTTCCCGTCTGCTTAGCATCTTTGTGTTTGATGGTGTGTGAGCACGTTTCTCTACTTTGTTTTGCTACTTGGAAGAATTTTATTATGATTGAGTTTTGTTTTTGCTTCGCCTTTTCCCTACGCGCGGAATGATGTGGTTCAATTCATCCCTGAAGTAATCTTTGACTCCTGAAAACTGGCAGTTTGTTTCTAAAACATGCACTGCAAGGGCGTGCGCGCACACATGCACACGCGCGCGCGCGCACACAATAACACATGTGCACATGCATGCAAACACACACGCATGCACGCAAGCATGCACACACACAGGTGTTGTTTCTGTAAACGTTATGATATACGTGAAGCACATGCTCTAAAAAGCTACATTGTTTATTTCTGTGTCATGTTCATATTGACTCTAGCTTCTACTAATAGCACCATCTTTGTAATTAAGAAGTGGATTTTCACACACAAGGTGAGCCCTACTTCCCCTCTTTCTGCACATTATTTTCCTATCTCAACAGACTTTTACTTTTCCAGCATTATATAACGTTTTATTGCAAACACCACCCAAAATGGAAAGACAACAGATGTTGAATCATAAATGATATAAAGTCAATGATCCCAAATCACAAATCAAAAGTTTAGATCTTTATTTTTTTTCTTTTATATGGTGGATAATGGAATAAGCACTCAAGTGTTTTTTAACATCCAGTCCCCGTGTAGATCTTAAGTGATCTACAGGGTCAAAGCAGGTTTAGACTTGCCAATATCTTTAGTCCACTCCTATGTGCACGCATGAAGAGTAATAATAATAATAATAATAATAATAATAATAATAATAATAATAATAATAATAATAATAATAATAATAATAATGTATGGAATTTATATAGCGCTGAATCTTGTAAAGCAACAAATCAAAGCACTCAGATGACTTTTTTTTTTTAATCGAGGATAATAGAATAAGTATTCATGTGCTTTTTTTACATCCAGTCCCCATGTGTATGCAGTTTTGAAAATTGTGTCATCTGTTCCCACCGACACACAATGGCCTACTCTTTCGAAAAGCGGAACAGGATTTATCGTGTACGCAAGATGTTCTGCATGCGTTCGCACACGGGGCCTCGGTTTATAGTCTCATCCGAAGGATGTAAGTACGTGTGCACGTGAAAGATATCCACGTTTATTTCACCATCTACTGGGTCGTTTTTGTTTCGTTTTGTTGTTGTTGGGTTGGGTTTCTTTTAGTTTTCGTTCCTCAGCTAGGGCTCCGAGGTTTACCAATGGTGAGAGTTTTTGACATGTGCGACCATTTTTTGCCCACCATTACGACAGTCGTCACATTCTGACTTCAGGAATGATGTCTAAAAACGACAACACTGTGTATGCGGATTTTTAAAAATAAACTTTTGACATCTGCTCCTACCAAGCACAAATGGCCTACTCTTCCAAAAGGCACAACATATTTTGAACACAACAGTGTGCGTGCGAAGTTTTTAAATAAAAATGTTGTCATCTGTTCTTACCAACACAAAATATGGCCTACTCTTCCAAAATACAGAACAGGTTTTGACATGCGCACAATATGTTCTGCGTGCGTTTGTACATGGAGCCACCACGGTTTATAGTCTCATCTAGAGGACTTTCAAGGGGAGTGGAGTCAGTACTGATGGCAACTCTATGGGACAAAATCCCCTCAAACAGGTGTCTTGGTGGTGGGTTGAACTTGGACAAGATCCTAGGCCATCAAATCACAAGCGCAATGTTCTAACCACTAGGCATTGCCTGAGGCTTCACAAACAAGCTAAATTCTGCACCTGATGAAGCATGTACTAAGTGGACATTGTGCGTATTATAATATCTATGCACTGTAAACAAAATGTTCAGGGTACTGTGACAAATCTCTCTCCAAAAAACACCCTAAAAACTGGAAGAATTTGTCTTTTTAATTGCTGCCTCTGCCAGAGAAGAAAGTCAGAAAAAAACACAGGCGTCCGTTATGCGATATGTATTACATGTAGGGAGCTGTCGAAGAAAAGCTAACTGTCCAACTTTTGGCACTTCTGCCCAATTCTTATTTTAAGCCATCCTTATTTCCTTCCACTCTACCTCTCCAGACCCATTATTCTCTTTCAGCAGCTTGCTTCTTTTTTCCTTTTTGTGTGGCTAGGCAGCACAGGGACTGGAGATTTTTTCAAAGGGACTCTTATTGTGCGTGCGTGTGAACACACACACACACACACACACACACACACACACACGCACACACTCACATGCAAATTTTTCTTCAATGTCTCCTGCTTGAGCTATTCCAGTTGGATTTTTTTCTTTTAGACAGATTTGACCCCATGTTTATCAAAGTGCAACACTTTCTAGTTGTGC
>CM054136.1:51975222-51990222 GCA_028751875.1 Rapana venosa
TTAGCATTCGTCTTCGCATTCTTCTGCGCATTCTTCTTCGCATTCTCTTCTCATTCTTCTTCGCATCCTTCTTCGCATTCTTCTTCTTCGCATTCTTCTTCTTCGCATTCTTCTTAGCCTTTCTCTTCTCATTCTTCTTCGCGTTCTTGTTCTTTTTCTCATTCTTCTTCGCATTTTTCTTCTTGTTTGCATTCTTTTTCTTCTTCTTCGCATTCTTCTTCTTTGCATTCTTCTTCGCATTCTTCGCATTCTTCTTTCCAATTCTCTTCTTCTTCTTAATTCTTCTTCTTCTTCTACTTCTTCTTCTTCTTCGCAAATATTCTTCTTCGCAATACTTCTTAACCGCAATTCTATTTCTTCTTTGCAGTTCTTCTTCGTCGTAATTCTTCTTCACATTTTTTTTTTTTTGGGGGGGGGGGGTTGCAATTCTTCTTCTTTTTCTGCTCAATTCTTCTTTGCAATTCTTCGTCGTAATTCTTCGTCATCGCAATTCTTTGTCTTCTTCTTCGTAATTTGTCTTCGTCTTCGTAATCCACCTCCTTCTTCTCTTTAATTCTTCCCTTCTTCGCAATCTTCCTTTTCTTTGTTCTTTGAAATTCTCCTTTTTCTTCGTACTTCTTTTTCTTCTACGTAATTCTCACTTAATTTTTTTTATTTTTTAGAAATTCTTTATCATTACCACCAGCCTCCTTATTTTCTTCTTCTTCTTCTTGGCAATTTTTCTAGGAAATTCTTCTTTGAAATTGTCCTTCTTCTGTTTCAAAGTTCTGTGAAATTCTTCAAGATTCATCTTTTTCTTCTTGGAAATTCTTGTTCTTCGAATTACTTGTCCTTCGAAATTCTTGAAAAATCTTCTTTTTTTTCTTCTGCTTCCTCTTTTTCTTCTTCTTCTTTTTCTTCTTCTTCTTCTTCTTCTTCTTCTTCTTCTTCTTCTTCTTCTTCTTCTTCTTCTTCTTCTTCTTCTTCTTCTTCTTCGCAATTCTTCTTCTTCTGCTCTTTTGTACGTGTCCATAATTATTGGGTCCTTTTCTGTTCCGTAATGTTATTGTACTGTTGCTGCTGTTGTTATTGTTATTATTGTTGTTGTGGCTGCTTCTGCCGCTACTTCTGTTGTCCCTGTTACTGTAGTTGCTCCTGCTGCTTCTGCTGCTGCTGCTCCTGTTGCTGTAACTGCTGCTGCTGCTGCTGCTGCTGCTGCTGCTGCTTCTTCTACTGCTGCTGTTCCTGTTGCTATAACTGCTACTGCTGCTTCTACTGCTATTGCTCCTGTTGTTGCTGCTGCTGCTACTTCTGCTGCCACTGCTGCAGAGCGACAGACACAGCTCTCAGGCAAAACCAGAACGAAAGAAACACTTTTATAGTTTTATATACTGCGTTGGATAAAAAGCTGGTGATAACAAGATATTCGTAAGGATTGTTTCTCCGTTCCCTGGATAGAGCTCTGAATGGTGAGACTTTGCGTATGCGACTGCATTTGCCCACTATCAAGGTAGCCGCATTCCGACCTCGTGGGTGTATCCTGGATAGGTTTGTGTTTTCGAAACCCGCCGAACACGGACATGAATCACAGGATCTTTAACGTACATATTTCATCTTCTGCATACGTATATACACTAAGGGAATAAGGCACTGGCAGGTCTGTACTTGAAATTTACATTGGAGATTGTAAAAATCTGTAACCTTAAGTCACCAGACGCCGCTGAGATTCGAACACATGGCTTCATGGACCCATGGGATTGAAGTCAATCGGTCTTAACCACTCGACTATCGCGTCCGTCCTAAAGAATTTAAAGTCAGTGCTTACCTGGTTAGTTGGCTGGTCTACGTTTTTGTTTTGTTTTGTTTGTTTTTTGTTGTTGTTTTGTTTGTTTTATTTGGGGGGGAGGGGGTATTGTCGTGCTTTGCCTACTTTATAACCATGCTATATTTTCTGTATATGCTTTGTTTCTGGTTAACAGAAAACGCCTCTGATTTTATTGTAAGATAGTAACAAACCTGATGTTTAGTTGTTAGACTGAGTTTCTTTTAAGAATAACTACCAGCGTGCATATTCAATGAATTTTTTTTTACATATGCATACACGCTATCTAGTCCACTCAAACACAAATACACACTTACAAACGCACATGTACGCCCGTACGCACACATAAATTCACACACAAGCGCGCGTGTGCTCACACACACACACGTACGTATGCGCGCACTAGCAAAATATTGAGGAATCCGGGAGGGGGGACCAACGATTCATTTTTAAAAGGCCAAATATACTCTTACAAAACAGTGTTTCTCATAATGATGAAAAATGCAACTGTCCCATCAAATCTCAAATCAAAATGAGTCATACACCACAAAACCCAACCAACAAACCGGCCAACCCACCATGCAACCACGCAACCCGCCACCCAAGCAGCCAACTCACCATTCAGTCAACCAACCCACTATCCAACCCACCATCCAACCAGCCAGCCAGCCAGCCAACCAACCAGCCAACCAACCAACCCACCAACCAAGCAGCCAACCCACCGTTCAATCAATCAACCAACCAACCAACCAGCCAGCCAGCCAACCCACCACTCAAACAACCTACCTACCATCCAGCCAAGAAAAGAATCGGCTAACCATCCCACAAAACTTAACTGACTTGCTAACAAGCCAGTCAGAAGCCAGCACAACCAAGCCAACTCACCAAGCAACCACACAAGGGTGGCGCTGCTCTTGTGGCGACGCGCTCTCCCCGGGGAGAGCAGCCCGAATTTCACATGGAGAGATCTCGTGACTTAAAGCGCTATAAAATAACAAATAAATAAATAAATAAATATAATAAACCCTAAGCGCTCAACTGAAATCTAGAACACTGTAAAAAGAAGAAGAGATCTGGAAAAAAGAAAACCCACCTCCACCATCAAGAAAAGACATTTTTTTTAAAATCACCACTACAACAATAACCATCCATCAATCCACTACAACCACCATCCATCCATCCATCCACGCAAACATCCATCCATCCATCCATCCATCCTAGCCAGCCAGCCAGCCAAGGGGTGTTATCGGTTATCGCCTCCCCTTTCTGTAAATAGGCAGTCAGAGAAAGTGGCAAACAAGTTGGTTAACCCACAAATTAGACTGAACAGCTCCTGGTGGGTGACTGGTGTCTTGAAGCTTCGTTGTAGAATTGTCGACATCAGAACAGTCATTGCTTCCAGATGGAACAGGGGGGATACTTTCGTGTTAACTGTCTTTTTTTGTTTGTTTGCTTTCAGATGGGCATGGTCTTCGTTTTCCTGATTCAAATGGATTCATCTTAGTCTCGGTTTCTGTTTTGATGTCTCTGTCTGTCTGTCTGTCTGTTTCTCTGGTGTGTCTGTTGCTGTTTCTGGCTCTGTCTGCCTGTCTTTCTCTCTGTCTTTCTCTCTGTCTGTCTGTCTGTCTCTCTCTCTCTCTCTCTCTCTCTCTCTCTCTCTCTCTCTCTCTCTCTCTCTCACTCCTCTCTCTCTATCTATCTCTCTCTCACACACACAAACACATGTGCTCGTGCATACACACACACTCACTCACTCACACTCACACACACAGAGGCATACACTTTTGCATGTGCACAGGCATTCGCACATAGTCTGTATCACCTAGTTGTGAAATTGTAGATATCTAATTACACACACACACACACACACACACACACATACACATATACATACACGCACGCGCGCGCGCGCACGTACGCACACACTCACTCACACACACACACACACACACACACACATCATATAGCAACCCATCCAGCTAACTATTCATCTTACTGACCATACAACCAGCTAATCAGCCAGCCAACCTTACAACCAGCCAATCAACCAGCCAACCATCTATCCAACCAGCCAAACAGCGAGCTAACCAACCAGCCAACCAGCTAGTTATTTAACCAGCCAACCAACCAATGAACCAAACTTAACAACAAACCAACCAACCAACCAAACCAAACAACAGTATTCCTTCCTTAATGACCAAATAAAAAATACGTTTTAAAAAAAAAAAAACACTAAAGGAATGTTATCAGTGATTCCTCCATCACCACCACCACCCTTCATCCCTATCCTTCCCCCCATCCCCCAACCCCCCACCCCTTCCCATCCCGAGTAGCAGTCGGACAAAGTAGCAAATAAGTTGGTTAACTTACAAATGAGGCGTAACAGTTCATGGCGGATGACTTGTGTCTGAAGTTTCGTTTTAGAGGTATCAGCCTCAGAACAGTCATTTACTTTGCCCTGGCAAGTGGTAACTTGATACCAACAGTAATGTTTTCTGGCGAAATGTGTGATCTTATCTTCTTTGAGCAGAGAAGAAATTGCTCCTCACTTTCTGCCCTCTCTCTCTCTCTCTCTCTCTCTCTCTCTCTCTCTCTCTCTCTCTCTCTCTCTCTCTCTCTCTCTCTCTTCTCTCTCTCTCTCTCTCTCTCTCCTCTCTCTCTCCTTCTCTGTCTTTCTCTTGTTAGTCTATGTCTCTCCACTCCTCCTCCCTTTATCTCTCTTTCTCTGTCTCACTTTCTCTCTCTCTCTCTCTCTCTCTCTCTCTCTCTCTCTCTCTCTCCTCTCTCTCTCTCTCTCTCTCTCTCTCTCTCTCTCTCTCTCTCTCTCTCTAGACAGTCAAGAGAAACACACGGTTTCTGAAAGGTGTTGGTACATAGTTTCGGTTGATCAAACATCTGTGTGCTTTGTGAATCAGATGACATCATCCTGGATATTACTCTTGAATGAGCTCCTGGCGATGGAATCTAAGTGTGTGTCTTTCTGGTACTTTCATTTCCTAGCAAGAAGAAAACATGTTGCCAAACGTTCAGCTTGCCAGACTTCGTTAAAGGAATTCGTGTACTAACCACAACACTCTGACAGTGGTGCGATGTTGCTGAGCGTTCTACATCTCTTCGGTACCTGATCCGGTTCCTTCATGGGCTACTCTCCTGCTGTAGACTGGAAAGGAAAGCTGCTGGTTTGAATTGATCCTGTTGACACAGACAATAATTATCGAATCTCTGTTGTACATCCACCACTGCCATGTTTCCATGTCATTGTAATCGCGTTCGCGTCTTCCTTCGCTTCTTTTCCCCCTCTAGCGCTTATGGCTTGATTGCTAAATAGCAATAAATTGTTCAATTTGTGTCAAATTGTGTCTCTTCTCTCTCTCTCTCTTCCTCGCTTCTCGCTTCTTCTCTCACTCTCCTCTCTCCCCTTTCTCTCTCTTCTCTCTCTCTTTCTCTGTCTGTCTCTGTTAGTCTATGTCTCTCAGCTCCCTCCTCCCCTTTATCTCTCTTTCTCTGTCTGTCTGTCTGTCTGTCTGTCTGTCTGTCTGTCTGTCTCTCTCTCTCTCTCTCTCTCTCTCTCTCTCTCTCTCTCTCTCTCTCTCTCTCTCTATTCTCTGATTCTCTGTTTCTCTGTTCTCTGTCTGTCTGCTGTCTGTCTGTCTGTCTTCTCTGTCTCTCTCTTCTCTCTCTCTCTTCTCTCTCTCTCTCTCTCTCTCTCTCTCTCTCTCTCTCTCTCTTCTCTGTTCTGTTTCTCTGTTCTCTGTCTTTCTCTCTGTTTGCCTCTCTCTCTCTCTCTCTCTCTCTCTCTCTCTCTCTCTCCTCTCTCTCTTCTCTCTCTCTCACACACACACACCACACACACACACATACACACACTGCTTAACTCACATTGAAAGAGTAAAGAATAGCATAGACAAAACATTCAGCAGGTGTACACAGATGTACAATCTCAGTAACTGTAAAAAAAACAAACTATGCTGTATGCAAAAACCACTTATTCAGTCTACAAAAAAAATCAGCATTCAACAACTAATTCATCAACATGTCAACCAAGCAATCAACCATCTAGCCACCTAACAACCACCCACCCTAACTACCCCACTAACCATCAACCAACCAACCAAACCAACCAAATAAAAGGAAACATTCGACCAAACCATACCAAGGCACTATCTGTTCATTAAGAACTAAGCGGCAAAGTACAGATCATCCGTGGAAAAACAACCCTAGAGAGGAATGTTATCAGTGATCCCTCTCCCCTCTCTGTACCACTTATTCAGGCTACAAAAAAAAACACAATCAGCATTCAACAACTAATTCATCAACATGTCAACCAAGCAATCAACCATCTAGCCACCTAACAACCACCCACCCTAACTACCCACACACTAACCATCCAACCAACCAACCAACCAACCAAATAAAAGGAAACATTCGACCAAACCATACCAAGGCACTATCTGTTCATTAAGAACTAAGCGGCAAAGTACAGATCATCCGTGGAAAAACAACCCTAGAGAGGAATGTTATCAGTGATCCCTCTCCCCTCTCTGTGTGGCATCCCCCACACACAAAGTAGAAAATAAGTTCGTTTACTGCCTAATCAGCTTTAACAGTTCTTTGGCAAAGTGGTTCATGGCTTAAGCTTCACTTTCAGAGTGCAGTGTCAACATACACATTTTTAAAATGTTATTTCTATTTTCTGCCATGATACTAAAATAGGGAGCAATTTTTTGCGTGTGCCAGCATTAATGTTATCTTGTGAAAATTGTGTTTTTAGTTTTTTCTTTAATCACAGAGACTGTGTCGCTCACGCTCTCTCTCCCCCTTTCCCCAATGGCCTTTCTTTCCATATCTTTGCCTATGTTTCTATGTCTGTCTGTCTTTGTGAGTCCTTGTCTGTGTCCCTAACTGTGTCTTTGTATCTTTATCTGTCTCTGTGTCTTTCTGTATCTTCTATCTGTCTCTGTTTCTCCCTGTCTCTGTCTGTCTCTGTCCCTCTCTCTCCCTCTCTCTAATTCTCCCATTTCTCTGTACCAAATAGCAAGCCAGCCAAATAACAAATTAGTCAACCAACAACCAAGTGGTTGCCTAACCAAAAGATCAATCAAAATAATTAACCAACCCAAACATTATTCTTTCATCAAGAATGCTGTATATATGGAATATAATTATTATGCTAAAAAAAAACACACTCTCACACACACACATAGATTCACACACACGCGCGCGCTCACGTGCGCGCGCTTACACACATAGACACAGAACACACAACACGCTACACAATACAACACAGCAAACACAGCACAACACAACACAACACAATACCACAAAACAACAGCACTCACACACACGCGCGCGCACACACACACACACACACTAACACACAAACACACACACTAACACACACACTAACACACACACACTAACACACTCACACACACACACGCGCACACACACATACACACACACTTGACTTGGTCTTGACTTGACTTGACTTCACACACACTCACACACACACACACTAAACACACACACACACACACACACACACACACACTTACCAGAGGAATGTTATCAGCGATCCCTTTCCCCTGCTAAGCAGTTTCAGAAAGTGGCAAATGAATAAGTTGGTTAACCTACAACTTAGACTGAACAGTTCCTGGCGCTTGACTGGTGTTTGAAGATTCGTTTTAGAGGTGTTGACATCAGAACAGTCATTACAATTTTTTACCATGAAAAGTGGCAATTTTCTGCTAGCATTAATAATGTTTTCTTGTGGAGTGTGGGATCTCATTTGCTGAGATCAGAGGGGTTGGGTTTTTTTCTACTAATTGTATCTGTTGGTCTGTCTGCCTCTCTGCGTCTCTCTGTCTCTCTGACTCTCTTTATATCTGTCAGTCTGTCTGTCTGTCTGTCTGTCTGTCTGTCTGTCTGTCTGTCTGTCTGTCTCTCTCTCTCTCTCTCTCTCCTCTCTCTCTCTCTCTCTCTCTCTCTCTCTCTCTCTCTCTCTCTCTCCCTGTCAGGACGCACATATACAAAGACAATGATATGCATGTGCGCGTGCACACAGAAACACAAACACACATATACACACGTGTGCGTGTAATCATACACGCATGATATGTACACACACACATACATACACGCATGCACGCACGCACACACACATACACACGCTGTTTCGATAAGTGAAAAATAGAACATCTAAAAAAAAAAAGAGACAGATACACAGAGAGAGCAACAGAGACAGAGAACAGAAAAAAAGAAAGAGCAAAAGACAGAAAAAGACAGGACAGATTTACTTACAGACAGACAAACAGTATACCAGAAAGAGAAAGAGAGAGAGAGAGAGAGAGGAGAGATGAGAGAGAGAGAGAGAGAGAGAGAGAGAGAGAGAGAGAGAGACAGACAGACACAGAGAGAGAGAGACAGAGAGAGAGACTGGGAAGAAAAGAAAAAGGAAACGAAAAACAAAGCAACCAACAGAAACTGAGACAGAACAATCAGCAGAAGAAGAGAGAATGTCATAGGCCAACAACAACAAAATAGAGGAAAAAGTAAACAGTGTAAAAGAGTAATAATTCGAGACACACACACGCATACACACACGCACGCTCGCACGCACGCACACACACAAACACACACATACACAATCAGAACATCTTGCGCACACGTTAAAACCCGCTCCGCTTTTCGAGGCAGTAGGCCATTGTGTGCCGATGGGAACTGCACACACACATCACACACACCACGCGCGAGCGCGTACAAACACACACACACACACACACACATCAGAATATCTTGCGCACACGTTAAAGCCCGTTCCGCTTTATGGAAGAGTAGGCTATTGTGTGCCGGTGGGAACGAATGACAAAATGTACAAAACTGCATACACATGAAGCCTGGTGAAAACAAAAAAGCACGTGAGTGTTTATTCCATTATCCTCGAAATAAAAGATTTTTTTAAAAATAAATAAACAACACACACACAGGCACACACACATACACACACACACACACACACACACACCACACACGCACACACACACACAACACGCACAACACACACACCCCACACACACACACACACATACACACACACGCACACACACACACACATTCACACACACACCATACACACACACACGCACACATACGCACACACATACACACACACACACACACACACACACACACACACACACACACACAGAGTAGGGCAACTTTTGTAAGTTCTTGTGTATTTTGTGTGATGTTGGTGTGATGCCAGGCTAGTAGCTATTTCCACCCACCGTTAGATTAAACTACCTGTCTGTAAGGAAGGAGAAACAGAGCAGAGAGACAGAGAGGTAGACGTACAGACAGACAGACAGACAGACAGACAGACGGACATGGAGAGACAGGCAGACATTGACAGAGAGAGTTTAAGACCGACAGAGAGACAGACACGTAGACAGACCGTAAGAGAGAGAGAGAGAGAGAGATAGAGAGAGAGAGAGAGAGAGAGACAGACAGACAGACAGACAGACAGACAGACAGACAGACGGACATGGAGAGACAGGCAAACATTGACAGAGAGAGTTTAAGACCGACAGAGAGACAGACACGTAGACAGACCGTAAGAGAGAGAGAGAGAGAGAGAGAGAGAGAGAGAGAGAGAGAGAGACAGACAGACAGACAGACAGACAGACAGACAGACAGACAGACAGACAGACAGACAGAGAAAGAGAGAGAGGCAGAGAGAGAGAACAGGCTTGCAGTCGCAAGGCAGTACTGTGTATTTTATGAAAGCGACATAAAAAGAGGCGGCTTTTTTAAAAGAAAAAAAAACTGCAACGAGTACCATGTACAACTGAATTGCAGTGTTGTTGTTATTGTTGTTGTTGTTGATGATATTGTTTCTTTTGGGACTGGGGGTTGGTTGGTTGGGTGCTTCTTTGTTTGTGTTGGGTTTTTGGGGGGGTTTGTTTTGGGTTTGTTTGGTTGCTGTTGTTTTGCTGTTGTTGATGATGGGGTTTTTTTGTGTGTGTTTGGTTGGGTTGTTGTTTTTTGGGGGGTTGTTGCGGTTGTTGTGTTTGTTTGTTATTTTGTCTGGTTTGGTTTGGGGTTGTTGTTGGGTTGGGGGGGGGGTTGGGTGGGGGGGAGAGATATACGAAATTGTGCCAACTCGAAACATTGTCTTAAATCCTGAAAACCTTAGAATGTGTCCTTTAATTTGTTGAAATAATTATAAAACATTTTCCAATTGTGCATCGGATGCATTAAATGGTAGATAATTAGACTTTGAAATTTTCTCATGCACGTATGTTGCACATTACTACATTACTCCATCTGAAGAAAAAAAGATTTATGATTGAAATCAAAATTCATTGTTTGAGAGCATTCGTGTTGACTGAATGGTGTATTCGATGTGATAGAACTTTATGAAAACTTGTTTGCATGCTAATAAACACAAGCTAATAATAACCAGCCCCTGTTTGGCCATTTTTTAATCGCTGCAAATAAAAAACAGAATAAAACCACAACAAAACCCACTCATTTACTCAAATAAGCTTTTGATAGTTATTGGCTGCATGACTCTGTAAGAATATGTTGAATGCAAGCGCTCTGATTTGTCTTTGCAAGATATAGCGCTATACAAATTTCATTTATTATTATTATTATTATTATTACAACCAGTTCATAGTCACGCAGCTTTGTTCTGTGCCAATCTTTGTAAAAATAGATTAACGTTTCGCAGATAAACATGAAGAATTTTATACACCTTTATGTATTTAAATTTCTTTTATATCAACAGTAATAGACTATTCATTCATTCATTGAATATTTTCTCTATATTCTTTTGTCCTCGGCTAGAGCTACGAGTTGTATCAAAGGTGAAATTTTGCGTCTGCGACTGTTTTTGCCCTACCATGATGATTGCTGCATTCCGACTTCGGGGATTTTCCCTGCATATGACAATTTTCATTATACAAGCGCATCCCTGTCTTCAGCCAAGCTTTCTCTTTACCAGATTGTCTATGATACTGGAACTGGTGTGAAAGTATGTCAGAGAGAGAATGTTTTGTGGGTGGGTGTGGAAGAACCATTAGCTGCTATCTTGGCATGACTCCACTCTGACTGATGCTTCCCAGTCATGTTCTTGTTTGCACAAGGTTTGGTTGTTGTTTTTATCACACATCTTTATTTCACTCTTTTTTTCTCTTCATAATGGTAAACATAGCCATGTTGTCTATCTTTTTTTTTTTTTTTGCTTCTTGCGTAAATTTGAATATCTGAAAACATGGATAAAAACATATACTGCCTAATCCGTTGATTTTGTTTTACATGATTATCAAACTTTTATTTGTGGCGTCTAAACTGCAAAATATGTGATATGTGTGACATAAACGTCAGTGACAATACCGAGCAATAAGTAAATGTTCACGAATCTGAAAACATAGATTAAAAACACAAGCCTAATCAGTTTTTTTCATGATTGTCAAAAGTTTATATGTGGCTTTTAAACTGAAAAATATCAAATGATTGTGACATAAACTTGGTGCCAACACCGAGCAAAAACTAGATGTTTACGAAAATGGCTTGACACAAAACGTTGTCTTGCGGCAGAAGCAGTCAAGGCGACCCTCTAAATTCTTAAAGTGCTAAGAATGGCTAAGTTTAAACTGATTGCGCTGAAAGTGCCAGAGATACATTCTTAGAATTGTCGCACACACGCACACGCGCACACTTATACGCACTATACGCACGTACGCACGCACGTACACACACATACACACACGCACTCACACGCAACCACACAACACAAACATACACAAACATACACACACACACACACATACACACACACACATACACCATCACACCATCACACCGTCACATCCTATCAAATACTGCAGTTTGTTACGAAGCAACTTGTACTGCTCACTGTTTCTACTTCGTCAAAAGATGGAGCTCAAATGATGATTGAAGGCTTCGTTATTGAAGCCTGTGCTCGGTGATATAGGAAATGGAACATACCAAACTTTGCACCCTAGGGTTTACCAGCGTGAAATGAGTTATACAGTTGAACCTTTTTTTCTGATCCTCGGTTAGATCTCCGTGATTCACCAATGACAAGATTTTGCGTATGCAACCTTTTTGGCCCACCATTCAGGTAGCCGCATTCCGACTTCAGGAAGGATGTTTAAACATGACACAAGCGTGCATGCGTTTTCTAAAATTTTGTCATTCCTTCCTACCACACCTGCACAAAATGGCCTCTTTCGAAAAGCGGAACCGGGTTTTGACGTACGTGTATGCAACATGTTCTGCGTGCGTTCGTACACGGGACTTAGGTTTAAAAAAAATGTTTCATCCGAAGAACTTTCTAGGGAGAGAGAGGTAAGTCAGTACTGATGTTAGTGAACTCCAGGTGAAAACTTCCCTCAAACGGGTACCTGGTTGGTGGCCTCTAAATAACCTGGTTTGTCAGATCGCGACCTCAAAAACTCTAACTACTAGGCCCAGGCTATCCACCCCTAAGCCCCCCACCCCACCACCCCCATCCCACCCCCTACCCGGGTACAGTTGATCCAACATTGACTATGTATGTATGTATGTATAGGCTGTACTTCTTGGCATAAATGGTGCCGTGTATTTTTGGGACTGTCCTGAACGCAGTGACATCGCGGTGTCTGATTACTCCCTTACCACTCTTTGGAAAGTTGTTAGGACAATGCACTGAATGATTTCTTTTTTTTCCGGCCCTCCGTCGTGACCAATTTGGACCAGGCAGTGGGAAAGAAAGAATGGAAGGAAGGAAGGGAGGAAAGAAGGGAGAAAGGAAGGAAGGAAGAAAGGAAGGAAGGACAGAAAGAAAGGATTTGTGAGAGAAAAGAAAAAAGAAAGAAAGGAAGAAAAAAGTAAGACAGAAAGAAAAGAGAGAACAAGGAAAGGAAGAAAGACCAAAAAAACCCACATAAAAGCAGAAAGAACAAGCACACAAACAAACAAAGACAAAAGACAGAAAGAAGAGAGGCAAAAAGACAGACAGCTAGTAACAGACAAACAGAATGAATGAACTGAAAGAAGAAGAAGAAAAAAAAACGAAAATAAAGCAACAACAAAAGAGGACGACACATAATCAAAAGACATTCAGAACAAATAAAGACAGAAAAAATAAAGACAGACAGGCGGACATACAGAAAGAAAGAAAGAAAAACAGACAGACAGAGAGACAGACAGACAGACAAAAGAAAGAAAGACAGAAAGACAGAGACAGACAGAAAGACAGATAGCAATACAACACATACACACACACACACACACACACACACACACACACACACACACACACACACACACACACACACACACACACACAACACACACACACAGAAGGATAGAGAGAGAGATGAGAGAGAGAAGATGAGTAGAGAGAGAGAGAGAGGAGAGAGAGAGAGAGAGAGAGAGAGAGAGAGAGAGAGAGCGAGAGAGAGCGAGAGAGAGAGAGGAGAGAGAGAGAGAGACAGAGAGACAGACAGACAGAGAGAGAGAGGAAACCCAGAAAGACAGCCAAATAACGAAAAGACGGGTGGGTAGTAAAGTAGAGAGGTAAAGGGAAGGTGAACCGAGTGCTTATTTCACCAAAGCTGCTGGAAAGTCAGACATCATGCACGAATGATAACGACAACAGATGCTGCAGACAGCAGCTCTGTCAGCCGTCTTCACCTTATGAACGTGGCATAGTGCCTTCAGAGTGAAGTGTGTGTAGTGTTTATAGTACGTGTATATAGTGTGTGTATATAGTGTGTGTATGTGTGTAGTGTGTGTATGTGTGTAGTGTGTGTGTGGTGTGTGTGGTGTATGTGTGTGTGTAGTGTTTATTTATTTATTCTTTTATATCAAGGATAATGGAATAAGCACTCATGTGCTTTTTTACAGCCAGTCCCCGTGTGTATGCGGTTTTGTAAATTTTGTCATCTGTTTCCACCGGCACACATTGGCCTACTCTTCCGAAAAGTGGAACAGGATTTAACGTGTGCGCAAGATGTTCTGCATGCGTTCGAACACCGGGCCTCGGTTTATAGTCTCATCCGAAGGATGTGCGTGCGTGTGTGTGATGTAGAGTAGTGTAGTGTAGTGAAGCGTGCGTGCGCGCGTGCGTGTGTGTGTGTGTGTGTGTGTGTGTGTGTGTGTGTGTGTGTGTGTGTGTGTGTGTGTGTGTGTGTGTGTGTGTGTGTGTTGTGAGGGGGGAGTGGGAGTGGGGCGGGGCAGGGAGTTGAGGGGAGGGGTGTATATGGAGGGCGTGGGGAGGGGTTGTTTGTCTTTTTTGTGCTTTTTCCTCTCTTTTTTTTTGTCCTCTCATCCATCTTCTATGATTTTTGAAAACAGGTTGTTTTTGTACTTTAAAACTTCGTTGTATTAGTGTGCCTTTTTTAGGCTGAGACATTCTTATACCAACATACCTACACGTATGAATGTTACATAGGCTCCAACGCACGCAAACACGCGCGCGCGCACAGATAGATAGATAGATAGATAGATAGATAGATAGATAGATAGATAGATAGATAGATAGATAGATAGATAGATAGATAGATAGATAGATAGATAGATAGATAGATAGATAGATAGATAGATAGATAGATAGATAGATAGATGGATGGATGGATGGATGGATGGATGGATGGATGGATGGATGGATGGATGGATGGATGGATAGATAGATAGATAGATAGGTATGTAGATAGATAGACAGACAGACAGACAGACAGACAGACGGACGGACGGACGGACGGAGAGATAGATAGATAGATAGATAGATACATACATACATACATACATACATACATACATACATACATACATACATACATACATACATGCATGCATGCATGCATGCATGCATGCATGCATGCATCCATACATACATACATGCATACATACATAGCCAGACAGACAGACAGACAGACAGATATTTACCCCTACTAGCTCACATATACATGCACACATACACACACGCGCGCGCGCGCACACCACACACACACACACACACACACACACACACTCACGAACGCAAAATGCAAAATGCATAGTGCATACACACACAAAGGTACCGGAGATATAGCCTTTCTTTCAATAAACTGGTCAGCACAGAATTCTGTGCTGAAGAAGTACCTGATAAGCAGATTTAGAGGACAGTTCAGCGCTTACACGCTCCG
>CM054136.1:51995222-52000222 GCA_028751875.1 Rapana venosa
CACTTTGCTGTTGCCCCCAGCGTCAATGGTTTAATCAAGAACTGTGATAAAGCCCAGACGCTGACGGCATAAAGGGAGACCTAACACAGATGTGAAGCCTAAGATATATGCACCATTGTATCATCCATTCCATCAGCCATCAATGACCTCCTCCTCTAGAAAGTGGAATCTGCTTTAACCTATGCAAAAAATTATATGGGTGGGGTTTACGTCTTACTGACAAATGTTCAACGGAAAGGAATCGGAACCTATATCAACTTCTGGGTTTAAAGAAAAAAAGATCCCCCCCCCCCCCCCCCCCAACCAGACGATGCAACAACAATAATGATCTCTTTGCCTTTGAACTGAATACCATGTTTGCTTCCATTGTGTTTGCCTCTTTTTCTTTACGCACAGATATTTGCATGGAATACTTGATGCTTTTCTTTTTTTACTGGGGAGGTGAGAGAGAGAGAGAGAGAGAGATAGAAAAGACAGAACACTGAACACTGAAAGTAATTTATTGCCATTAACAATACAGTCTTTTTGGCAAGGAGCACAGTATGAACACAATTTAAACAATATGCTTTTTGCAACAAGGAATTAATAATGAAAACCGAAAGAGGAAAAGGCATCAAGAGTGTGAGAGAGAGAGATGGTCAATAAATGGAAAATGTAATAGCTTTACTTCAAACATCAGCATTAACAAAACAAGAAAAACAAAACAAGAAAAACAAAAACAAAAACAAAAACAAAAAAACCCACCAACACATAGGCCACTAAGTGCTCAATCATTTTCTTCAAGAACAAAAAAAAATTTTAACCTTCGGAACTGTCTGTCGATCTTTTTATCCGTGTTTTTAAGGTGTCAGAGGGGGGGCGGTGACGGACGCAGCATCTGCATGAAAAATCAGCGAAAACAAAAGGTGGGGAGGAGGTGTGGTGGGTTTTTCCTGTCGGAGCGCTTTGTTGACGAGGTCTGGTTTTTAAATTTGTGGGGCTTTAGAAATGAATTTGATTTATTTTTCTTCGGTTGTCTGAATTTCTAATATCGGGGGTCACTTTTAGGGCGTTTGTGTGTAGGTGGGGTGGAGAGGAAGGGAGTGGATTCTTGTGTGTGTGTGTGTTGTGTGTGTGTGTGTGTGTGGTGTGTGTGTGTGTGTGTGTGTGTGTGTGTGTGTGTGTGTTGTGTGTGTGTGTTGTGTGTGTGTTGTGTGTGTGTGTGTGTGTGTGTGTGTGTGGTGGGGGGTGGGGGGGTGTGATCAGCAGAGAATAATGCGAAACTTTACCGCAATATTCAAAGAATGTATCTGTTAAAAATGATGATTCTCTGTCTTATCCCCAGATTGAGACCATTAAGGAAGAACTGAGAAACAAGAAGAAGAAGAAGAAGAGAAGAAGAAGAAAGAAAAGAAGAAGAAGAAGTGAAGGAAGAAAGAAGAAGAAGAAGAAGAAGAAGAAGAAGAAGAAGAAGAAGAAGAAGAAGAAGAAGAAGAAGAAGAAGAAGAACAACAACAACAACAAGAACAGAACAAGAACAAGAACAAGAAGACAAGAACAAGAACAAGAAGAAGAAGAAAGAAGAAACAAAAGAAGAAGAGAAGAGAAAGAAAGAAGAAAGAAAAAGAACAAAAAGAAAGAAAGAAAGAAAGAAAGAAAAAGAAAGAAAGAAAAGAAAAAAAAAAAAGAAAAGAAAGAAAGAAAAGAAAGAAAGACAGACAGACAGACAGACAGACAGAAACAAATAAACAAACAAACAAAAGAAAAAAGAAGAAAGAAAGAAAAGAAGAAGAAAGAAAGAAAGAAAGAAAAGAAAAGAAAGAAAGAAAGAAAGAAAGAAAGAAAGAAAGAAAGAAGAAGAAAAAGAAAAGAAAAGAAAAGAAACAAAGGAAGAAACAAACAAGAAAGAAAATAGCGATGAATACAGGCTAAGGAGAAAGAGTGGCGGAGGACCTCGCTACAGAAGCATACAGAAACTATATTACTTCACGTTAACATGATAGCTTTCAGGGAGTCTGCAAGAAAGACTCCAACGGACCTATGGGAACTTGGGTAACAATAAGATTGTTTGGGTTTTTTTTTATTACATAATGAGTTCTGGTTTCCATGCTTCTCAGTTTCAGCTATATATATGTATATTTTTTATACACACCTAAACATCTAGGTCAAGGTGTTCCATAATCTGTTTGGCTAACTGGTTGTTTGTCTATTTGTCTGTCTGTCTGTCTTTCTATTTGTCTGTCTGCCTGTCTGTTATATGATGGTCTATCTTCCTGTCTGGTTGGCTGTTTGTTTGTCTGCCTGCCTGATGGACTGTCTGCCTGGCTGTCTGGCTGGCTGTCTGACTGTTTGTCTATAGTCTGATGGTCTGTCTACCTGTCTGGCTTTCTGGCTGGCTGGCTGGCTTTCGGCCTGTCTGTCTGTCTGTATGTATGTTGTCTGATGATCTGTCTGTCTATCTATCTGTCTAGTTGTCTGCCTGTCTGGCTGGCTGACTGGTTAGCTGGCTTTTGGTCTGTCTGTCTCTCTGTTGTCTGATTATCTGTCTGTCTATCTATCTGTCTGGCTAGCTGACTGTCTGGCTGGCTGGCTGGCTGGCTTTCGGCCTGTCTGTCTGTCTGTATGTTGTCTGATGATCTGTCTGCCTGTCTATCTATCTGTCTGGCTAGCTGTCTGTCTGGCTGACTGGCTGGCTTTCTGTCTGTTTTCTGATGGATACTGTCTGCCTGTCTGCTTGGCTTGCTGGCTGGCTATCTGGCTGGCTGGCTGACTGCCGTCTGTTTTCTGATGGATACTGTCTGCCTGTCTGCTTGGCTGGCTGGCTGGCTGGCTGGCTTAATAGTTGTCTGTCAAGGTAAAAAAGAAAATAAAAACTTCAAGAGTGATCAGTGGGGGAGGCAACGCGGGATAAGCTATCGTTTTGTCTGTCTGTCTGTTTATCTGTGTCTTTCTGTCTGTCTGTTTATCTGTCTTGTCTGTCTATTTATCAGTCTGTTTATCTTTATGTCTGTCTGCCTGTTTAATCTGTGTGTCTGTCTGTTTATCTGTGTGTCTGTCTGTTTGCCTGTCTGTTTATCTGTCTGTCTGCCTGTCTGTTTGTCAAGGTGAGACAACTTTTCAAGAGGGGTCAGAAAAGAAGGGTAACTGGGAGTGCTCTGTCATGTCCTGATTCCCTCCCCTCTCTCCCGCTTGTGATGTTTTGAGATGAAAAAGAGAGACCGACAACAAAAGAGAGACAAAGAGACAGAGAGAGGGAGGGAGAAGGGAAGGTGGAGATGGGGAGGAGGAGAGAGCTAGGAAGAATTAAGGAGAGAGAGAGAGAGACAGAGAGAGAGAGACACAGAGAGAGAGAGAGATTGAGGAAGCGAGCGGAAAGAGAGAGTATGTCACAGATCTGTGACACAGAGAAAAGAGGAAGGGAGAGAGAGGGAGAGACAATGACAATGACAATGACAAAGTCTTTTATTTCGAGGATAATGAATAAGCACCCATGTGCTTTTTTACATCCAGTCCCCGCCCTTAAAGATGTATATGATAATAAAATAAAATAAAGCCCATAGCAATACACTTACACAGTATACGGAAAAAATACCTACACAAAAATCCCCACAAAAATCACCGAAGAGAGAGAGAAAAAAATTAGCAACAAGTAAGAAAGAAAGCAAAACAGAAAACACAGAAACAACCAAAAAAATAGCAAGAACCAAGAACAAAACAAAAGCGGCAACAACAACAAGGGGAGAGGGGACAACCGAATAGTCCCCCCTCAAAAAACAACAACCCCAAACCCAAACCAAAACAGAACCAAACAAAGCAAAACCTCCATAAAATAAAGGAGAAGAGATACAGACAGACAGACAGACAGATGCATCACTAGATAGTGAAAAGCTGTAAGATGATGTTCATGTTGTCATTACTTTTGCTTTCGTTTTATGTTATTAGCCTATTTTCCCCATCTAATAAGTAAAACCATTGTTTAAAAAAAATACGCTGAACAAAGCATCCACACAAGAAACAGAAAGAAGGACAGACAGGGAGAGACACAACCAAGAGAAACAGACAGAAAGAGAAAGGCAGGAAATGATATATAGACAGACAGACAGACAGGCAAACAAACAGGAGCAGTAATTTCAGAACGTCTTCTCATTCAACTGGGCTGTTTTGGAAATGTCTAATCAAATCCCAACATCCTATAGATTCCACTTGCCAAAATTCTCATTCACCTTTTTTTCCCATCTGCTCCTTTCCTACAAGTCATGACTTGACAGTATAACTATAATAACAGTATATAATAACAGTATGTAAGAACTAAAGGGTATCGACTATCCAAACTTTCACAAGTTAAATTGCCACAGGGAGGAATACTCATGGCTGCATGCCGCTCTTGCAGTGGAAATAGTTTGGGTTTGAGAGGACCTATGTAGTAGAGTTATTGGACTCTCCACTTCTCATTCAATTTTTAGCTGTTTGGGGAAAAGTTGCATAGTTTGTTAAAAAGTTTGTATTGGTGTAAAACTGGGTTGAATCGTATGTAATTGTTGTTACATTGGTGGTGGTGGTGCATCTGTGCGTACGTGCATGTATGTATGCATGTATGTGTGTGTGTGTGTGTGTGTGTGTGTGTGTGTGTGTGTGTGTGTGTGTGTGTGTGTGTGGTGTGTGTGTGTGTGTGTGTGTGTGTGTGTGTGTGTGTGTGTGTGGTGTGTGTGTGTGTGTGTGTGTGTGTGTGTGTGTGTGTGTGTGTTTTTGTGTGTTTTGTTGGTGTGTGTGTATGTGTATGGCGTGGTGTGTGTGTCAAGTCAAGTCAAGTCAAAATTTTATTTCCAGATGGTACATTGAATAAGCAATGCATTTGCTTTTTTTCATCAAGCCATCTATCTAAGAATAAATTTCTTAATGATTATACTAAGATACTACATTATTGCATCATTTACCTTTATATTATTAAACCAGTAAAAAAAAGGAAAATCAATAAGGTAATACATTGAAAATACAAATTACCACATATACATATGCACGCA